>CANXME010002068.1:6187500-6735555 GCA_948144175.1 Closterium sp. NIES-65
CATAATTCAAAACAGTTTCCAACCCTTCGTCCACACTCCCTGCATCGTTACCCTCCTCCCCGTCCTCCACTTCCCCTGCCCTTTTCTTAACCATCCCCTTCATACCCGCTAAATCCGCTTCTTCGTCCTCTCTTGACCCGTAATTATCTACTTCCTCTTTCTCCTCTTCGTCCTCCTCACACTCTTCCCCCTCCTCCCCACCGCCCCATCTTTCCGTTACCGCCCCCTCTTCCTCACTCCCTACGTCATAATTCAAAACAGTTTCCAACCCTTCGTCCACACTCCCTGCATCGTTACCCTCCTCCCCGTCCTCCACTTCCCCTGCCCTTTTCTTAACCATCCCCTTCATACCCGCTAAATCCGCTTCTTCGTCCTCTCTTGACCCGTAATGATATTTCACATCCCACATCTCTTCTCCTGTCCCGATCCTTCGCTCCTCTCCGTCACCATCCCCCCACCCGCTCCCCAAGGCGCTCATATTCCCCCCAGCCGGGGCGTCCTGATTCCCCAGCGGGTCTTCCGCCACCCGCTTCCGTTTGCGCAGCACAGAGCCTCTCCCTGCCAGTTCCGCTTGCGCCGCTTGCGCCACTTCCGCTCGCAGCGGGGCAGTGGCTGCGGGAGCGGAGGGTGGTTGCGCGCCCGCATGAGCTGATTCGCTCGCGGCGAATGCCCCTGACGGCGAAGCCTCTGTGGGTGTCGTTACTTGTCGCTGTGTGGATGTGGAGTTAGCAGGAACGGATTCCGTCCCGTTTCCTACCGGAAGTGCTGTGGGAAATGTCGTGTTGTTGGTGGTAGCAGGCACGAGATTCGGTTGCGACAGTAATGCAACAACAAGAAGAAGCACCTGCGACAAGATTAGCACAGTTGGAGAGAAGAAAGAAACGGGGTGGTTGAGAGAGCAAGCGATGTGAATGTGACAGCGCAGTAAGGCAAGCGAAGAGAAGGGATACGCGGAGCCGCAGAGGAAAATCAGGAGCCATTGTTGCATTGCGGCTGAGCATTAATGCATTGAAAGAAAGGGAGGAGTGCGAGAGAGTTCTATTAGGTAGCATGAATAGGGTGCATTACGGCTCGGAGGGTGGTTGACGGCGGCACAGGACCATGTCTCGTACGCCCCTTTGCACTTGCAATGTCGCTGCAGGACGACCGGCGCGACAACGTAGACCAAGAAGACCTGCTATGTGAAGAAAATTCTGCGCTTCCACGCTGAAAGCCTGCTGCCACGCCATTGAATGGAACGCGTTTGCTTTCAGGAAAATTCCCGTGAGCTGGAAGGACGATCTGTCTGCCATGGCTCATGATTGATGAGAGGCACTGTGCGGAAAGATGGAATGGGGCGAGCGACGCAGGCGCCCTGTGAAAGGGCTTTTACCAGAATCGTCTCACGGAGCGACGCCCTGCTTTCATGGCATTATTCTGGGGTTACGTGGTGGTCGGGATGCGAGTGAGCGCGATGCACGGCAAGCGAGAATGCAAGTGGCGTGGTTGATATTTTCTGAAAAGCGGACTCCGACAAATAAGCCACGACGCTCAATACTTGACCGCGCATGGGCTTTCTAGTGTACTCGTTTGCCGTCCTCTCGCTTCAACGTTCATTCGGCTATGAGGCAAGGGGAAGGGACACTAATTAGAAGAGCGTTGGGTTAGGGTTGGTGCCGAATTCGCCAAATTCACTAGTTCGTAGCTGATTGCTTTACGAGGGACTAACAGAATGGGGCAAGGCAGGCGAGGCGATACAGGGGGAACCCGTGGTCGCTTGGTCTGAGCAAGCCGCTAACAAAGACTCCCGAGGCGCTATGTGGTTGCTGATGATCGCGACGCGCGGGAGGACAGTTGGTGAGGAAATGACAGAGCGCCGTGTTTTCAAATTTCCAATTCCAATGGGCAGTGGTTTTGACAGCGCATTGCTCTGCGCTCGCGTCCAATACCTTGGGGCATATTCTTTCTCAGTTTCCCCTTTTAAGTCCACAAATACAAGCTGTTTTTAGGTTACGGTGTATTGAAAATGTATCGTCGAGTCCATGGCAAACGCTCAGCTCGGGACAAAAAATTATAACCCTCATGGATGGTATGCCACGAAGAGAGCATCAACCCTAAACACCATGAGGCAAGGTGTTTAGGGTTGATGCCTACCGAATGGCTTGTCATCTGAGTGGGTTTTAGTTTTTTCCACTGGCCTCTATACTGAAGCCAGGTAAACTTAATATTTGCCCTTCTACGTCTGGTCATGAAAAACGGAAAACAGCAATATAAACTGACCGCGGGAATTGGGCGCGAGCGCGGTGGGAGTCGATGTCAAAGCCACTGCCGAAAGGAATCGAAAACGCGCAAACACGGCGGTCCGTCATTTCCTCACAGTTGGTGCACCTCGAGTTTTCAGATGTCTGCGCCGGAGCGCAGACGACGCTCAACGACTCTTTGGGATTGCTGCGACTGATTTTGGGAGAAGATCATACAGGGGCCGAACGGTGCCAGGGAGGTGTTAAAACAAGGGCTGAAAGGCCCGAAACTAACCAAACCACTGCTTTCAAACGTATTTGCATAAGGGTATCAGTTATCGAACGTATGTTTGTTAACAGTTTGCATTTGAGCTCGCGCGTCAATTTACATGGAAATGTTTACTGATTCATCACCTTCCACCCAATAGCGTCGTCTAGCAAGCCAGAAACTCTTTGGGCAGCCAAAAAAGCTAAAACCCCGAGGGGAACCTGGATGCATTTTCGAGATGGATCAGCCCTAAAAACGGGACCTCAGTTGTGTTTAGGGTTGATGCCTCCCTAGTCGCATCCATTTACGAATGGGTAATATTTTTTTTTTTCTGCGCGTTTCCGATCAGGGAGTGATATTTATCACCCATAATGAATTTGTTTTTTGACTCACAAATTAACACAGCAATATTTACTTCCAGAAGAACGCGATGTGCGCGTAGTAGTAGACGGCAGTCGTAACCATTTTATCGAAACGTTTGACACAAATTTTGGTGCTAGTAGCTTTTCTCTTTTAGTTACGGTTCGGCTTGTTCGCCTAGCCTCTTGGGCAGCTCGGGGTCGAAAATCCTACGGTTGAGATTTTTTGGCCCTACTTCGGTCATTCTTCTGGCACTCTTTGGCCCTATTTTGATAATTTCCCAATGTTTTTCCATGATCGCTTGTGGTTACAGCCTCACCACCGACCGAACCACCAGGCAACCTACGACAATGGGCAAAGATTGCAGTTGCGCTCGCGACAGTCTCTGACAAGACGCTTGTCGTTTGTCGTCACGAGGCGAAGGGAGATAGGAAAATTGGATGTTTACCGCCAGCAGAAAATATAGTTACCTGATTCTTTGGCATGTAACCATACAATGATGCATTCTTATGAGTTGTAAATGAAGAGAGTGCGCGAAAGTCAATAACAAGGCTGTAATTTCAGCTATTGTGCAAACAAGTAAGCTTAGCAGTAATATAGCGAGGGGGTGTTGAAACTAGACAAAAAATCTGGTGGAGAAAATAAGGTTCCAATGGTAGAATATATCGGAAGTCCTATAAGGACCTTGTCATAGTGAGTGTGTATAACGAGATAATAATCAAATGGCATTCCATTAAATTATTTTGTCATAGCTAGCCATGTACTTTGAGGGAAGAATTTCCTTATTCAACCGTTTTACATGTATTGATACAACAACATTGATTCCGATGCCTTCGGTTACCTGGTGCAACGCGTAAACCTCTACCTTGGTCAAACAACCGTTAGTGCAGTTGATTATCGACGGTTGACCTCCCGTCTCCTAATACTATCGCGTGCTCTATATGAGTGTAACGCAAACCTAGTTAGTTTGCATTCCCTATATGAGGTACTGTGATTCAGCGATATATTCGAAAATGCTATCAGCTATGCCAACACCTCCCTTCATTCCTAAACGTACGGCATGTGAGTCTTCTTGACAACTACGTATAAGTCGACACATTGTCTAGCCGTTTCTACTTGAAGATCCGCGTGCCGTCGATTACGTTCGTCCCAAAATGAGGAATTGCGTCAATGTTCTGTGGACTTGCAAGCTGCAATATTTTTGTTCATGTCTGCAATCCTATACGAGGCCCAGGGTCTTAGGACTGCCTCGATGTAGGTGTGAGGGGTTGGGAAGTCAATAGCGTATGGCTCACCCTTAGGGGCAAGCAACATAGCACAGAGATGTAGAGCATTGGTCGCAAGGACAGCCAGCTCGAAATTCCTATTCTCTAACGTCACAATCAAGTGCACCCCCGACAAACGAAGGACGTGCAGGTGCATCCCGATGAACGGACGATGTGCAAGAGCAAAAACCAATTGAGTTGCGTAGGCAAGGCAGCGAATGGAGGCAAATTCTGTGACAACAATGATGAGAGCAAAGACGGACTGATGAGGAGTGTCGGTGAGAAAGGAAGAGAGGGAAGAGGAGGATGACAAGAACAGAGGCTCATAGCTTGAGACGAGGCGGGCCAGAGAGGAGAGGAGAAAACAGTGAACAAGGAGGAAAACGAGTTGGATCCGGGTCCGGAAAGGGCAACAGGAGAGAGGAGAGAGGTTCACGGTTACTAGAAGAACACGGCAAAGAACGACAGGACGAGGCTGCTGCTGCTGCAACTGCTACGGTTGTTGCTGCTGCAACTACTACGGTTGTTGTTGTTGCTGCTGTCTCCACTGCTGCAGTCTCGCTGAACGACAATGGGCCACGAGAGTCTCTAACGACCAGCCGCGAGATGCTCTAATCAAGGGTCGCGAGAGGCTCGAATGAGGGGGCGCAAGGGGCTCTAACGAGGGTGAGAAAGTTAGAACGAGAATGAATGACTAAGGAATGGAAGTGATACAAATATGCAACCCTAGAAATATGTACCCCATATAGGCTACCCCACTATAGCCTACACAATATTATAATTTGACACACCCCCATAGGCAAAGTGGGGGAGAACAAGGGGTCACAAGACCAGTCAAGCAAAGCAGACAAAGCTCAGGGTGGATCACAACGTCACCACACATTCCGAGCACAAGGTCAAGGCCACAAGGCCAGTTCACATGCAGGAGTACACATATATATAAAAGGCTAAACAGGCAAGAGCAGGTATATATATATGTAAAAGTACAAGCAAGGTCAAGGGGTGAGCAAGTGAGGCAAGACATGCACAAGACCCAGCAAAGTGCAGAAGCGCTGATGATCACAAGGCGGAAGTGCCTTGGTGAAAACATCAGCAGTGTTGGCCTCAGAGGCCACGTACGCAAGTCGCAACTGACCACGCTACTGCAACTCACGAGCAAGAAAGTAGCGGAGAGCAATGTGCTTCGTTCTGTGCTCCAGGCGCTGCTCCCGACACAAGGCCAGCATGGCCTTGTTGTCTACGTACAGCACCGGAGGAGAACGAGGCGGCTCTCCAAGGTCAGTCAGCAGGTAGGTAAGCCAGCGAAGCTCCTGTGCAGCCATGGCCCCGGCGTAGATCTCAGCCTCACAACTGGAGCCGAGAACAGAAGACGAGCGAGTAGCCCGACACGAAACAGAGCCGGAACCAAGGCTGAAGGTGTAACCCTGTGACGACCGCTGCGTAGCCTGGTCGTCTGCCCAAGAAGCGTCCGCGTGCCCATAGAGGACCACTGGACTCCGCCCTCCAAGCACTAGCCCCATGCCCGACGTACTGCACAAGTAGCGCAACACCCTCTTCGCTGCAGCCGTGTGCTCTGGTCTGTGTCTCCCAGGAGCAACATAGCGTGCAAGAATGCTAAGAGGGGGTGCAAGGTCAGGTCGTGTGCAGGTCATCAGGTACATGAGGCAGCCAACAAGCTCTGCATACGGGCCACTCGACTCTACGGACTCATCTGAAGGCAGAGCTGAGAGCGAGTGGCGAGTAGACAGAGGAGTGGCCTGAGGCGAGGAGTACATGAAGCCGAAGCGCTGAAGGACCTGCTGCACCATGTGTGACTGCGTCAGGGTAATGGTGCGGCGTGCTCTGTCCCGGGTGATCTGCAAGCCAAGGTAGCTGCGCAGTTCACCCAGGTCTGTGCACGTGTGTCTCTTCTGCAGCTCGGACTTCACGTGGGCGAGTCCAGCAGTGTCAGCTGTGGCAAAGACCAAGTCGTCGACGTACACGAGGATGTAGAATGGCGGCAGAGAGGTGTCGGTGCGTAGAAACAGCGACGGGTCAGCAGTAGAGGGAGCAAACCCAAGTGCCGCAAGTGTAGTCCTCAGTGTGTCGTGCCACTCACGCGGTGCCTGGCGAAGACCGTAGACTGGCCGTCGGAGGCTCCACTGGGTGCCAGGAGGGAAAGTCCCAGTGAAGCCAGGTGGACGGCGCAACCAGATCTCCTCGTACAGGCTACCCTGCAGGAAAGCAGTGCTGAAGTCAAGGGAGTGAAGCTCGTAGTCACGGTGAGCAGCTATGTGTAGCAGCACCCGAAGAGTGGTCATCTTCGGGGTGGGAGAGAAGGTCTGAAAGTAGTCAACTCCCTGCCGCTGACTGAAGCCACGAGCCACGTACCGCGCCTTGAAGACAGGTGGAGAGCCCGGCGGCCGCTTCACCCTGAAGATCCACATGCCACTGACGATGTTCGCCCCAGGAGGGGGAACCGCGTCAACGTAGGTGCCTGTGGACTTCCAGGAAGCCATCTCTGCATCCATAGCTGCCTGCCACTGAGAGGAGTAGGGACCCTCTACGGCCTCCGCGTAAGAGCGCGGAGTCGGGATGTCTAGTGCATCCGGGTCTCCCTCAGGGGTAAGCAGTACAGACGCGAGATGAGGTGAAGCAGCAGCCAGACACTGGAACTCCTCCTGCCTGTCCTCAAGGACGTCCGTGCCAAGAGCACACTCACCCCCGACGGATGGAGGACAGACAGACGCAGACTCAGCAACAAGACTAGCAGCGTAGTCTAGACGACAACGAGCAGCAAAGTTGACGAGCTCAGTAACAAGAGCAGACGCAGCAGTGGACTCAAAGGAGAGGTCTAAGACGACAGTAGCAAGGAGACGCGTGACAGTAGGACTGGCAGCACGAAGAGAGTCCGACTCAGGGTCGGCAAGCGCAGGAAGAGAGGACTTAGGAGGAGAGGGCAAAGGGGCACGCAGAGGAGCAGTGGACGGACGCAGAGACATCCGGTGCGTGCCAGGGACAGGAGGAGGACGCTGACGCGAACTGCAACCACTAGTGCAAGCAGCACGAATAGGCGACGCAGGACGAGACGCAGGCTCACGACGCTCAGCAAGACCTCCAGAGAAGGAGAAGGCAGTGGGGAGGCCGGCGGGAACTGTGACTGTGACTGGACAGGCGGTGGACACTCTAAGGGAGGAGGAAGACCAAGAACCTGCTGAAGAAGTGGAACAAAGTACGGCCGAGGCCGCGCGGCGACTCCAGACACAGCAGGGACACCACTTGCACCCCCAGCGGCAGCACCAGCGTCAACAACACCTCCAGCTCCAGTACCTCCAGCAGCACCAGCAGCACCCGCAGCAGGACCGCCGCCAGGACTGACAGCAGTAGCCTCAGCGCCAACACCCTCAGCAGCTCCGACTCCAGTAGCACTCGCAGGACTAGCACCTCCGAGACCGGCGGCACCAGTACCCTCAGCAGCCGAAGAAGCACCAGCTCCAGTAGTTTGCCTCAAGCGCCGGGCAAACCACTCGCGCAGCTCCTGTGGAGACAGTGGCTCCCGCCGAGACGAAGCACCTGGAGAACCACCAGGCCCAGCACCGCCAGACGCCACACGAGTAGGTCCAGCGGCCGCGGGCTCTGCACCTCCAGGCTCAGTAGCTCCAGACTCAGCATCCCTAGGCGAAGGACCCCCAGGCTCAGCACCCCCAGTCGTAGCACCCCAAGGCTCAGCACCCCCAGTCCTAGCACCCCCAGGCTCAGCACCCCCAGGCTCAGCACCCCCAGTCGCACTACCCCCAGACTCAGCACCCCCAGGCTCAGCACCCACGCGCGCAGCACCCCAAGAGTCAGCACCCCCAGGCTCAGCACCCGCAGCAGTACCAGAGTCACCAGCAACCTCGACCGGGTCGACTGCATCTACCTGGGACACACCTGAAGGGGCAGGACCCTGAGGGGGGAGGGGGTCTACCGAGGGGGGACCTGGCACAAGGAAGTGCGGTGGTGGGGGGAGGGAAGGAGTGCGGTAGGGGAAGAGGCGGTAGTAGGGGACTGACTCGTCGAACGTGACGTCCTGGGAGGACAGAACACGACGAGAGGTGGGGTGGTAGAACTGCCACCCAGGGGCGTCAGGGGGGAAGCCAAGGAAGACACAGGGAGCAGCACGAGGGGACAGCTTGTCCACAGAAAGGTCGCGGACAAACGCCCGAGATCCCCAGACACGGAACGCAGACGCATCGCCGACCTTCCCCGTCCACAGCAAGGCTGGGGAGGTCTCCGGCCTGGAGACCCTGGGGTGAAGGTTGAGCTGATGCGCCGCGTACAGAACCGCAAACGGCCACAGAAAATGGGTGGCAACCGCATGCATCATGGACGTCCGAGCAACGTCCATGACCATGCCAATGCGGCGCTCAGCAATCCCATTTTGTTGTGGAGAGTCTGGAAGCGTAAAGGTCTGGCGGATGCCTCGCGCACGACAGTAGGCTCGTAGAAGGCCAGAGGAGAACTCTCCGCCTCGGTCAGAGTGCAGACGCAGAACAGGAAAGTCCGAGCCGAAGTTCCTCCTGAGCTGGAGACGAGCTGCCCGGATCCAGTCGATCAACACCTCAGCGACATCACCCTTGCTGCGCAAGGGGAAGACTGTGGTGTAACGCGAGTAGTCGTCAACCACCAGCAGGAAGTAGCGCTCGTGACCCTGTCCACGGACGCGGGCCGGGCCCCACACGTCCATGTGAAGCGTCTGCAGAGGAGCCTCTGTCAGAGGAAACTGTGAGGAGTGGGGGGCAGCCCGGAGGCGCCCCTCGACACAAGGGACACAGGAAGGTCCAGGCCCCGAAGGAAGGGGAGGGAGAGACCGGGGAAGACCAGAGACAAGGACACGGGAAGCCATGTCCCTGAGACGGGGCAAGGAGGGGTGGCCAAGACGGTGGTGCCACAGGAGAGTCTCGTGAGACAGGAGGCGACACGAGCAGGGGGCAGACTCAGGACCAGACCTGGACGCAGCAGCAAACACCTGACCCGACGCAGCTACCTGGCCAAACACAGGGACAAGAGGAGACTCAGTGGTCAGGGTGTAGAGGCTCGACCCCGGCCGACGGGAGAACGTGGCCAGGTGCCGACCTGGGCGTGCGTCCGAGCAGTGGGTCACCCGCTGACTCGCAGGAGTAAACTGGTGAATCCCCGCATCTTGCAGGTCAGCACCACTCACCAAGTTCGTCGAGAACGAGGGGAGGTAAAGACCAGACAAGGTGCCAGAGGGGGCAGCCGGACACGGGAGGACAGTGGAGAAGTGAGGGAGGACAGGACCCCCAGAGGGGTCTGCCAGGGAGACTGCAACCGGCCGACCAAGCGGCGTGAGTGTGGTGCGGTCTCGAAAGAAGGAGCGCGAAGCCCCTGAGTCAAGTGTGAAGGTGAGGGAGGCCAAAGCCGACGCGGTACCTGAGAGCGCAGCCTCACCAGTACCTGAGGGCGCAGACGCGCTGGCACCTAGAGCAGCAGCCTCACTAGCACCTAGCGCAGCAGTACCAATGCCCGGGTCGGGCGGGAAACACCGGTAACAGTCACCCTCATCACTAATAGTCACAGCATACATGGCAGCAAGGATAGCATCAAAGTCAAGATCATAGATAGCAACACCTGCCCTAGACAGCTCTCCCCAGCGGGGGATCTCACTAGCCTCCGGGAACTGCTGACGCCAAGCGTCCGTCAGGCGGCCAAAGCAGCGCTGGGTGGGGTGGGCACCCCCACACTGCTCACCAGCGCGGTCGCCGGAGCGAAGGACGTAGGTGCACGGACCGAAACCCCCACCACGCTGACGCTGCGTGTACCACTCATGGAGCTGCTGAGGAGGGGGGATGTCCCGAGAACGCTGCTGCTGCTGCTGCTGCTGCTGGCGCTGACCACCACCGGAGCCGCTCCGCTGCGAAGCACCACCCCGACCAGCTCCACCTCCTCCACCACCGCCGCCTCCACCTCCGCCACCACCGCTGCCTCCGCTCCCACTTCTACCGCCTCCGCCGCCTCCGCCTCCGCTGCTGCCACCGCCACCTCCACCCCCGCCCCCACTCCCACCGCCACCCCCACTCCCTCCGCCGCCTCCACCGCCACCTCCACCACCCCCGCTAGCTCCACCCGCGCCCTTGCCCCCCTTGCCCTTGCCAGAGCGACGTCTCCCGCTAGGGGCAGACGCCGCACCGACCGACTCAAGACCAACGAGGTCGCCCGCAGCAGCAGAGGCGACAGAGGGCAACCGGGGGGAAGGGGAACACCCTTCAAAGATGGGGGTGCGAGGGTCACCACGAGAGGCTCCTACAGTGACTATGCTCTTCTCCGCTGCTAGGAAGGCCTTCTCGAGGAGGTCGACAGTGAGAGTGGTGGGACAGACTGAGAGGAAGTGGTCCCTGACTACGCGAAGGGAGTCAAGGAGGCGGGTGACTATATATTAGAGAGTGATGTACATGGGGGGGGGGTTCTTGGCGCAGAACTCAGCAGGAAGTGCGGCGCGGTAGCGAGTGTCACTAGTGCGGAGGTGCGTAACGAGGTCAGCGACTGTGGGAAAGGCAGCAAGGTCAGGGAAGAGGTACGGTAGAATGAGGCGGCTCAGTGCAGCAGTGGCAGGGGAAGAGTAGCGCGCAACTACAGCGTCGTACAAGGTCTGAGCACTCTTGTATTGACTAAAGTGCGCGCGCTCAGTGGTAGGCAGGTGGCGACGCACAGCAAGACGTGCAGCAGCATCGCGCGTGGCCCACTGGGAGCGAACAGTGGGGTCAGCATCAGCAGCAGGGGCAGGAGAGGCGCCAGAGGTGAGGTCAAAGAGAGAGAGACCGTCTGCCCTATCGCACTGTAAGAACAGCTGCAGGTCGTCAACCCAGACCTTAAAGTCAATGGCTCGACCCTCAGCGTCAAAATTGAGGACACCAGGGGTAGCCATGACAACAGTAGACCAGCAGTGCAAGCAGTAGGGGGAGGGCAGTGCAGTGACAGAGGGGCTGTGCTCACCGGACAGGGCCGCTCGGGCGGCTAAGTGGTAGGGCGGCTCGGCAGCTCGGCGGCACGGCAGCACGGCGGCTGCGCGGCTCGGCTGCAAGGCGACCCGGCGGCTCGGCGGCTCGGCTGCTCTGCTGCTGGGCGGCTCGGTTGTGCTGCTGCAGGGCGGCGCGGCGGTTGGCGGCTCGGCTGGCAGGGGCGGCTCGGGCGGCTCGGGCGGTGGGCGGCGCTGCAGTAGTTGAAGGCGGCGGGGCCGCAACTGAAGGCGGCGGGGCCGCAAGTGAGAGCGGCGGGCCGCAGGTGAGGGTGGGGGCGGGCCGCAACTGAAGGCGGCGGGGCCGCAGGTGAGGGCGGCGGGGCCGCAACTATGGGCGGCGGGGCCGCAGGTGAGGGCGACGGGGCCGCAACTGAGGGCGGAGGGGCCGTAGGTGAAGGCGGCGGGGCCGCAACGGAGGGCGGCGGGGCCGCAGGTGAGGGCAGCGGGGCCGCAAATGAGGGCGGCGAGGCCGCAGGTGAGGGCGGCGACGGGGCCGCAGCTGAGGGCGGCGTCGGTGCCGCAGGGGAGAGCGGCGACGGGCCGCAGGTGAGGGCGGAGTGTTGTGCCAACACATTACAGTGGCACGGTCATCGCACTCCCATTCGGCCTACAAGCCTGCTCAGCTTCTGGAATTTTGTGGGGAGGTTGTTCAACATGTGTTCTTCAAACCCTCAAAGTTTCAGAGTTTTTGAAGCAGTTACCAAGGCGTGACAACATTTTATGTTTCAAGACTTATGGCATCCCGGAAGTGTGTGTTACTCCTTTTTGGTAACACCCGAGTTCACCATTTCGGCTGCTGACTCGTCTACCAAGCTCTGATTGGCCTGAAATTCTGTCTGGCAGTTCTATTCCCCGCTGTGCAGATGTTCACCAAGTTTCAGAACGATCCAACATGTGAGAATTGCGTGACAGCTGCCGAAATGCACTGTTCCGTAGTCATGGTGCACTGTTGGCAGCATTTCCCTTGCCACCCTTTCATTGTTGTCATGCCAATGGTGCAGGGACAGAGAATGAGACAAGAAGTACAGGTGGTCAAGTGGGACTCTACATCCCTCCTTTTGAGAAGTGTGGTCTTCCTGGAACCAGCTTGCAAGAGGGTGCAAGTGGGAAGACAAGCTGACTCATGGTTGGCTTAACTCACTATTGGTTGCCTTGAGTACAGCTCTGAACATCCATGTGTGGTTGGCTTTGCTGACCTAGCTAGGACGTTTCCCATCCTTCTCTAGCCTTTCTCCCCTAGGACTCAACATTCTCTGAGTTCCCAGGATGACCCAACCCCTTATGAGTCCCCTAGGCAATGTTGTACTCACCTCTTCTTTGCATCAATGAGACTACACGTTTTTTTCAGCCGAGCTTACGTTTTCGTTCACTGCGTAGTGCACACACCTCTGATAATAGCAAGTTATATACCGTTGGAAAGCAGACACCTAAGGCTAACCGCTGTCCAAGTTTCATCCTCGTATGGGTTTGGAGCTGATCGTGACGGCGTTTTGAACAGAGGCGGTTTGAAGACGTCAGATTCTGCTTAGGGGGTTTCATGGGCATCCGCGACCTCTAAGTGGACTCTTGACTATAACACGGAGACGAGGCCGCAGCTGAGGGCGGCGACGGGCCGCAGGTGAGAGCGGCGACGGGGCCGCAGCTGAGGGCGGCGGCGGGGCCGCAGGTGAGGGCGGCGGGGCCGCAACAGAGGGCGGCGGGGCCGCAGGGGAGAGCGGCGACGGGCCGCAGGTGAGGGCGGAGACAGGGCCGCAGCTGAGGGCGGCGACGGGCCGCAGGTGAGAGCGGCGACGGGGCCGCAGCTGAGGGCGGCGGCGGGGCCGTAGGTGAGGGCGGCGGGGCCGCAACAGAGGGCGGCGGGGCCGCAAGTGAGGGCGGCAGGGCCGCAATTGAGGGCGGCGACGGGCCGCAGGTGAGGGCGGCGACGGGGCCGCAGGTGAGGGCGGCGACGGGGCCGCAACCGAGGGCGGCGACGGGCCGCAAGTGAGGGTGGCGGGGCCGCAACTGAGGGTGGCAGGGCCGCAAGTGAGGGCGGCGGGGCCGGAAGGGAGGCCGCTAGGGCGGCTCGACGAATGCAGAGAGGGGAGCGCGACTCGGGGAGCGCGCTTCGGGCAGGAAAAAAAAAGTTCGATGTGGTGGGCCCTAGGCACAGTTCCCTTGAGGGAACCTGCTCAATACCATGAGAAAGTTAGAACGAGAATGAATGACTAAGGAATGGAAGTGATACAAATATGCAACCCTAGAAATGTGTACCCCATATAGGCTACCCCACTATAGCCTACACAATATTATAATTTGACAGAGGGGCCTTGAGTAGCACAAGAGAGAGCGACGGACGGTATACGAGGTCGCGAGACACAAGCACGACATGTGAACTAGGGTAAATGGGGTAACTAGGGTAGGCGCGTCCGGAAGCGTGGACCTAACCGAATCTGATATCTATGAAGAGAGTAAATGAACGAGAATGACTAGTACAATGGCAGATTGCCGATCAGGTGAGGGGTAGTAAAGACCAAGAAGGTGAAGTGCAGACACAGACGGGGACGACAAATGTTGCTGCTATGACAAAGGCGGCGCCGGACGTCTTGCGCCCGCGGCACCCCCAGAACTAGCATTTCGAGCGGTACCACCCCTTAAACCAGCCCTCCCAACGTCAGCACCCCGAGATTTGGCACCCACACTGGCAAAACCCCAAAAATCCATAGCGTCTGACTGCGGCGGCGACGACGGTTGCGGCGGCGACGACGTTACTAAGGTGATTGCGAGGATGACGCCAGTGATGGCAGAAACTGCGGCCGCGGCTACGGTGGGGCCAGGGGACGCGGGGGAGGTGGCGAAGGCGCCGACATAGGAGGTGCACCTCTGCGTACCGGGCTGCGAGATTCATCAGACACCCCAACACGCCAAACTGAGGGAAGGGGAATGACGTACGACACACCAGACGGGCCGCAAGGAGGTGTCACTTGCACTAGGGCGGGGGAGGGAGGGGGGGGGGGGGTTCAGCGGGGCGCTTGGGGGCAGACGAGGTGCTGGGAGGGGTTGTGGGCGCTACGGCGCTAGGAGGGCGCGACTGGTGATAAGGGACCGATGGGGCGCCAGGGGGCTGACAGGGGGCTAGCAAGAGTCGCGGCCGCTAAGAGGGGACAACTAGGCGCCAGAGGGGCGCTAGGGCTGTAGCTAGGAGGTAGTGTTAGAATCACTAGCTAGGTGAGGAATGTCGATTAGGTAAGGGAGGGGGATACAAGACTATCGAGAGTGAAATGTTGTACCCTCTAAGGAAAGAACCCTACAGAACCTAGAGTGAAATGAACATAACACTATGTTTTGACACACCCCCATAGGTGAAGTAGGGGATAGCCAAACCTAACAGTGGTCACAAGACTAGTCAAGCAAGAGAACAAGCAAGGCAAAGCCCAGGGTGGATCTCAAGGACACCACACAATCTGAGCACAAGCAGGCGGCCACAAGGCCAGTTCACATGCAGATTTGTAATAGCAAGGCAGTACACAGATCACAACGTAGCAAGAGTAAACATGCAGGTATAAAGATATATAGCAGTGTACAACAAGAGCAAGTCAAGCAACCAGCAGGTGAGGCAGAGTGGGCATAAGCCCAAGAGCAGTGCAGAAACACTAATGATCACCAGCCCTAAGGGCCTTGGTGAAGACATCAGCAGTGTTGGCCCGAGAGGCCACGAAAGCAAGGCGCAGCTGACTACGCTGCTGCAGCTCACGCGCAAGAAAGTAGCGCAGAGCAATGTGCTTCGTTCTGTGCTCCAGTCTCTGCTCGCGACACAAGGCAAGCATTGCCTTGTTGTCGACGTACAGAACTGGAGGAGAATGAGGCCGCTCCCCCAAGTTGGTCAGCAGGTAGGTCAGCCAGCGAAGCTCCAGTGCAGCCATGGCTCCAGCGTAGATCTCGGCCTCACAGCTGGAACCAAGCACAGAAGAAGAACGAGTGGACCTCCACGAGACAGAACCAGTGCCAAGACTGAAGATGTAGCCCTGTGACGAACGCTGAGTCGCCTGGTCGTCAGCCCAAGAAGCGTCAGAGTGTCCTGTGAGGACCACCAAACCCCGTCCTCCAAGCACGAGCCCCATGCTCGATGTGCTACACAAGGAACACAGTACCCTCTTCGCAGCATCAAAGTGCACCTTTCGGTGCCTACCGGGTGCCACGTAGCAAGCCAGAAGGCTGAGAGGGTACGCGAGGTCAGGTCATCTGCGCGTCATCAGGTACATGAGGCAGCCCACTAGCTCTGGGTACGGACCACTCGGCTCTACGGACTCGTCCAAAGGTGGAGCTGAGAGCGAGTGTCCGGTAGCCAGAGGAGTGGGCTGTGGCGAGGAGTACGTGAAGCGGAAGCGCTGAAGGACCTGGTGCACCATGTGTGACTGAGTGAGGGTGATGGTGCGCCGTGCTCTGTTCCGGGTGATCTGCAAGCCAAGATAGCTCCGCAGCTCACCTTGGTCAGTGCAGGTGTGTCTCTCCTGCAGCTCCGCCTTCACTAGGGTCAGTGCCTCAGTGTCAGTAGTAGCAAAAACCAAGTCGTGGATATACACGAGGATGTAGAACGGCGGCAGAGTAGTGTCGGTGCGTAGAAACATCGACGGGTCAGCAGTCGAAGGAGCAAACCCCAAGAGCCGCAAGTGTCATCCTCAGTGTGTCATGCCACTCACGGGGCGCCTGACGCAGGCCGTACATTGGTCCCCATAGGCTCCACTGGGTACCCGCAGGAAACGACCCAGTGAAGCCCTGTGGAAGGCGCAACCAGATGGCCTCGTGAAGGCTACCCTAGAAGAAAGAAGTCGAGAAGTTGAGGGAGTGCAGCTCGTAGTCACGCTGAGCTGCAACGTATAGCAACACCCGAAGAGTGGTCATCTTCGGGGTGGGGGAGAAGGTCTGAAAGAAGTCGACCCCCTCACACTGACTGAAGCCTCGAGGAACGTAGCATGCCTTAAAGGCAGGCGGAGAACCCGGCGGCCGTTTCACCCTGAAAATCCACATGCCACTGACGATGTTCGCCCCAGGTAGGGGAACCTCGTCGACGTAGGTGCCTGTGGACTTCCAGGAAGCCATCTCTACGTCCATGGCTGTCTGCCACTGAGAGGAGTACTCACCCGAAATCACCTCCCTGTAGGAGCGCGGGGTGGGGATGTCAAGTGCATCTGGGTCTCCCTCAGGGGCAAGGAGGATGGTCGCGTGATGGGGTGAAGCGGCAGCAAGGCACTCCAGCTCCTCCTGTCTGTCCTCAAGAACGTCACAGCCAAGGGCAGTACAGCCAAGAGCAGTCTCACCCCCGACGGACGGAGGACAGGCAGGGACAGGGTCAGAGACAAGACTCGCAAGGTAGTCTAGGCGATACACAGCAGCAAAGCCAACGAGCTCAGCTACTAGGGCAGACGCAGCAGGAGACGAGAACGTAGGGTCCGTCACAACCGTAGCAAGAAGGCGAGTAACAGTCAGACTGGACGCACGAGCAAGGTCAGACGGAGGGTCAGCAATGTTAGGCAGAGAGGACGCAGGAGGAAACGGTAGTACAACACGCTGAGGAACAGAGGAAGGACGGAGTGTCATATCATGAGTGGCGGGGACAGCCGGAGCACGCGGACGGCGAACATGAGGAACACGAGTACGGACAGCAGCTCTAGGCTCAGGCTCAAGGTCAAAGCTAGACTCAGGCTCTCGACGCTCAGGGGTGGAAGCATGAGTCTCAGGCTCTCGACGCTCAGTCAGGGACTCTGACACCGCAGTGTAAGGAGCAGGAGCAGGCAGTGGGGAGTGTGGTAGCAGCGGTGGCTGTGACTGGTCCGCTGGTGGACACAGCAAAGGAGGAGTAGTACCTGCCACAAGGAAGCCAGTAGCACCTGGCGGAAGACTGAGAAGGTGGTGAAGAGCACCATTAGCTCCCGTACCTCCAGCATGAGCAGCTCCTCCAGTACCCCCAGCAACACCTCCAGCACCGGTAGCACCAACACCTCCAGCACCACGAGCTCCGACAGCGCCAGCACCTTGAGCACTAGTAGTACCTCCAGCACCTCCAGTGCCTCTAGCTCCAGCTCCAGCGCCTCCAGCACCAGTAGTACCTCTAGTACCTCCTGTGCCAGCAGCTCTAGTAGCACCTCCTGCACCTCCAGCACCAGCAGTACCACCTGCTTCGGCAGCTCCAGCACCTCCAGTACCTCCAGCTCCAACGCCTCCAGCACCAGCAGTACCAGCACCTCCAGGGTCAGCAGCTCCCGCAGCTCCAGCACCAGTAGCACCAGCACCTCCAGTGCCACCAGCTTCAGTACCTCCAGCACCGGTAGCAGCTCCAGTACCTCCTGCACCAGCAGCACCTCTAGTACCTCCAGTAGGACCTCCAGGCCTAGTAGCTCCAGTACCTCCAGCTCCAGAACCTCCAGAAGGGCTCGCAGCATCCCCAGAGTCAGCACCCGAAGTCTCAACACCCTCAGTCCCGGCACCCTCAGGCTCAGCACCCTCAGTCTCAGCACCCTCAGTCCTAGCACCCTCAGTCTCTGCTCCAGTGTCCACAGCAGTAGGCTGCAGAGGCGGTGAAGACGGCAGAGGTGGGAACCCGTGGGGGGTAGTCAGACGAGGAGAGCGGGCACCCTCAGACTCACCACCCCCAGCCCCAGCTCCAGTAGTCTCAACTCCAGAGTCCACAGCAGTAGGCTGCGGAGGCGGCGAAGACGGCCGTGGCGGGAAGCCCGAGGGGGTCGCCAAGCGAGGAGTGTGGCGAGTGGTCGCCGTGTCGTCGGCGACGGCGTCACCCCCCTCAGGTGAGTCAGAGGAGTCAGAAGAGGTCTCAATTGGCTCATCCAAGGGGGGTGGGTCTACCTGGGACACACCTGAGGGAGCAGGACCCTGTGGGGGGACGGGGTCTACGGGGTGGGGGGACTGGTACCAGGAAGAGGGGTGCAAGGGGGACCGGGTGGGACGCGTGCGGGTGAAGTCGGTAGTAACAGACCGACTCGTCGAAGGTGACGTCTTGAGAGGACAAAACAGGACGCGAGGACGGGTGGTAGAACTGCTAGGGTAGAGCGTCGGTGGGGAAGCCCAGGAAGACACAGCGGAGAGTGTGAGGAGAGAGCTTGCTCACTTTGGTATCGCGAACAAGGGAGAGCACGCCCCAGACCCGAAACGACGACACATCACCAGGCTGTCCCGTCCAACGAAGTGTGGGCGAGGTCTCTGGGGCAGAGACACGGGGCCAGAGGTTGAGCTGATGCGCGGCGTATCAGACCGCAAACGGCCACAGAAAATGGGGAGCAGCCGCATGGATCATGGAGGTACGAGCAACCTCCATGATCAGGCCAATGCAACGCTCAGCGATCCCATTTTGCTGCGGAGAGGCTGGAAGCGTGAACGACTGGGCGATGCCCTCATCCTGGCAGAACGTCTCAAGGACGCCAGAAGAGAACTCACCTCCCCTATCAGAGTGCAGGCGCAGGACTGGGAAGTCCTGCTGAAAGCGCTCGTGTAGCTGGAGACGAGTAGCACGGATCCAGGGGATCAAAACACCGCTGACGTTCGCCTTGCGACGCAAGGGGAAGATTGTGGTGTAGCGTGTGTAGTCGTCAACAACCAGCAGGAAGTAGCGCTCCTGGTCCGTCCCACCGACGGGGGCCGGGCCCCACACGTCCAGGTGGAGAGTCTGCAGAGGAGCAGTGGTCGGAGGAAACTCGGAGGAGTGAGGAGCGGCGCGCTGCCGCCCCTTGACGCAAGGAAGGCACGGCGGCGCAAGTGAGTGCGGGAGGGGGGGCAGGGTCTCAGGGAGGCTAGAGACCAGGAGTCGGGAGTGCATGCTGCGCAGACGTTGCAGGGAGCGGTGACCAAGACGGTGGTGCCAGCACTGATTCTCGTGCGTGAGTACTCTGCACGAGCAAGACGCAGCTAACTGCCCTGACGCAGACGCTCGACTCGATGCAGCTACCTGACCTGACTCAGCCACCTGTGCAGACGCAGTGGTCAGTGTGTACAGACTAGACCCAGGCTGTTGAGTGAACGTAGCCAGGTAATGGCCAGTCCGGGAGCACGTACAAATCGCCACACGCTGCCCTCCAGGAATAAAGGTATCAACCCAGACATCCTGAATGGCAGAGTTACTCACCAAGTTCGTCGAGAACGTGGGGAGGTGGAGACCTGACAAAGAGCCGGAGGGGACTGCTGGACAAGGGAGGACCGTGGAGGCTCTAGCAACCACTGGGCCCCCAGAGGGGTCAGCCAGTGAGACTGGGACAGGTGCTGTGAGTGGTGTGACTGTGGTGCAATCACGGAAGAAGCAACGTGACGCGCCTGAGTCAAGCGTGAAAGGTGTGCAAGACCTCAGCTGAGGCAGGACCTGTGGTAGTAGACGCACTAGCACCTAGAGCGTCGGTAGACTCACGGGCACCTAGAGCTGCAGCAGACTCACTAGCACCTGGAGTGACAGCAGACTCACTAGCACCTGGAGTGGCAGCAGACCCACTAACACCTGGAGCAGCGGTCCTAACAGAACGATAACCTCCACCACCAGGACGACCTCGCTGAATAACCCACTCACGAAGTTGCCGAGGGGTGGGGTCGTCCGGGAGAAGCAGAGCCCGCTGCTGTCCACCCCTGGCCGCAGCAACTGCCGCGGAAGTGGCCATGACAGACAGTGACTGTCAGGAGTAGGTCCAGCACCTCCAGCTCCTAGAGCGCCAGCAGCACCTCCTGCAGTCCGAGCAGCACCTCCTCCACTCCCAGTAGTACTCCCTCCAGCAGAAGCAGTAGAAGGGCGGCTCGGGCAGCAGCAGCAGCAGCACCAGCAGCAGTAGACCGAGTAGCACTAGCTGTAGCAGCAGTAGTTGCAGCAGCGGCAGCAGTGACAGCTCAGGTTGGGCAGCGCGGCTTGGACAGGGCGGCGCAACTCGGGCTCAGTGGCGGAGCAGCAGCGGCAAGCAGCAGCAGTAGCCGGCGCTCAGGAGCAGCAGCAGCAGCAGCAAGGAGGAGCAGCTACAGCAAGTAGCAGCAGCAAGGAGGAGCAGCTGCAGCAAGTAGCAGCAGCAGCAGCAAGGAGGAGCAGCTGCAGTAAGTAGCAGCGGCAAGGAGGAGCAGCTGCAGCAAGTAGCAGCAATAGCAGCAGGGAGGAGCAGCTGCAGCAAGTAGCAGCAGCAGCAGCAGCAAGAAGGAGCAGCTGCAGCAAGTAGCAGAAGTAGCAGTGCCAGTAGTAGCAGCTGTAGCAAGGGCAGTAGTAGCAACAGCAGCAGCACCAACACTAGCTGTAGCAGCATTAGTTTGCAGTAGCAGTGCCAGTAGTAGCAGCTGTAGCAAGGGCAGTAGTAGTAGCAGCAGCAGTAGCACTAGCTGTAGCAGCAGTAGTTGCAGTAGCAGTGCCAGTAGTAGCAGCTGTAGCAAGGGCAGTAGTAGCAGCAGCAACAGTAGCACTAGCTGTAGCAGTAGTAGTTGCAGTAGCAGTGCCAGTAGTAGTAGCTGTAGCAAGGTCAGTAGTAGCAGCAGCAGCACTAGCACTAGCTGTAGCAGCAGTAGGTGAAGTAGCACTAGCAGGGACAACTCGGGCTAAGAGGCGCGGCTCGGACACAATGGCAGAGCAGCAGCGGCACGTAGCAGTAGCAGCCGGCGCACAGCAGCAGTAGGCGCGTGCTGGCTGTGAGCTAGCAACCTAAGGGCGCGCAACAGGTGCGCGCGGAGCAGCTCAAAAGGAGCGCGTAGCAGGTGCGTGCTAAGGGCTGGCGGTCAGCGTGAGTGGCGCTCGCAGCAGCAGGAACGAGGGGGGACCGGGCGTAGGGGCTGAAGGGCCGCGCGAGAGGTGCACGGGGCAGCTAGGGCGCGGTCAGGGGGGGTCGCACGTGACTAGGAAGAAAAATCGCGTCTAGGGCAGAAAAAGGAACCGTCTCGCCTAGGGCACGTTTTCGCATTTCGCGTTTCTCCTAGGGGCGCGACTCGGGCAGCAGATCGAAATAGTAGTGGTGGGCCCTTTTAAAATTTCGGTCCTAAGGATCATTGTGCTCTTAATACCATGTTAGAATCACTAGCTAGGTGAGGAATGTCGATTAGGTAAGGGAGGGGGATACAAGACTATCGAGAGTGAAATGTTGTACCCTCTAAGGAAAGAACCCTACAGAACCTAGAGTGAAATGAACATAACACTATGTTTTGACAGGTAGACGGGGCAAAAACGTGTGACCTAACCAAAGTGCACGATCCCATGTTAACAATAAAATAGATGTGCAAGGAGGGAATATACAAGGGGTGTATATGCATCCTCATAACCTTTATGGTGCAACCTTAGCTAGCCTATAAAGTTCACATACAGAAACATTAAGTTAACATATATTAGTACTTTGATAGTGCACTATTGTGACAAAGATGTCTTCCACGATTGAGCTTCCCAGCTTCACGATTTGGTGACAGCTTCGACTGCGGTTGGTATACAATCTGGTCTTCTCGCTCGAGCCCATCTTCACTTCCATTAGTTTATGCCGTAGTCAATTCATCAGCAGGGGTTCTTTAGGCTGGTGAAGCTTTACAAAATAATTCCAAGCATGGCGATGTAATTTCAAACTTGTAGTGGCGGAACGAGGCCCGCCTCGAATTGCCGGATCTCGATCTCCTTCATCGGCGATACGTTACGTAGAAGGATGTTCTTATCTATTAAGGACTCATTGTACCAAGATGTTGACTTATCGGTGTATCATTTAGCTGGTCCAAGGTAGTTTCCATCAAATAAACAAACTATGTGATCTTTCACAAATATATATGGCTCAGCTGAACCTGGACCTGCCGTGCACCTTCCGCATGCTTGTTGCTGCACGTCAGTTGCTACTTGGTTCAGCTGGCGAGTACAGGCTATCTTTCTCTATATGCTGCAGGCAGTGAAGGGGGTGTGTCAGATAATGTATTCCATATATTTATATTGTATTCACAAGTAGTTGTGCAGTTAAGTGTTACAAACTTTTAATGGTGTACCATGCCAACCCATTCGTTATCACTATTTGTTCTCCCATCTCAATACTGCAAGCCCCTTCCTTCTCTTGTTGTCTCTCTTTCCAGTTTCTTAGTCCAAATACCTATGTTACGCTTTTTTTTGTAAGTACACACTCAAGTACTAGTTATGTCCACTTGCATACAAATTTGCATAAAAGTGTAGTAGTTAGTATAAATGCACTTAATATAGCTTTGGAATAAGAATTGCATGACCGAGGGCGATAGTGCAAATGGTAATTAATATAATTCGCCAAAGTAGGGAGTGGCGTGCGAATGTGGAGATGTGGTTAAAAATGTGGGAATATAGAATCTATACATTCAGAAGGACTTGCATCGAAGGCTGAAATCGGTCAACGAGGAGTAAAGGCAATATAGACTCTAGATGCGACGAAGGAGATCCTTATCACCTAAGCGACTAATGCTGGTGGGCCATTGGAGAATCAACTTTTGCTAGATGGGTCATTATGGCGCATATGTATGCTCCCGTCTTGACACGACATTTTTGCTTGAAATTTATCTCCATTTTTGCTACTCAGAGCGTATTCCTATCCTCGTATCAATCCGACCTCATCTCAAGCTCAAACTGAAAAATCCCCTAAACCCAAAACCTCTCGCTACTTTTACCAAGCAAAAAGTGCAATCTTGATACGAGGTGGCGCGATATGAGGCCATAGGAATGCGCTCTCACTATAGCCTAACAAACCCAACACATTCGTATATATGTGTGTATATATATATATACATATAGTTTGACACACCCCCTTAGGCTATGTGAGGGACATAAAAAAGACCAAGAGCCTGAAGGCCACTAACAAGTGGAGACAACGGCTCCTGCTGCTACTGCTTCTGTTGCTGCTCCTGCTTCTGCAGCTCATGCTGTTGCCGCTCAAGCCTCAGCCTCTCCCGCTCCAAAGGCTCCCGCTCCTCGCGCTCCAGCTGACGAAGCCTCTGCAAACTCGTCGAATAGCGGTAGGGAGGTGGGGTAGGCTCCGAAGTAGTAGTGCCTCCAGCTCCAGTCTCCTCAGAACTAGCACCTCTAGCCCGAGCACCACTAGAATTAGAGTCCCCAGCACAAGCACCCCCATAACTAACAACGCCAGTGCTTGTCAACGGGAATGGAGTGTTGGCCCCGCCCTCGCTTGGGCAACGCCGACGACTTGGTCGGATGTACGGGAGTAGCAGCCGACCGTTCACAGTGGGAGAGCTGCTCGAGGCTTTGTTGAGCTGCAGGGGACAGGTGTGGTGTTGCTGTCGACCAGGGAGCTCGGTCGACAGGTGTGACTGGTCTGGGAGACGGGTGGGACGTCGACCAGGACCCGCAGCTCGACCGGGAGGTCTCCGGAGCATTCCGTCGACCTGCAGCTCGATCGGAAGGTCTCCGAGCATCCCGTCGACCTGCAGCTCGACCGGAAGGTCTCCGAGCATCCCATCGACCTACAGCTCGACCAGGAGGTCGACGGAGCAGTCTGTCGACCTGACAAGTGAGCAGCAGTTGACGAAGGGAGCTCGGCGACAACCGCTGACTGTTCCGGTCGACGGAAGGGGTCCGTTGACCAGGGGGTAGCTCGACGCGAGTTGTGGTCGACCAAAGGGACTTGGTCGACCAGAAGCGGTGGTGGTCGACCGGAAGCACCTGGTGGTCGACCGGGTCGACCGGGTAACCCGCTCGACAAGTTCTGCGGAGGCACGCAAACGTCGTCGAGGTCGCGATGGCGCAGGCAACTTCGGGCTGGTATCCCGAAGTCGATGTGGCTCTTCAGACGCAGACATCAGCCGACGGATGCCCAACGAGGCAAGTGCCAGAATGTTATAATTGTCTAGCTTGCAGTGGGGTACTCTATAGCGAGTACAACCCAATTAGGGTTTAATATATGTATGCAAACTGCTGCTAATTATGTGTGGTCTCCCCTGCTCCTCCTCCTCCTCTGTCTCCCACTGCTGCAGCTGCCGCTGAGGGGGGTGGGTGTGTGGGAGTCGACGGAGTGATGCTAGGGGGTGGGGTGTGAGTGAACCTAGGGTGCAGCAGGGGGTGTGTGAAAGGGGGGTGCTATGGGAGTGGAACTAGGGTTTGAGCAGGGGGTGTGTGTCGAGGGGTGTGGGGCAGCTGGAGGAGGTTGTGTGAAGGTAGCTGTCGTGTCGCCTGCAGCGCCTGTAGTCCGTCGCCCTTGCTTCGGTAGCCAGTGAGCCTGTTGCACCAGTCGCCAGTGGGTCCGTTGCTCCTGTCGCTCGTCTATAGCCGCAGAGCCAGTTACTCCAGTAGTCCGTCGCCCTTGCTTCGGTAGCCACTGAGTCAGCCGCTCCTGTGCCCATGCCTCTGCAGCTTCAGTCGTTGCCTCCCATCTTCTCTCCCTCCACAGTTCCTCCTCCTCCTCACTTGCCCGCTGTGATTAACTCTAGCTTTGCTCGCTATTGTGAACTCGTGCTCTATGCCTGCTTGCTCTTTGTGCTGATTACACCCCACTTTGGCTATGGGGGTGTGTCAGAATGTTATAATTGTCTAGCCTGCAGTGGGGTACTCTATAGCGAGTACAACCCAATTAGGGTTTCCTATATGTATGCCAACTGCTGCTAGTGCAACCCTCTCTTCTTCATTCAACATTATTCACAGCAAGTTGGGCCAATCGTCTGCGCGCACCTGCGAGCGTGCGTACTGCTGTCTTCTACGGGGCAACGCTGGACAGCCGCTCTGCTGCAGCATTGGCACGCCGTCGACCTGCTCCGTTGGCAGGTCGCCCTTCTGCAATGCTGGTGCGGCTCCTCTACACGACACTGGCAGGCAGTCGACCGAGGTGTGCTGGCAGTCGACCAGGCTAGCTGCAGGGTTGCTAGGTGCCTGATGTAGTCATTGCTGCCATTGCTTGTTCTATCGTTCTGCAATTCCAACTTTTCTAGTGGAAACTCTTGCCGATTACTCCCGTGAATGTGCAAGCACTAAGGAACCGAGCAAAGCTACGATCACTCCTAGTAGTTCGTGCCAACCCCCGTAGTCTAGCTCACTACCGTTGTAGAGTGAATCTCCCGCATGGTGCGGTGAGCGTGGATGGCCCCGCAGATTACCTTCAGATAGGAGCCGAATTTTGCACCTACTAAGTCGTTCGTAGGCCGGCAGCATCGATAGTCACCATGGTTGACCCCGTAGTTGATGCGGGTGTAGCGGACACCTTGGAGACACGCTTGGCTGATGCGAGGAAACGCCACGCGGATGGCAAGTACGGGACGATCCCCTTGCTGATCGTCGAGTTGGGCATCTGGTCGCAGTGGGCGACGGAACACCCTTCCTGTCCTGCATCTCCTCGACCGGTACGCAACGAGGGTGGCGTCGACGACGAGGTCGACGGTGGTGCACGAGTCAGCGGCAGCAAAGGCACGAGGCAGAGAGGGGTGATCAAGGTCGGCGGTGGTGTCGACGGAATCCAGGCGCGAGTGCAGCGGTCGACGGCTGCTGCAGGCAGCTCGCGTGTCGACGTCGATGTTTGACGTCGCTCTCCTCTACGGAGCGGTGGAGGGCTCTCGGCGACGACGCATGTGACGGCAGGCGGGATTGCACCGGCGTATGGCTACTTCAAGTTCTCGCCGGACCGGATCACCGTGGCATCGCTGCAAGGTCGACGGGACCTCATCACCTAGAGGGAGTCAATCGAACCTCAGCTGGAGGTCGCCGGGCTGAAGGGCTTCGCCGACGGCACAGTGCCAATTCCGCCCATGGACGATGTCGAGCTGCGCGGGGAGTTTCGAGCGGCTCACTTGCTCACCTTCATGGTCATCTCGAGGTGCTGCTTGCCGGTGGTGCAGCTGGCGCTCAGGAGCCGTCGAAAGCGACTGGATGCTGGTCACCAGGCATGGCACTTTATCATGTCGACGTACCAGGTCAGGGACAACCTGTACATCGGGCAGCTGGAGGAGAAGATGACTCACATTCGGATGGGCGAGCAGGAGTCGGCGACGGATTATTGCAACCGTGCTCGAAGGATCCTGGCTGAGATGCGAATGGCGGATGGCGGGCGCCAAGTACTCGACGTCGTCCTACATCACCCACATCGTCAAGGGCTTGCCGCGCAACTACAATCTCATAAAGAGGATGATCATGGTGCCCGGCACGCGTGAGTCCCTCAATGAGGACTCCATCACCAGCTACATTCTTCAAGATGAGGCGATGCAGGAGGCCGAACAGCCCACAGAGCTCCTTCCGCAGGCAAATTACGCTGCACCGACGAAGCCGAATTGTCAACAGGAGCAGCGCGGGAAGCCGGGCGGAGTTGGTAGTGGAGGTGGGCAGTCGACGAAGGACGTCGACGAGAAGCGGTGCGGGCAAAATTTTGAAGCGCTCCCTTGGTTGCTCTGTATACTTGGAAGCTGACATGTGAATTGCTTCTGGCGCGTAAGAGATGTTCATCCCCAGAATCTGTGTGACGTTGTGGTTGATGGTGATATCAACGCGCTGCGCCAGTTTTTTCTTGAACTAATGAAGGAGCTTGTTGTAGGTACCGGTGTACAACAAGTCGTCGATGTAAACTGTCAGGAGAATGTAGTCGCCGTTGCCGGAAGCCGATGTCCAGAAGTATCTTGCACATGTGCTGCTACCAGTGACACGGCGCCTGTTTTATCCCGTAAAGGGACTTCTTCAGCTGGCAGACCCTGGGGTCTCCTTCCCCGTGGGTGTGTGGCTGCTCCACAAAAATGGTCCCGTCGACCAACGCATATAGAAACGCGTTCTTAATATCGATCTGCCGTAGTGGAAGATACTTGGCGACAGCAATGGCAAGCAGGATCCTCACAGAAATATGGCGACGGACGGGAGCAAAGGTTTGGTCAAAATCGATGCCGTGGCACTGGTCGTAGCCGCGGACAACCCATCGTGCCTTGAAGCTCTCGATAGTTCCGTTAGCGGTAGTTTTGAGACGGAAGACCCATTTGCCGCTTAGCACCCTCCTCCCCTTTACTGCGGCACGATTGACAAGAACCCATGTGTCACGTGATTCCAGCGCTCTCAGCTCCGCAACCATAGCCGCACGCCACTCCTTGGCATGAGGGCCAGTTAGGGCCTGTTGTGGATTCTTGGGCTCGACAATGCGCGCGATTGTAGTAACTGCCGTGTGACATTGGAGGCCCCTTCGGCTTCCTGAGCGGTGAATTCCAGCACGTCGTCATCATCGCTGTCGTGGGCGGATGAGAAGCTGCTTGGCGGAGCACTGCGACGTGATGGTCCTGGCGCGGGGGTGTCATCGCTGTCATCGTCGTCATCGTCGTCGTCGCCGTCGTGCAGGCAAAAGGGTACGCCGGGATGTTCATTGGCGGGGTCACGGTCGAGGGCGGCTGCTTGTGCTTCGTCCTCTGGTGATGCAAAGCTGCGGCCGTTGTTGGCGTAGGCGCGTGCGACGTTGCCAGGTTGGTCCTCGATCCACTGCTGCAAGGTGAGCCATTCGTAGAAGAGGATGTCGCGCGCAGGTGCGATCTTTTTGATGTCAATGTCTAGGACCAGCCAACCCTTGTACTGGTGGCTGAGTCTCGGATGAACTCCCCATCGCGCGCGCTGGGTGCATTTTCCACTGGTGGCGGAAGTCGGCCAGTACGGCACCATACACCCCCAAACCATCAGCATGGAGTTATCTCCCCTTGACCCGGTCCACTTCATGTGCAAGGAGAGGTTACCCCTGTTGGGCGTGGTGGAGAGAAGGTTGTGCAGGCCCATGTCGCGGTTCATGGCGTACGGTCAATACTTCTTGGGTAAGCTGGACTAGTTCATGAGGGCGCGGACTTTTGTCATGAGGGTACGGTTGATCCTCTCTGCGACGCCTTGCTGCTGGTGAGTGTAGGGGAGTGAAATTTTGTGTTTGATCCCATTTTCCGCGAGAAGCCCTTCCAGCTCGTTGCTGCAAAATTCCCTGGCGCCGTCGGTTTGCCAGATTTTCAGCTTCTTTCATGATTCCCTGTTCCTGTGTGCGAGCCAGATGCGGAAGATTTCAGGAGCCTTGGAGCGGACATTGACGTTGGCGATTAAGACGTGTCAAAGTATATATATGCTATACGTCGACGAGGTTCCCCCTCCAGGGGCGAACATCGTCAGTGGCATGTGGATTTTTAGGGTGAAGCGGCCGCCAGGTTCTCCGCCTGTCTTCAAGACTCGTTACGTTGCTCGAGGCTTCAAACAGCGGGAGGGAGTCGACTTCTTCCAGACCTTCTCCCCCACCCCGAAGATGACCACTCTTCGAGTACTGCTGCACGTTGCTGCTCAGCGTGACTACGAGCTTCACTCTCTTGACTTCAGCACAACCTTCTTACAGGGCAGCCTGCACGAGGAGATCTGGTTGCACCGCCCACCTAGCTTCACTGGCTCGTTCCCTCCTTGTACCCAGTGGAGCCTCCGGCGGCCAGTCTACGGTCTCCGCCAGGCGCCGCGTGAGTGGCACGACACACTGAGGACGAGACTTGCGGCTCTTGGGTTTGCTCCGTCGACTGCTGACTCGTCGCTGTTTCTGCGCACCGACACTTCGCCGCCGCCATTCTACATCCTCGTGTACGTCGACCACTTGGTCTTTGCCACTGCTGACACTGAGGCACTCGCTCTGGTGAAGTCGGAGCTGCAGAAGAGACTCACGTGCACAGACCTGGGTGAGCTGCGCAGCTACCTTGGCTTGCAGATCACCCGGGACAGAGCACGCACCATCACACTGACTCAGTCACACATGGTGTAGCAGGTCCTTCAGCGCTTCGGCTTCACCTGGTACTTGGCAGAGGCCACTCCTCTGGCGACAGGTCACTCGCTCCCAGCTCCACCTTCGAACGAGTCCGTAGAGTCGAGTGGTGCTTACCCAGAGCTAGTGGGCTGCCTCATGTACCTGATGACCTGCACTCGTCCTGACCTTGCGTACCCTCTTGGCCTTCTGGCTCGCAACGTGGCTCCTGGTCGGCACCGAAAGGTGCACATGGATGCTGCTAAGAGGGTACTACGCTACTTGTGCAGTACATCGGGCATGGGGCTCGTGCTTGGAGGACGGAGCGATGTTGTCCTCACTGCGCACTAAGACGCTTCTTGGGTTGATGACCAGGCTACGCAGTGGTCGTCACAGGGTTACACCTTCAGCCTTGGCTCTGGTTCAGTTTCTTGGCGTTCTACACGCTCGTCTTCAGTTCTCAACTCCACTTGTGAGGCTGAAATCTACGCCACACCCATGGCTGCACAGGAGTTACGCTAGCTCACCTACCTGCTGACCGACCTGGGAGAGCGGCCTCGTTCTCCTCCAGTGCTGTACGTTGACAACAAGGCCGCCATTGCCTTGTGTCAGGAGCAAAGACTGGAGCATAGAACGTGTTGGTGCAACCCTACGGTTTGCACTCGGCTTGTTGTCCGTGTGCGTGCATGTGTGTGTGTATGGAATGGTATGAGGGCATGGGATAATATATATTTCATGCTTATAATTGTGTGTGAATGTTGAGTCATGATGTCGAGTGTGTGTGTCGAGTCAATAGCGAGTTATCGCTAGACGCGTGTTACGCGGTCGTTTGTGTCTCGCACGCGGTTTCTATTTTGTCGTGCGCGGTTTCTATTTTGTCCTGTGTCGAACGTTCGGCGTGTCGCAGGTGTGTGTAGAAGACCCATCAAGAACTCAAGGATGAGTTTGTGATGAAGAGCCCGAGCCTTGGTGTCAAGCCTCAAGTGATTTCGAAGCTCGCCAAAAGGGTGCACCTCAAGATATTGAAGATAGTTACATTACTTTGTGTAGTGTAACATTTCACTTGGTGTAGGCCCTAGTGAAGGGTAGTTTCGAGACCCTTCGTGGTTGGGGACAGTGTGGCACTGTTCCACATCACTGTACCTCGGCTCTTGGGGTTTGTAGGAGCTGGGAGTCATTCCCAACTCGTAACTCTTCCTAACTCTTCCTATCTTGTGTTCCAAGACTATGTTGCTGCCATAGTGCTGTTCGTTCAAACCGACGCTGTGTCGTCAATACGTGGTCAAATCGTGCGATCTAAATTGCCTAGTGTAGGGGAGAATAAGATGCTCTAGATCCAAGTTGAATCAAGTTATTTGATGTTGTGAATAGAACGCTATGAACGTTTGAAGCCGCTGTGCAGAAATCCGACTGTGCACTCTATCTTTCGTTTTAGGCACATTGGAGCCTATTGTGACTATAACAAGTGGTATCAGAGCCCCTTGGAGCAGTTTCGACAATGGCTGGACCTGAGGAAAGGGGTGGCAGAGGTGCTGGTGGCAGAGGAGAAGCCCAAGCTCAAGGCCAACCCCGTGATTCAGCCATGGCGCCTGTGCAACCAAGTGTTGGCCCATCTAGGGATGAGCCTAGAGTGTTTGGCCTTGACAAGTTCAATGGTGACAACTTTGCTGAGTGGTCCTTCAGAATGGAGAACATATTTGACCACTATGATCTGCTGGAGGTAATGGAAGGAACGGAGAAGCGTCCCGAGAACGACCCGGAGAAGAGCCCGTGGGTGCGGAAGAGCGCACAAGGCTACCTCCTACTTGGGCAAGCGTTGGGGAGCAGCCAAATCCGTCACATCAAGCCTTTCCAGCGTGAACCAGAGAAGGGACCAAAGGCATGGGCTGCTCTCAAGGGTGTACACGCTCCTGCAACAGCGGCGGTAGCTGTGGTGTTGGAACGGCAAATGGCGACGTTACGAATCGAAGAGGATGAAGCGGTTGAAGAAGGGGTGCAGAAATTCTTCGACTTGTTGACGCGGCTTGAGGGAGCTGATTTGAACTATGGTGAGCTCCGAAAGAAGACCAAGTTGCTGGCCCTACTCCCTGAGTCATGGTCCTCGCTCATCATCAACCTTAATCGCGACTTGCCCCGCCTCTCGCTTGAAGACGTGAAGCGAGCTATCCTTCAAGAGGATTTCCGCCGCCGTGAGTTGGCGAGTGCGAATGGCGCTGGGGCAGCGAGCATCAGCCATGGATATGGTCAAGGAAGAGGTAGAGGACGAGGGGGAGGAAGGTTTGGTGGCAGCAACTTCGGCGGAGGCCGCGGGAGTGGCGGTTACGGCAGCGACGACAAGAGCTACGGACGCGGTCGCGGCCGATTCGACGGCGAGTGTCACTATTGCCACAAGAGCGGACACATGTGGCGCGACTGCTACAAAATCCCTGATGGTTGGACCCCTGCTCAAGGCCAAGAGGGTAGAGGAGCAGGAGGAGGGAGAGGAAGAGGCCGTGGAGGCCGTGGCGGTCGCGGTGGCGGAGCTGCAAACATGAAGAGCGGAGACAACGACAAGGACCCGAGCAACGATCGGTACCCGGGTCTATTCTACTTCGTGTCGACGCAAGTACCGACTGGTCCAGAGAAGGATGAAGGCTTTGAGGAGCCAGCAGCTGTGGGGAAGGTGACTCTACACCCTCTGGACTATTGGGTGATCGATAGTGGCGCTACCTATAGCATGACACCTCGCCCGAACTTGCTCACCGAACTCGAACCGTCACCGGTGAAGCATGTCACATCAGCTTTGGGGCAGCGAGCGGAGGTGAAAGGCATGGGCAAGGCCATGTTTAAGGGTGCTGATGGGAAGATGGTGGGCCTCAAGAATGTGCTTTGGGTGCCCAGCCTTGCTGCCAACCTGATTTCCGTGCGGCGGTTGGCAAAGTCCGGCATGGACACGAACTCAAAGGGAGCCAAGACCTACACCGCAAGGCTTGGCGATCGGATTCTTTGGGACCTTCATGAGGACAGAGATGTCTACAACGAGATGTGGCAGATCCCTGTGGTCCCAATGCCTAAGGAGAGGCAAGTGGCAGCAAGCGTCACCACCAAAGGTGGAGCGGTTGGTAGCGGCGATTGCGCGGACGGTCGCGCTAAGGAGAAGGAGTCCAAGAAGTGCAATCTTGGAGGGACCAGCAAGCTTGGTGAACCTATGGAGAGAGGTGCAGCAGCCAAGGAGCAGCAAAAGGGTGAGGAGAACCCCGAGGCAGCAGCGGAGGAGGACTACGGAGAGAGTATGTGGGGCGCTATTGCGAGCGCGGCATTCTCCAATCCAACTTCGGCTACGGGGGAGTGTGATTGGCTCACTTTGCATCGGCGCATGGGGCATGTGGCCCTGCCCATCTTGCAGCAGCTAGTAAAGAATGAGATGGTTGCTGGCATACGTGTGAAGGGGGAGCCCGATGAGGTACTTGGCTGCCCGACGTGCATGCAAGTCAAGTTCACCCGTTTCCCATTCTCTAGTTCGGAGGCAACGGCTAAGGCACCACTTGATGAGGTGGTGATGGACGTGGTGGGCCCCTTGAAGCTTGGAGCTCCTGGAGCTGAGTACTTCCTCACTATTGTGGACGTCTACACCCGTATGACTTGGGTGTACGTGCTGGCCAAGAAGACCGATGTGGCTGAAACGTTGAAGGCGGATTGGTTCCCGATGGTGGAGCGGCAACAAGACCGTCTAGTCAAGTCAATCCGCACCGATCGAGGGGGAGCGTTCCTGAGCAAGGACTTTGGGTTGTGGCTGAAGAAGAATGGTATTCGGCACTCCCTCACCATGCCATACTCCCCTGCAATGAATGGCATCGCCGAGCGAGCGAACCGCACAATCACGGAGGCGGCACGCGGGTTACTCATTGAAGCCGGGCTACCCGACTATTTCTGGCCTGATGCGGTGCGGAGCGCGTGTGTGGCCAAGAACAGAGTTTTGACTCATGTGGGAGCAGACAAATGGGCGCCCTATGTGGAGTGGCTTGGAAGAAAGCCAAAGGTGGATATGCTTCGGGTGTTCGGGTGCATGTGCATGGCGCTCGTGCCTAAGCACCTTCGGCACAACAAGCTTGGTGCCAAGGCGATATGGGCTGTGCACTTGGGCATGGCTCAAAACAGCAAAGGGTGGCTTCTTTGGGACCCATTCACCAAGAAGTTCATGGTGAGCAGGGACTGCAAGTTCATGGAGAACTTCATGTACAAAGATTGGAAGGCGGAGAATGAGGCGAAGATAGGCGTGCGGTTTGGAGAGGTGAAGAGTTCCGGTTTGGAGCTCGTGGAGCTGCCTTTGGAGTTGAGCAGCGGCAGCACCACCACAAGGCAATCTTCCCTTGTGAATGGGGGAGAGGAGGCCAAGGATGCAGAGGAAGAAGAGGAGGAGGTGCAGCAAGTGAGCGAGCGTGCACCGACACTTCCTTCCCGCACTACGAGCGCTCCACGGATCCGAGCCACACCGCAGCGATGCCAAGGCCTTCAAGTCCCTGCAGCTGAGGAGGAAGGAAGGGGGAAGAGGAGAGTTCAACCCCCTAATAGGCTGACCTATGATGCACCGGGAAAGCAGGGCAAGACAGCCCTGGCCGGAGCGGCAATGATGGTCGGAGACGACGAGGAGAGTGACTACGAGGAGTGTGCCTTCGCGTTCTTCTCTCCGGTGGAGATGCCGGGAGAACCAGCAACTCTCAAGGAGGCTTTGGAGAGTAGTGATGCTGAGGAGTGGAAGAAGGCCATGGAGAGTGAGCTGAAGAGCATCGAGGAGAATGACACGTTTGAATTGGTGGAGCTACCAGAGGGGCGTACGGCGATAACGTCCAAGTGGCTCTTCAAAATCAAGTCGGATGCCGACGGCAAGATCGAGCGCTACAAGTCTAGGCTTGTAGCCAAGGGGTACTAGCAGAAGGAGAAGGTGGACTTCAAGGAGCTGTTTGCCCCTATGGTGAAGCCGACGACGCTGCGAACCCTATTCGCGGGAGCCGCCATCAAAGGATGGGTAGTAAAACAAATGGACATCGTAGCGGCATTCCTTAACGGCATCCTTGAGGAGGAGATTTTTATGGCGCAGCCAGAGGGGTTTGATGATGGTAGTGGCAGAGTGTGGAAGCTGAAGAAGGCCCTCTATGGGCTGAAGCAGGCCCCTAGGCAATGGTACATGAAGCTGCGCGAAGTGTTGGAGGGGATCGGCTTCACTCCCTCAACGGCCGATCACTCCTTGTTCATGCTTGGCGAGGGGGAGCAGAGGAGCTTCATGGTGGTTTATGTGGATGACATTCTTATATTCTCACCCTCCTCTGACCTTGTGAAGGAGGTGATGCTGAAGCTGCATGACAAGTTCAAGTGCAAGTCCCTTGGTGACGTGAACTTCTACCTTGGGCTCCACATCGAACGAGACGTGGAGAAGCGGAGCATGCGAGTGCACCAACGGAAGTACCTGGAGGCGTTGGCTGCCAACTTTGGCCAGAGTGAAGGTCATGTGGCTAATCCCTTTCCCTCTGGGTTCAAGTGTGTGAAGGGACCAGAGGAGGAGAGCGTTTGTGAAGAGGAGAGGCGCCGTTTTCACTCGTTGGTGGGCAGCCTCATGTATGCAGCGGTAAACACCCGACCGGACGTCGCGTTTGCTACCGGGCAGCTGGCTAGGGTTGTGCAATGCCCTAATGAGGAGCAGGTAGCAGCTGGAATGAGGGTGGCCAAGTATCTTGGCCAAACACCGACCGTTGGGCTGCAATACTCGGCGGCGGCACAAAGGCGCCAAAAGGGCGCGGATGGTGTTGAACCCGGGCGTTTGTTCCTCACCGCCTACTCGGATGCTTGATTTGCATCGGAACCAGAGGACATGACAAGTGTGGGAGGCTTCATATGCTGTGTTGGTGGAGGCCCAACTGCTTGGGAGAGCAAGAAGCAGGTTGACCAGGCTTTGAGCTCGGTAGAGTCCGAGTACATGGCACTCTTCCGTGCCGTACGGGAGATTGTGTGGCAGCGGCGTTTGTTGGCTGAATTGGGGGAGGAGCAGCAAGGACCTACCCCACTCTACTGTGACAGCCAGGGTGTCATTGCTCTTGCTAAGAACCCTGTGTTGCATGGACTCACAAAGCACATGAGGGTGAAGTGGCATTGGACGAGGAGCATGGTGACTGTGGGTGAAGTTGAGTTGCGGTACGTGAAGACCACGGGGCAGCCGGCTGACATGATGACTAAGAGGCTGGTGGAGCAGCAGCATTGGAAGTGTTGCAAGCTGGCTGGGATGGCTCTGAACTGAGAGAGCAACATATCCTAAGGCCAACAATCCGAGGGGGAGTTTGTTGGTGCAACCCTACGGTTTGCACTCGGCTTGTTGTCCGTGTGCGTGCATGTGTGTGTGTATGGAATGGTATGAGGGCATGGGATAATATATATTTCATGCTTATAATTGTGTGTGAATGTTGAGTCATGATGTCGAGTGTGTGTGTCGAGTCAATAGCGAGTTATCGCTAGACGCGTGTTACGCGGTCGTTTGTGTCTCGCACGCGGTTTCTATTTTGTCGTGCGCGGTTTCTATTTTGTCCTGTGTCGAACGTTCGGCGTGTCGCAGGTGTGTGTAGAAGACCCATCAAGAACTCAAGGATGAGTTTGTGATGAAGAGCCCGAGCCTTGGTGTCAAGCCTCAAGTGATTTTGAAGCTCGCCAAAAGGGTGCACCTCAAGATATTGAAGATAGTTACATTACTTTGTGTAGTGTAACATTTCACTTGGTGTAGGCCCTAGTGAAGGGTAGTTTCGAAACCCTTCGTGGTTGGGGACAATGTGGCACTGTTCCACATCACTGTACCTCGGCTCTTGGGGTTTGTAGGAGCTGGGAGTCATTCCCAACTCGTAACTCTTCATATCTCTTCCTATTTTGTGTTCTAAGACTATAGTGGCTGCCATAGTGCCGTTTGTTCAAACCAACACTGTGTCGTCAATACTTGGTGAAATTGTGCGATCTAAATTGCCTATTGTAGGCGACGTTCAGACGCTCCAGATCCAAGTTGAATCAGGTCATTCGAAGTTGTGACCAGAACGCTATAAACGTTTGAAACCGCTGTGCATAAATCCGGCTGTGCACTCTATCTTTCGTTTTAGGCACATTGGAGCCTATTGTGACTATAACAGAACAAAGCACATCGCTCTGCGTTACTTCCTGGCTCGAGAGTTGCAGCAGTGTGGTCAGCTTCGTCTTGCTCACGTGGCCACTCGGGCCAACACTGCTGATGTATTCACCAAGGCACTTCCGTCTGGTGATCATCAGCGTTTCTGCATTTTGATAGGCCTTGTGCCCACTTTTCTTCACTTGCTGTAGACTTTGCTTGTACTGTGATATATATATATATATATATATATATATACTTGCATGCTTCTTCTGCTAGGTAGAGATCACTGTACTGCTGCTGTTGCATATATACATCTTCATGTGAACTGGCCTTGTGGCCCTTTGCTTGTGCTCAGTGTGTGTGGTGACGTTGTGATCCACCCTAAGCTTGCTTTGCTTCTCTTGACTGGTCTTGTCACCCCTTGCTCTCCCCCACTTTGCCTATGGGGGTGTGTCAAAGTATATATATGCTATATATGTTTAGGCTGTAGTGGGGTAGCCAATACGGGGTACAGCCCCTTTTAGGGTTTCATACTTGTACCCAACCCTTTCATAGTTCATTCATTTTTGCTGCTAGATTCGGACAAGACGTAGCATGAGTACACATCCACAAAGGTGTGCGTGTTATTCTCGCTGTTGATGCCTTCGAAGGTGAGCACGATGTAGTCGCGGTAGACTTTCTGCAACTTCTTGAAGCGATTGGTGCTCGGCTCCAACGAGGGGTATGCTTGGTGCATGAGGGCAGCTGTGGAACAGATGGTGCATGTGGTTGGGTGTAATGTGCTGAGTGGTTCCGTGCCGTCAAGGCGCAGTAGATGTTGGTGCAACCCTACGGTTTGCACTCGGCTTGTTGTCCGTGTGCGTGCATGTATGTGTGTATGGAATGGTATGAGGGCATGGGATAATATATATTTCATGCTTATAATTGTGTGTGAATGTTGAGTCATGATGTTGAGTGTGTGTGTCGAGTCAATAGCGAGTTATCGCTAGACGCGTGTTACGCGGTCGTTTGTGTCTCGCACGCGGTTTCTATTTTGTCGTGCGCGGGTTCTATTTTGTCCTGTGTCGAACGTTCGGCGTGTCGCAGGTGTGTGTAGAAGACCCATCAAGAACTCAAGGATGAGTTTGTGATGAAGAGCCCGAGCCTTGGTGTCAAGCCTCAAGTGATTTCGAAGCTCGCCAAAAGGGTGCACCTCAAGATATTGAAGATAGTTACATTACTTTGTGTAGTGTAACATTTCACTTGGTGTAGGCCCTAGTGAAGGGTAGTTTCGAGACCCTTCGTGGTTGGGGACAGTGTGGCACTGTTCCACATCACTGTACCTCAGCTCTTGGGGTTTGTAGGAGCTGGGAGTCATTCCCAACTCGTAACTCTTCCTAACTCTTCCTATCTTGTGTTCCAAGACTATGTTGCTGCCATAGTGCTGTTCGTTCAAACCGACGCTGTGTCGTCAATACTTGGTCAAATCGTGCGATCTAAATTGCCTAGTGTAGGGGAGAATAAGACGCTCTAGATCCAAGTTGAATCAAGTCATTTGATGTTGTGACTAGAACGCTATGAACGTTTGAAGCCGCTGTGCAGAAATCCGACTGTGCACTCTATCTTTCGTTTTAGGCACATTGGAGCCTACTGTGACTATAACAAGTGGTATCAGAGCCCCTTGGAGCAGTTTCGACAATGGCTGGACCTGAGGAAAGGGGTGGCAGAGGTGCTGGTGGCAGAGGAGAAGCCCAAGCTCAAGGCCAACCCCGTGATTTAGCCATGGCGCCTGTGCAACCAAGTGTTGGCCCATCTAGGGATGAGCCTAGAGTGTTTGGCCTTGACAAGTTCAATGGTGACAACTTTGCTGAGTGGTCCTTTAGCATGGAGAACATATTTGACCACTATGACCTGCTGGAGGTAATGGAAGGAACGGAGAAGCGTCCCGAGAACGACCCGGAGAAGAGCCCGTGGGTGCGGAAGAACGCACAAGGCTACCTCCTACTTGGGCAAGCGTTGGGGAGCAGCCAAATCCGTCACATCAAGCCTTTCCAGCGTGAACCAGAGAAGGGACCAAAGGCATGGGCTGCTCTCAAGGGTGTACACGCTCTTGCAACAGCGGCGGTAGCTGTGGTGTTGGAACGGCAAATGGCGACACTACGAATTGAAGAGGATGAAGCGGTTGAAGAAGGGGTGCAGAAATTCTTCGACTTGTTGACGCGGCTTGAGGGAGCTGATTTGAACTATAGTGAGCTCCAAAAGAAGACCAAGTTGCTGGCCCTACTCCCTGAGTCATGGTCCTCGCTCATCATCAACCTTAATCGCGACTTGCCCCGCCTCTCGCTTGAAGACGTGAAGCGAGCTATCCTTCAAGAGGATTTCCGCCGCCGTGAGTTGGCGAGTGCGGATGGCGCTGGGGCAGCGAGCATCGGCCGTGGATATGGTCGAGGAAGAGGTAGAGGACGAGGGGGAGGAAGGTTTGATGGCAGCAACTTCGGCGGAGGCCGCGGGAGTGGCGGTTACGGCAGCGACGACAAGAGCTACGGACGCGGTCGCGGCCGATTCGACGGCGAGTGTCACTATTGCCACAAGAGCGGACACATGTGGCGCGACTGCTACAAAATCCCTGATGGTTGGACCCCTGCTCAAGGCCAAGAGGGTAGAGGAGCAGGAGGAGGGAGAGGAAGAGGCCGTGGAGGCCGTGGCGGTCGCGGTGGCGGAGCTGCAAACATGAAGAGCGGAGACAACGACAAGGACCCGAGCAACGATCGGTACCCGGGTCTATTCTACTTCGTGTCGACGCAAGTACCGACTGGTCCAGAGAAGGATGAAGGCTTTGAGGAGCCAGCAGCTGTGGGGAAGGTGACTCTACACCCTCTGGACTATTGGGTGATCGATAGTGGCGCTACCTATAGCATGACACCTCGCCCGAACTTGCTCACCGAACTCGAACCGTCACCGGTGAAGCATGTCACATCAGCTTTGGGGCAGCGAGCGGAGGTGAAAGGCATGGGCAAGGCCATGTTTAAGGGTGCTGATGGGAAGATGGTGGGCCTCAAGAATGTGCTTTGGGTGCCCAGCCTTGCTGCCAACCTGATTTCCGTGCGGCGGTTGGCAAAGTCCGGCATGGACACGAACTCAAAGGGAGCCAAGACCTACACCGCAAGGCTTGGCGATCGGATTCTTTGGGACCTTCATGAGGACAGAGATGTCTACAACGAGATGTGGCAGATCCCTGTGGTCCCAATGCCTAAGGAGAGGCAAGTGGCAGCAAGCGTCACCACCAAAGGTGGAGCGGTTGGTAGCGGCGATTGCGCGGACGGTCGCGCTAAGGAGAAGGAGTCCAAGAAGTGCAATCTTGGAGGGACCAGCAAGCTTGGTGAACCTATGGAGAGAGGTGCAGCAGCCAAGGAGCAGCAAAAGGGTGAGGAGAACCCCGAGGCAGCAGCGGAGGAGGACTACGGAGAGAGTATGTGGGGCGCTATTGCGAGCGCGGCATTCTCCAATCCAACTTCGGCTACGGGGGAGTGTGATTGGCTCACTTTGCATCGGCGCATGGGGCATGTGGCCCTGCCCATCTTGCAGCAGCTAGTAAAGAATGAGATGGTTGCTGGCATACGTGTGAAGGGGGAGCCCGATGAGGTACTTGGCTGCCCGACGTGCATGCAAGTCAAGTTCACCCGTTTCCCATTCTCTAGTTCGGAGGCAACGGCTAAGGCACCACTTGATGAGGTGGTGATGGACGTGGTGGGCCCCTTGAAGCTTGGAGCTCCTGGAGCTGAGTACTTCCTCACTATTGTGGACGTCTACACCCGTATGACTTGGGTGTACGTGCTGGCCAAGAAGAGCGACGTGGCTGAAACGTTGAAGGCGGATTGGTTCCCGATGGTGGAGCGGCAACAAGACCGTCTAGTCAAGTCAATCCGCACCGATCGAGGGGGAGCGTTCCTGAGCAAGGACTTTGGGTTGTGGCTGAAGAAGAATGGTATTCGGCACTCCCTCACCATGCCATACTCCCCTGCAATGAATGGCATCGCCGAGCGAGCGAACCGCACAATCACGGAGGCGGCACGCGGGTTACTCATTGAAGCCGGGCTACCCGACTATTTCTGGCCTGATGCGGTGCGGAGCGCGTGTGTGGCCAAGAACCGAGCCTTGACTCATGTGGGAGCAGACAAATGGGTGCCCTATGTGGAGTGGCCAGGAAGGAAGCCAAAGGTGGATATGCTTCGGGTGTTCGGGTGCATGTGCATGGCGCTCGTGCCTAAGCATCTTCGGCACAACAAGCTTGGTGCCAAGGCGGTGTGGGCCGTGCACTTGGGCATGGCTCAAAACAGCAAGGGATGGCTTCTTTGGGATCCATTCACCAAGAAGTTCTTGGTGAGCAGGGACTGCAAGTTCATGGAGAACTTCATGTACAAAGATTGGAAGGCGGAGAATGAGGCGAAGATAGGCGTGCGGTTTGGGGAGGTGAAGAGTTCCGGCTTGGAGCATGTGGAGCTGCCTTTGGAGCTGAGCAGCGGCAGCACAACCACGAGGCAATCCTCCCTAGTGAATGGGGGAGAGGAGGCCAATGATGCAGAGGAAGAAGAGGAGGAGGTGCAGCAAGTGAGTGAGCGTGCACCGACACTCCCTTCCCGTACTACGAGTGCTCCACGGATTCGAGCCACACCGCAACAACGCCAAGGCCTTCAAGTCCCTGCAGCTGAGGAGGAAGGAAGGGGGAAGAGGAGAGTTCAACCCCCTAATAGGCTGAGCTATGATGCGCCGGGAAAGCAGGGCAAGACAGCCCTGGCCGGAGCGGCAATGATGGTCGGAGACGACGAGGAGAGTGACTACGAGGAGTGTGCCTTCGCGTTCTTCTCTCCGGTGGAGATGCCGGGAGAACCAGCAACTCTCAAGGAGGCTTTGGAGAGTAGTGATGCTGAGGAGTGGAAGAAGGCCATGGAGAGTGAGCTGAAGAGCATCGAGGAGAATGACACGTTTGAATTGGTGGAGCTACCGGAGGGGCGTACGGCGATAACGTCCAAGTGGCTCTTCAAAATCAAGTCGGATGCCGACGGCAAGATCGAGCGCTACAAGTCTAGGCTTGTAGCCAAGGGGTACCAGCAGAAGGAGAAGGTGGACTTCAAGGAGCTGTTTGCCCCTGTGGTGAAGCCGACGACGCTGCGAACCCTATTCGCGGGAGCCGCCATCAAAGGATGGGTAGTAAAACAAATGGACATCGTAACGGCATTCCTTAACGGCATCCTTGAGGAGGAGATTTTTATGGGGCAGCCAGAGGGGTTTGATGATGGTAGTGGCAGAGTGTGGAAGCTGAAGAAGGCCCTCTATGGGCTGAAGCAGGCCCCTAGGCAATGGTACATAAAGCTGCGCGAAGTGTTGGAGGAGATCGGCTTCACTCCCTCAACGGCCGATCACTCCTTGTTCATGCTTGGCGAGGGGGAGCAGAGGAGCTTCATGGTGGTTTATGTGGATGACATTCTTATATTCTCACCCTCCTCTGACCTTGTGAAGGAGGTGATGCTGAAGCTGCATGACAAGTTCAAGTGCAAGTCCCTTGGTGACGTGAACTTCTACCTTGGGCTCCACATCGAACGAGACGTGGAGAAGCGGAGCATGCGAGTGCACCAACGGAAGTACCTGGAGGCGTTGGCTGCCAACTTCGGCCAGAGTGAAGGTCATGTGGCTACTCCCTTTCCCTCTAGGTTCAAGTGTGTGAAGGGACCAGAGGAGGAGAGCGTTTGTGAAGAGGAGAGGCGCCGTTTTCACTCGTTGGTGGGCAGCCTCATGTATGCGGCGGTAAACACCCGACCGGACGTCGCGTTTGCTACCGGGCAGCTGGCTAGGGTTGTGCAATGCCCTAATGAGGAGCAGGTAGCAGCTGGAATGAGGGTGGCCAAGTATCTTGGCCAAACACCGACCGTTGGGCTGCAATACTCGGCGGCGGCACAAAGGCGCCAAAAGGGCGCGGATGGTGTTGAACCCGGGCGTTTGTTCCTCACCGCCTACTCAGATGCGTCATATGCATCGGAACCAGAGGACATGACAAGTGTGGGAGGCTTCATATGCTGTGTTGGTGGAGGCCCAACTGCTTGGGAGAGCAAGAAGCAGGTTGACCAAGCTTTGAGCTCGGTGGAGTCCGAGTACATGGCACTCTTCCGTGCCGTACGGGAGATTGTGTGGCAGCGGCGTTTGTTGGCTGAATTGGGGGAGGAGCAGCAAGGACCTACCCCACTCTACTGTGACAGCCAGGGTGCCATTGCTCTTGCTAAGAACCCTGTGTTGCATGGACTCACAAAGCACATGAGGGTGAAGTGGCATTGGACGAGGAGCATGGTGACCGCGGGTGAAGTTGAGTTGCGGTACGTGAAGACCACGGGGCAGCCGGCCGACATGATGACTAAGAGGCTGGTGGAGCAGCAGCATTGGAAGTGTTGCAAGCTGGCTGGGATGGCTCTGAACTGAGAGAGCAACATATCCTAAGGCCAACAATCCGAGGGGGTGTTTGTTGGTGCAACCGTACGATTTGCACTCGGCTTGTTGTCCGTGTGCGTGCATGTGTGTGTGTATGGAATGGTATGAGGGCATGGGATAATATATATTTCATGCTTATAATTGTGTGTGAATGTTGAGTCATGAGGTCGAGTGTGTGTGTCGAGTCAATAGCGAGTTATCGCTAGACGCGTGTTACGCGGTCGTTTGTGTCTCGCACGCGGTTTCTATTTTGTCGTGCGCGGGTTCTATTTTGTCCTGTGTCGAACGTTCGGCGTGTCGCAGGTGTGTGTAGAAGACCCATCAAGAACTCAATGATGAGTTTGTGATGAAGAGCCCGAGCCTTGGTGTCAAGCCTCAAGTGATTTCGAAGCTCGCCAAAAGGGTGCACCTCAAGATATTGAAGATAGTTACATTACTTTGTGTAGTGTAACATTTCACTTGGTGTAGGCCCTAGTGAAGGGTAGTTTCGAGACCCTTCGTGGTTGGGGACAGTGTGGCACTGTTCCACATCACTGTACCTCGGCTCTTGGGGATTGTAGGAGCTGGGAGTCATTCCCAACTCGTAACTCTTCCTAACTCTTCCTATCTTGTGTTCTAAGACTATGTTGCTGCCATAGTTCCGTTCGTTCAAACCGACGCTGTGTCGTCAATACGTGGTCAAATCGTACGATCTAAATTGCCTAGTGTAGGCAAGAATAAGACGCTCTAGATCCAAGTTGAATCAAGTCATTTGAAGTTGTGACCAGAACGCTATGAACGTTTGAAGCGGCTGTGCAGAAATCTGACTGTGCACTCTATCTTTCGTTTTAGGCACATTGGAGCCTACTGTGACTATAACAGTAGAGCCCCTAGCAGGAAAACTTTGGCGCGGAGGCAGTTGTTGAAAGTCTGGCGTGAGGGGTGGCTGAGTCGCTGGTGGCAGGGATCTTGTTCTGCACGAATTCCAAAGATGCGCAGGTAACGTGCGTGATATTCTGCTGCCTCTGCTTCTGTCTCTTACAAAATGTCTAGTACGGGTCCTTGTTCTCCTAATTCCGTTTCGTTGTCATGCTCCTTTGCTTCTGGTTCTGCTGATGTCTCCCCTTCAGCAGCTGCTGTCGTGAGATAAAGCGCGATGAAGTTGTGGTCGGGGATAATGTTGAGCGGGGTCCTGGTGCCTTTGATGAAACGAGCGAACGGATCTGGGCGGGAGATTGGTCCAAGTGCGTCGCGAAGCGGGGTTGCTGGTACAATCTCCTCCTCAATCTTCGACCAAGGGTCTTCCAAGTTGTAGAGTGAGCGGGGTGGTGATGGTAAGTTACGTGGGCGTCGTCCGAGCGGGACGACGATTCTTGGTGGGGGTCATTCTGCAGCCATTTCTCTCTCTGCTTCCTCAATCTCTTTTTGGGTGAGTTCTCCTTCATCCAGTGCTCTTCCTTCTGAATCACCCCATCCCCCAGTTCCCCATCCTTGGACAGTACGAGATGCGCTAGTCGCGGATCCCCACATTGTTTCGGTGCCATCGTTATCTCCCCATGCATCACGTCGTGCCGACTCCTCTTCCCAGCTTGCCGCGATGCGTTTCTGATACAGCTTCTCCTTCATTTCGGCCTTCGTCTTTTCTTCTTCCTCCTTGACGCTAAGCTCCTCTTGTGCGTCGGGATCTTTCCATTCCTTCTAGATGGTGCGGTAGATGTTAGAATGAGAGAAGTGGTTGCACTAGGAAGATTGAGAGTACAAGTAGGAAAACCTAGAATTGTGTACCCTCTAAGGCTAAACCCACTATAGCCTACATAACTATAACATATATAATGTTTGACACACCCCCATAAGCAAAGTGGGGGAGAGCAAAGGGGGTCACAAGACCAATCAAGAAAGGCAAAGCAAGCTCAGGGTGGATCACAAAGTCACCACACACTCTGAGCACAGGCAAAGGGCCACAAGGCCAGTTCACATGCAGAGGCATATATGCAACACAAACAGCACAGTGATCTATATCTAGCAGGACAAACATGCAGGTATATATATATAGATCACAATACAAGCAAAGCCTACAACAAGTGAGGAAAAGTCGGCACAAGCCCTAGCAAAGTGCAGAAACGCTGATGATCACCAGACTGAAGTGCCTTGGTGAATATATCAGCAGTGTTGGCCTGAGTGGCCACGAAACGCAGACGAAGCTGACCACGCTGCTGCAACTCTCGAGCCAGGAAGTAACGTAGAGCGATGTGCTTCATTCTGTGCTCCAGTCTATGCTCCTCACACAAGGCAATGGCAGCCTTGTTGTCGACGTACAGCACTGGAGGAGAACGAGGCCGCTCTCCCAGGTCGGTCATCAGGTAGGTGAGCCAGCGTAACTCCTGTGCAGCCATGGCTGTGGCGTAGAGCTCAGCCTGACAACTAGAGCTGAGAACTGAAGACGAACGTGTAGAACGCCAGGAAACTGAGCCAGAGCCAAGGCTGAAGGTGTAACCCTGTGACGACCGCTGAGTAGCCTGGTCGTCAACCCAAGAAGCGTCTGAGTGCCCAGTGAGAACATCTGAGCTCCTCCCTCCAAGCACGAGCCCCATGCCCGATCTACAGCACAAGTAGCATAATACCCTCTTTGCAGCATCCCATCGCACCTTTCGGTGCCTACCAGGAGCCACGTAGCGGGTCAGAAGGCCAAGAGGGTATGCTAGGTCAGGACGAGTGCAGGTCATCAGGTACATGAGACAGCCAACTAGCTCTAAGTAAGGACCACTCGACTCTACGGACTCATCCGAAGGCAGAGCTGAGAGCGAGTGACCTCTAGCCAGAGAAGTGGCCTGTGCTGAGGACCAGGTGAAGCAGAAGCGCTGAAGGACCTGCTGCACCATGTATGACTGAGTCAGTGTGATGGTGCGGCGTGCACTGTCCCGGGTGATCTGCAAGCCAAGGTAGATGTGCAATTCACCCAGGTTTGTGCACGTGTGTCTCTTCTATAGCTCCGACTTCACGTGGGCGAGAGCCTCAGTGTCAGCAGTGGCAAAGACCAAGTCGTCGACGTACACGAGGATGTAGAACGGCAACAGCGACGTGTCGGTGCGCAGAAACAGCGACGGGTCAGCAGTAGAAGGCGCGAACCCAAGAGCCGCAAGAGTAGTCCTCAGTGTGTCGTGCCACTCATGTGGCGCCTGGCGGAGACCGTAGACCGGGCGCCGGAGGCTCCACTGGGTACCAGGGGGAAACGACCCAGTGAAGCCAGGAGGGCGGCGCAGCCAGATCTCCTCGTGCAGGCTGCCCTGCAAGAAAGTTGTGCTGAAGTCAAGAGAGTGAAGCTCGTAGTCATGCTGAGCGGCAACGTGCAGTAGCACCCGAAGAGTGGTCATCTTCGGGGTGGGGGAGAAGGTCTGAAAGAAGTCTACTCCCTCTCGCTGACTGAAGCCTCGAGCAACGTAACGAGCCTTGAAGACAGGCGGAGAACCTGGCGGCCGCTTCACCCTGAAAATCCACATGCCACTGACAATGTTCGCCCCAGGAGGGGGAACCTCGTCGACGTAAGTGCCAGTGGACTTCCACGATGCCATCTCTGCATCCATGGCTGACTGCCACTGAGAGGAGTACTCACCCGCGATCGCGTCAGCGTAAGAGCGCGGGGTCGAGATGTCTGGAGCATTCGGGTCTCCCTCAGGGGCGAGTAGCATGGACACGAGATGAGGCGCAGCGGCTGCAAGACACTCAAGGTCCTCCTGTCTGTCCTCAACGACGTCCGTGCCTAGAGCACACTCACCCCCGACGGACGGAGGACAGACAGACTTAGACTCAGCAACAAGACACGCAGCGTAGTCTAGACGACAACGAGCAGCAAAGACGACAAGCTCAGCAACTAGGGCAGACGCAAAAGCAGACTCAAAGGAAGGTTCAATGACAGCAGTGGCCAGGAGATGCGTGAGAGTAGGACTGGCAGCACGAACCCGGTCAGACTCCGGGTCAGCAAGGACAGGAAGAGAGGATGCAGGAGGGGACGGCAGAGAGACACGCAGTGGAGTAGTGGAAGGACGCAGAGTCATATAGTGTGTGCCAGGGACAGGTGGAGGACGCTCACGCGGAGCACGGCGACCAGTGCGAGCAGCATGAACACGCGACACAGGACGAGACTCAGGCGACACAGGACCAGACTCAGGCTCACGAGGCTCTGTAAGACCGCCTGTCGGACTAGTGTAGGGAGAAGGACCAGGAAGTGGCGACGCAGGCGGTAGCTGAGACTGCGACTGGACAGGCGGAGGACACTCTAAGGAGGGAGCAGGACAAGGAGGAGGTGGCTGACCAAGAACCTGCTGGAGGAGTGGAGCGAAGTACGGTCGCGGCCGCGTAGTGCTCCCAGAACCAACAGATACAGCACCAGAACCTCCAGCAGCAGCTCCAACTCCTGCAGCACCACCAGTAGCACCAGCAGCACCTTTAGCCGCACTCCCAGTCCTAGCAGCTCCTGTACCACCAGTACAAGCACCTCAAGGACCAGTGGCTCCAGCACCTCCAGAGCCGACCCCAAGGTCAGCAGCAACACCACCTCCAGTAGGCTCAGCGCCCTCAGCTCCAGCTCCAGTAGCACCACGGAGGCGGCGACAGTACCGAGAGTACCACTCACGCAGCTGCTGGGAAGAGAGAGCGCCCCCAGGCGCAGTACCCCCAGGCTCAAGACCTCCAGACTCAGCACCCCCAGGGACAACACCCCTAGGCTCAGCTCCCACAGTCTCTGCACCCCCAGGCTCAGCACCCGCAGTCTCTGCACCCCCAGGCTCAGCACCCGCAGTCTCCGCACCCCCAGGCTCAGCACCCCAAGTCTCAGTACCCCCAGACCCAGCACCACCAAGCTCAGCACGCTCAGGCTCAGCACGCTCAGTACCTCTCGGAGGACCAGAGTCGACAGCTCCCTCGACAGGCTCGACCGGGTCTACCTGGGAAACACTTGAGGGAGCAGGACCCTTGGGAGGCAGGGGGTCTACCAAAGCAGCACCTGGCGTGAGGAAGAGCGGGGGGGGGGGGGGGAGCGGGGCAAAGCGGTAGGGGAAGAGACGGTAGAAGGGGACCGACTTGTCAAACGTGACGTCCTGAGAGGCGAAGACCCGGCGCGAGGTGGGGTGGTAAAGCTGCCAGCCAGGCGCGTCAAGAACAAAGCCAAAGAAGACACAGGGAGCAGCGCGGGCGGAGAGCTTGTCCGCGGACGTATCGCGGACAAAGGCACGAGATCCCCAAACCCGGAACACAGACGCATCGCCAACCTCTCCCGTCCAATGCAGCGTCGGCGAGGTCTCCAGAACGGAGACACGGGGCCAGAGGTTGAGCTGATGCGCGGCGTAGCGGACCGCAAACGGCCACAGAAAATGGGGGGCAGCCGCATGGACCAAGGAGGTACGAGCGACCTCCATGACCAAGCCAATGCGGCGCTCAGCAACCCCATTCTGTTGAGGAGAGGCCGGAAGCGTGAACGTCTGCTCAATGCCCTCCTCCTGACAGAAAGCCTCCAAGAGGCCGGAGGGAAACTCACCACCTCTGTCAGAGTGCAGTTGTAGGACGGGAAGGTCCGTGTGAAAGCGCCTCTCCAGCTGGAGACGAGTAGCGCGGATCCAAGGGATCAAGACAGCAGGGACCTCTCCCTTGGTGCGCAAGGGGAAGACCGTGGTGTAACGCATGTAGTCGTCAACTACCAGCAGGAAGTAGCGCTCTCCGCCTTGTCCACGGACGCGGGCTGGGCCCCATACGTCCATGTGAAGGGTTTTCAGAGGAGCCTCTGTCGGGGGGAACTCAGAGGAGTGAGGGGTGGCACGCTGCCGCCCCTCGACACAGGGAAGGCAGGGAGGGGCAGGGGACGGTGGCAGGGGAGGCAGTGACCTGGGGAGACCAGAGACAAGGAAGCGAGAGTGCATGCCACAAAGGCGCTGCATCGAAGGGTGCTCAAGGCGGTGGTGCTAGAGGACCGTCCGGTGCGACAGGGTGCGACACGAGCAGGGGGCGGACAACTGACCTGGCGCAGACGCAGACGCCGCTACCTGAGGGGACTCAGTGGTCAGTGTCTACAAGTCCGACCCCGGCTGCCGAGTGAAGGTAGCCAGGTGTCGACCCGTGTGGGCACACGTGTAGTGTGTCACACGCTCGTAGGCAGGGGTGAACTGGTGAACACCCGCATCCTGGAGCGCGGAACCCGCCACCAAGTTCATAGAGAACGAGGGGAGGTAAAGGCCTGACAGGGTGCCGGATGGGACAGCAGGACAAGGGATGGCAGTGGTGGAGGTCGCAAGGACCGAACCCCCGGAGGGGTCAGCCAGGGAGACAACAACCGGCCTAGGGAGCTGCTCAAGGGCAGTGCGGTCGCGAAAGAAACAGCGAGAAGGACCAGAGTCCAGTGTGAAGGTGTGCAGTGCCTCAGTGGACGCATTACCTGAAAGCGCAAACTCACAAGTACATGAAGTAGTAGACACACCTGCACCTAGAGCAGCAGCCTCATTAGGACCTGGGGCAGCAGACACACTAGCACCTAGAGCGGCAGCCTCACTGGTCGCAATGCCTGGGTCTGGTGGCACACACAAGTAACAGTCACCCTCAACACTAATAGTCAATGCATACATGGCTCCAAGGATAACATCAAAGTCAAGTGCAAAGACATCAATGTTCTTTTTAAGCAGATCAGCCCAGCGGGGCAGCTCAGAGGCCTCGGGGAACTGTGCACGCCAGGCGTCGTCGAGATGGAAGAAGCAGCGATGTGGCGTGTGGAACCGCCCACACGTCTGACCAGCGCGGTCTCTTGTGCGGATGACATACGTGCAGGTACCCCCGCCCCCAGACCTCCCATGCTGAGAGTACCACTCACGAAGCTGCTGGGACGACGGGGTCTCTCCAAGACGCTGCTGCTGGCGCTGGACACCACCCGAGCCTCCACGCTGCGCCGGTCCACCCCGACCACCACCCGAGCCGCCACCCCCACGCCCACTGCCTCCACCACCACCACCTCCACCCCGGGCTCCTCCACCACCACTGCCGCCACCACCCCCGCCGCTGCCACCCACCCCCCCAGCCCCGCTACCACCCCCGCCACCGCCACCACCCCCACCGCCCCCACCGCCGCCACCTCCACCTCCACCTCCACCTCCCCCGCTAGCACCACCACCACCCTTGCCCCCCTTGCCCTTGCCGCCCTTGCGCCTCCAGCTAGAAGCAGACGCAGCCCCGACTTCCTCAGCACCAAGGAAGTCGACAGCGGCAGCAGAGGCAACAGAGGGGAGAAGGGGGGGAGGGGGACACCCGTCAAAGAAGGGCGTGCGGGGATCGCCACGAGAGGCACCTACAGCAACTATGCTAGACTCAGCTGCAAGCAGATGCTTCTCAAGGAGGTCAATGGTGAGCTCGGTAGGGCAGAGGGCGAGAAAGTGGTCCCTGACTGCGCGAAGAGAGTCAGGGAGACGAGTGACTAGGTGGTAGAGAACGAGGTACATCGGGGGGGGGGATTCTTGGCGAGGAACTCAGCAGGAAGGGCGGCTCGGTAGCAAGTGTCACTAGTGCGGAGGTGGGTAATGAGGTCAGCGACTGTGGGAAAGGTGGCGAGATCGAGGAAAAGATAGGGCAGCGAGAGACGGCCTATCGTAGTAGAGGCAGGCGAGGAGTAGCGAGCGACGACTGCATCGTACAGTGCCTTAGCAGTCTTATGCTGGCCGAAGTGGGCGCGCTCATCTAATGGCATGTGGCTGCGAATGGCTAGGCGAGCGTGGGCGTCACGAGTCTGCCACTAGGAGCGAGCGGTACTGTCAGCAGTGTCAGCAGGCGCTAGAGCGGTTCTGGACGCGTTGTCATACAGCGAGACATCGTCCTTAGCTATGATCTGGAGGAACAGATGCAGATCGTCAAGCCAAGCTTCAAACTGGAGCGGACGGCCCTCAGCATCGAAAGTGAGAACTGTGGGAGAGGCCATAGTGGCAGTAGCAGCAGTAGCAGTAGTAGTAGTAGCAGTAAGAGCAGTAGCAGTAGCAGCTGTAGTGAGAAGAACATCTGTAACAGCAGGAACAGGAACAGCAGGTGCTGCAGGTGGGGCGGCGCGGCTCGGTCAGGGCGGCGCGGCTCGGGCGGCGCGACTCGGGCGGCGCGGCTCGGGCAGGTAGGGCGGCTTGACGGCGGGCCCGTGCTCAGTGCGTGGCGGCGCCTAGGGTGTAGCTGCGCGCAGGCTGCGGCTGGGTTCGTGCTGCAGCTAAGCGCGAGCTGCAGCTAAGCGCGAACTGCAGCAGCTGAAGCGCGACCGCCACTGCGCGTGGGCTACGACCTGCGGGCGGGCGGCGGTGGGTCGTGCGCCGTCCTAGGGGCGAGCGGTCGAGCGTGGGCTGCAGTCGCGCGCGGGCGGCGGCCTACAAAAGCAGGGGCGGCGGTCTACGAAAGCGACGCGGCTGCCTACGGGCGGGGCTGCGTCGCACTCGAAGGGCCGCCGGGCCGGTCGACGGGCGGCTAATGGGGTGCTCGTGGGTGGCGCTAGTCGCGTGGGCGGCCTACAGTTGTCGCGCGCGCGGTTTGGGCCTTGCACGGGTGGCTAACGGGCGGCGGGCGCTAGAGAAAACAGGCCGCGCGCGGGCGGCTAGCGAGCTGTGCACGGGCAGCGTGTAAGATAGAGGCGCACTAGGGCGCACTAGGAGAGAAGCGCACGAGGGCGTGACGGCGAGAAGGCGCTCGAGGGCGCTACTAGCGGAAGCGGTCCTAGGTTCCTAACCTAGGCTCGTAATACCATGTTAGAATGAGAGAAGTGGTTGCACTAGGAAGATTGAGAGTACAAGTAGGAAAACCTAGAATTGTGTACCCCCTAAGGGTAAACCCACTATAGCCTACATAACTATAACATATGTAATGTTTGACAGTAGACGTCGCGGGGGTTAGGGCGCGGTCGGTTTTCTTTGTTGAATGTTCCGATCCAGCGGAGAGTTTCTGCGCAGGTGTTGGCCGCTCCTGCTCCGTCATTCCAAGCTTTTCGTCTCCGGAGCCGAAGATGCGGTGAGTGGTGACTTCCAGCTCCATTTATGTCATGCCTTTTGGCTCTGCTTCGGTGCTTTCTGCTTCTTGGATTGCCGCGAGGTCCCTCTCAACTTCCTCTGTGCGGCTTGCTGTGGGTGTGAAGCATGTGGTGCAGGGTCCGTCGGGGCCATGTTGGTGCAGATTTATCTCATGAGGGTGAGGACTGCGGCGGATCCAGGGTTGTCCGTCCGGATGTTGCCATGACTCCACGTTCATGCGGGAAAAATCCAGGGGAAGAAGGTCCACAAGCTCGTTCGACGATGCTTTGCAGTCAGGTATGTCGAAGTCCAGAACGTAGACGCCGCCGATTGATCGTGCCCTTCCGAGGTATTTGTGGGACTCAACAGGGGTGTCAGGAGGAGCGTAGGCGAGGATGAGGTCGCGTGTGTAGGGATCGGTGGCGAGCATCACTCCGTAGTCTGAGAGTTGTGCCGCGGACAGTAGGTTGAAGCACAATCCCGGCACAAAGAGTATGTCATTGAAGCTGATGTGCGTGTTGTTGTGACTGGCTTGTAGTACGGCGATGCCCTGTGCGTTTGCGCGAAGTTGCTCGTTGTTGGCGACAGTGACGTAGGTGGCGGGGCTGATGTTCGAGATGTAACGAACGGATCCCACCATGTGTTGGCCGCAGCAGTTGTCCCGGTACTAGGTGTTGTGATTGGCATTATTGTTGCGCAAGGGGAGTGCGAGCCGCAGTGTGACGAGGGTTCCCTTGTATCTACTCTCAAAATATTCATCTTCTCTCCATCCCACGGGAACGAAGCGCTGGTGATCGTGGGGTGGGCTTTTCCGCAGTTGTATAGGCTGATGCCACTCTTGCTCGTTCTCGTCTTTGTAGTAGTGATTTTCTATAAAGAGATTGTTCCACCCTTCTTCAGGTTGAAGTAGCTCGTCAGCGGGTTCCTCCTCTTCGTCCGGTGAAGGAGCTCGTGGGCGACGCCTTGTCGCCATGTTTGCGATCACGTTTCTGATGGCTCCTACTTGGGGTGTTTGTGTCTGCTTTGTTGTTGGTGCTGTGCAGGAGGGCGAGAAGCTTGATGTTGAGGCTGGAAGTGTCGGCCGACCCAGTTGTTGTGGCGAGTGGAATTTGGGTGGCGATAGTTGGGCCGGGATTTGCATCGATCCGTTGAATGTCCGAAGACCTTGCAATAGTGGCACCTTGGTGGTCGTCACTCTTCACGATTGTCGGCGTAAGGCAATGCGCTCTCCGCACGGCGCTGAGCTTATTTTGCTTGAGTGCATGTCCTGCGTTCAGTTAGGAGTGTTGCGCATAGCGCGGCTTCTGAGATGATTCCTCGTTGTCAGAGTAGCGTTCTGCAGGGCTTCCACTCAGGCCCGAGTCCTTGGAGGACGATGTTGACGAAGATCTCCTCCGAAACTGTGCTTCCATGCTTCGTGATCTGGTCACGAATGTTCCGACAGCGGTTAATATATGTGTTCGCTTTCTCCCTGTGCCCCATCTTGGTCTCCATGAGTTGCTGCAGGATCCTGCTGGAGGTGACAGAGTCCTTCATCTGATATACCTCAAGGAGGTGCTTCCAGGCTTCCAAGGCTGGAGCGGCACTCTCTTTGTTGGAGCGGATGCCGAGTTGCTCCGCAAGCGTCATGTTTCGTAGCAGCATAGTATATGTCATGAGGGACTCGGTGCAATACTTAGCCCGAGCGTCTTCGGTGTTTTCCACCGGTTTAGAGTAGGAGCTGATGAAGAAGTGGTAGATCTACGCTGTTTGTAGGAGGAGCTCTAGCTCAAAACTCCATATATAGAAGTCGTTGCCATCTAATGCGGCACTAGTCTTGATTTTTGAAACGCTCATAAGTGTGCTTGCGCAGAGTTGATAACTCCATCACTTGGACAGGGGGCAGTTATTGTTGTTTTGTCTGTGTCGGGGAAGAAGGTATGTGGGGCGGTATCTCGGCTTTTCGCAGCCGATTGACCAGGTTGTGCTAGTTGGGAAGAGGTTCCCGCATCGCCATTCCGCAATGCTTGGAGGTCTTTCTCCATAGTTGATAGTCGCGAAAGCAACTGCTCGAATGCAGATGCGCTTATCGTAGTTGTCGCCTCATTTGTCGCAACCGAGTTGGTTTGTCCTTCGGCCGTTAGATTGGTTTGGCCTCCAGATCCTCCGGCCATCTTGGTCTTGGAGTGTGTGCCGCTCGCCAGATCTTGGTCCGACAAATTTCACGGAAGTGAAGTTGCGAAGAATCCGTGAGTATCTCTCATACCATGTTACAATCCCAAACGGGACTTAGCGAAGGATCGTCTCAGGGTTGATCGCATGTAGTATTGCAGTGGAAATAATGACCTCAGGTCAGAGTGAATGTAAATAACTGAGATTTATAATAGCATGAATACATCGAGTTTATATCGGAATATAGAGCAATTCGAAACGACCTAGACTAACCATGTACTCTAAGGGGTACATTCCCTTATTGCAGCGAAGTTCAAATCGTGCGACGCGGAAACCCGTTTCAAACATGTTCCCGCTCTTTTCACTTCAAATGCTTCTGCCTGCATCGGTCTTGGTCTGACGGTTGCTGGTGTCGCATCGACTCTTCTGACTCCTCGACTTCGTATTTGGTAGAGTCGGCTGATGCAGCATACAAAAATGCCTTCTCATTGAATTTCTTGTCGTAACAGGGTACAAGTGTAAGTGTCGAGAGAGGGGTCTCGGCACATGGACCCGCATTTGGAGCAAGCTATTTTATTCGAGTGATCTAGTGGCTGAGATTCTAAAATGGTATTACGGCGGCCTCGGTTTTGAATCCCGGCGTATGCATATGCAGGTTGTTGCCGTTGGGCCTTCCAGTGTGGGGGGTGTTACGAGACTTGTACTGTGAGATCTGTGAAATGAGTAAGCAGGAATGAGGTGAACTATGAATGAAAGCAGTACAAATGTGAAACCCTAACTGGGTTGTACCCCCTATGGGATACCCCACTACAGCCTACACAGCAGTATAAGCTAGTATAAGCTAGATTTACACAGCAGTATAAGCATTAGTAGAGAGCGATGTACATGGGAGGGGGGTTCCTAGCGCAGAACTCAGCAGGAAGGGCGGCGCGGTAGCGAGTGTCACTAGTGCGGAGGTGCGTAATGAGGTCAGCGACAGTGGGAAAGGCAGAGAGGTCAGGAAAGAGGTAGGGAAGCATGAGACGGCTCAGTGCAGCAGTGGCAGGGGAGGAGTAGCGCGCAACTACAGCGTCGTACAAGGTCTGAGCACTCTTGTACTGACTAAAGTGCGCACGCTCAGAGGTAGGGAGGTGGCGACGCACAGCAAGACGTGCAGCAGCATCGCGGGTGGCCCACTTAGAGCGGACAGCGGGATCAGCATCAGCAGCAGGAGCAGGAGAGGCGCCAGAGGTGAGGTCAAAGAGAGAAAGGTCATCAGCCCTGTCGCACTGTAAGAACAGCTGCAGGTCGTCTAGCCAGACCTCAAAATCAATGGCGCGACCCTCAGCGTCAAAAGCTAGGACACTAGGGGTAGCCATGACGACGACTGTGAAGCAGTGCAAGCAGTAGGGGGGAGAGCACGCAGTGACAGTGGGACTGTGCTCACCAGGCAGGGCAGGTCGCGCAGCTCGACAGAAAAGCAGAACGGCGACCGGGCGGCTCGGGTGTACAGCGAATCGGCTCCCGGGCGGCTCGACGGCAGGGCGGCTCGGGTGCAGGGCGGCTCGGCTCCCGGGCGGCTCGGCTGCAGGGCGGCTCGGGTGCAGGGCGGCTCGGCTGCAGGGCGGTTCGGGTCCCGGGCTGCTCGGCGACAGGCGGCTCGGGTCGCGTAGAAGTGAGACGGGGCGGGGCCGCGTCAGGGCCGGCGGTAGGGCCGCGTAGGAGCCGGGGCAGGGCCGCGAAGGAGCCTGGGCGGGGCCGTGATAGGAGCCGGGGCAGGGCCAAGTAGGAGGCCGGCGGTGGGGCCGCTTAAGGGGCCGGCTGCGGGGCCGAGTAGGAGCCAGCTGCGGGGCCGCGTGAGAGCCGGCGCGGGGCCGCGTAGGAGCCGGTGGCGTGGCCGCGTCAGGGCCGCGTAAGGGGGGGGGGCCGGCGCGGGGCCGCGTAAGAGGCGCGTAGGAGCCGGCGCGGAGCCGCGTAGGGGCCGGGGACGGGCCGCGTAAGAAGCCGGCGCGGGGCCGCGTAGGAGCTGGCGGCGTGGCCGCGTAAGGGCCGCGTAAGGGCCGCGTAAGGGGCCGGCGCGGGGCCGCGTAAGGAGCCGGCGGCGTGGCCGCGTAAGGGCCGCGTAAGGGCCGCGTAAGGGGCCGGCGCGGGGCCGCGTAAGGGTCGCGTAGGAGGCGACGCGGGGCCGCGTAAGGGCCGGGGCGGGGCCGCGTAAGGAGCAGGCGGCGGGGCCGCGTAAGGAGCAGGGCGGGGCCGCGACAGAGTGGGCGGCGAGGCCGCAGGGGAGAGGGCGACTCGAGGGGTCGCTAAAAAAATCGCGCCTCGGGGGCGCGCTTCGGTGGGCCCAAAAAAAATTTCGGTCCTGGAGGGACCTAGCTCTATACCATGTGAAATGAGTAAGCAGGAATGAGGTGAACTATGAATGAAAGCAGTACAAATGTGAAACCCTAACTGGGTTGTACCCCCTATGGGATACCCCACTACAGCCTACACATCAGTATAAGCTATAGACATGTTCTGACAAGATCCCCGATTGATCTTAAGGGGGCTACAGTCATGTTAGCCTGGAGGTTTTGGGCGCACGGACACGCATTTGGAACAAGCCATTTTATCCCAATGGTCTAGTGGTTGAGATTCTAACAATATGTCGTAAAACGCCGGATTACACGGTGGATGGTGTGTGTGTGTGTTTGTATATGCATATATATATGCGTATGCATATGTATATGCGAGTATGTATGTATGTGTGTGTATGTTTGTGTATGCATATATATATACGTGTATGTATGTGTATATGTGAGTATGTACGGTATGTGTGTGTGTGTGTATACGTGTGTATACGTGTGTGTATGTAGGTGTGTATGTGTGTGCACATTTTTTTTCAATTTATTTATTTATTTAACAGATAATGTGATCATTTCTCGTTGTTAACGGCGAATAGGTTGCAAAGGCATGGCAACTACGCGATATTTTCATACGTATGTTACCTCATGCCACACGTAGAAAATGCAGCTTACTATTTTCCTTATTTAGTGCATCTGAATTTTATGCTTATTAGATGTAAAGAACTTTGCCACAAGTTAGAGTATGTATATTGTAAGGAAAAACCCTTTTCCTTACAGGGGTTTACTCAACCGTGTACAACCCCAAATTTCGGAAGTGCACGTTCGGCCACTTCGCTTGCTGCCGAAGCAACCTCGCGTCGCCTTCTGCCTTTCCTTTGCCCAACCTGCACCCAACCTCGTGTTCCCGAGGTTCCCGCCTAGCTAGGTTGGTCCACTATATTAGCGCGTGCCTTCATTGTATTGTCAGTTCATTGAGTCACATCTTCGTTATTTGTTATTCCGCGCACTCTCTTTTACAACTCATAACACCCGGTATCAGAGCTACTTTCCTAGTTCACCCCGCTTTTTGAGGGTAGTTTGGTGGCACGGGTGTGGTCGGTATAGTGGACTACACGACAGTTGGCTGCAAGGTTTGTTAATTCAATCCTGCCCGACTCCGATAGTTCGTGTTTTCCACTCACCGGAGGGCCACGGATACCCCTCTGCCCACCAGACGAAGCGTGCGACTCATGGACCAGGAGACATTGAACAAGATGCTGGCGCAAATGGCAGAGCTACAGGCAACAGTGCAGACTCTATCGGCAGAAGTGACAACACTACGAGGAGAAAAACGCCGAGCTACGCCAGACGCGAGGTGAAGCGCGTCAAGAGTCGCCCGATGAAGAAGGCGAGGGCAACAGTCAAGCGGTGAGCAACCCGTTAGACGCGCTCACACGTGATTTCGAAGAAGAGGATAGGCAGCGAGCGGCAGCGACACCAATTGCAGTAACAACAATCAAGATTAAACCCGTCAACCCGCCCCCGTTCAACCCTATGGACAAGACTACTACAGTGAAGGGGTGGCTTTTCGGCGTTGAAGTCTTCTTCACTGCAACAGGCGTGAACGACGATGCCATGCGTATTAATTACGCGGTTTCTCTCCTTCGAGGCGCAGCGCTTGAGTGGTGGCGCCGAACCTTGGACACGGGGACCCCGACAGGTGTGACACATGCGGCAGACGGGACTTCAATGACGGTTAATCAAGTGGCAGCACCGATATTCGGCGTGACCAAGATACGCACATGGAAAGAGTTGGGCGCAGCCTTACGAGATCGATTCGAGCACATATCCGGCTCGGAACAAGCTCGCATGAAGCTGCGTACCTGGTCACAGTTGGCATCTGTCCAAGACTACACAGCAACGTTCATGGCCCTCACCGACCAAGTGGACGACATGTCGGAAGCGGAGCGGTTAGACAAGTACGTCAGCGGCCTTAAATACGAGATACAGTATGAGGTGCGCCGATGCCGCCCGACATCGTTCCTGGAAGCAGCACGGTTGGCAGAATCCACGGACGCGCTGATGCAGTACACGAGGTCGAGTTTCCGGGAGGGAAATCGTTTTCGCGGCCAGACTCAACGGGCCACGATCAACGGAGTCCATGCACCAGACCGCCCCTACACAGGGTTGTGTTAGAAGTGCGGGAAGCCGGGTCACAAATATGCAGACTGCCCCGAGAAAACGCCGGCGAAGAGGAACGACGGGAAAGAGCCGGGAAATGGAAAGAGTCACTAACAGACGGGCCCCTTACTTACTGTGCTCTGTCGCCCGAACACCATCATCCCCACCGAGTCGTGGTTCCGATTCATGCAATCGATCGCACTCGGCCGAATAAAGGGGATAACCATGTGGATCACCCTGTGCTGGTCGTTGGCAAAGTGTTAAAAAATTACTTGAAAATGTTCGTCGACGGAGGGGCCAGCCATAGCCTCTTCAACTTGGCGACAGCAAAAAAATGCAAGCTGCAACTTGACAGGTGTCTGCCCGAAATCGACGCTCGCCTCGTGGATGGGACGCCTCTGGCGATTTTGGAAGAAACACGGACGGTGCGGATCGAATGCGGCGACGATTTTGGCTTCAGCATGAAGTTTCTCGCGACAACGTTGGACGGCTCCGACGTGCTGCTGGGACGTGATTGGCTGCGACGGCACAACCCCGTCATCGACTGGACAACAGGATCGTGCAGCATCAGCAAGCACGAGGGGCTCATTAAATTGCCTGCATGGACACCTGACTACATCCAAGCCCCGTGCATCAAAGCTATCACTATAGCTCGCCACTACAACCGAGGCGCTCAGCTGTTCGCCGTATGTTTGCGCGAGTTGGCTACCGACACCGACGGAAAGGACATCGAGAAGCTGTGCGCAGCTGTACCACATGATTTAGCGGAGCTGATTCGACAGTACCCGGACATCTTCCCCGACGATCTGCCACCTGGACTGCCACCCGAACGCCCCGAGGACCACAAAATCCAGCTAGAGCCTGGCGCGCAGCCGACTGTTTGTACACAGTGGCGGTTGACCCAACCAGAACTCGAGGAGCTGCGACGACAAATTGAGGGACTGTTGGAGAAGGGGTTTATTTGACCCGGTACTGTGAAAGAACGAGGAATGAATGCACTGGCAAATAGGTGGGTACAAGTAGGAAAACCTAAAACTATTGTACCCCATATTGTCTACCCCACTAGAGCCTACACAGACTATACCATATAAGTTTGACACACCCCCATAGGCAAAGTGTTGGAGAACAAGAGGTCACAAGACCAGTCAAGCAAAGCAAAGCAGGCTCAGGGTGGATCACAACGTCACCACACATTCCGAGCACAAGAGCAAGGCCACAAGGCCAGTTCACATGCAAGATCATATATAAAGGTAAACAAGCAAGTGCAGGTATAGAAAGATCACAGTACAAGCAAGGTCAAGAAGTGAGAAAGTGAGGCCAAGTAGGCACAAGACCTAGCATCGTACAGCAGCGCTGATGATCACAAGGCGGAAGTGCCTTGGTAAAGATATCAGCAGTGTTGGCCTGAGAGGCCACGTAAGCAAGGCACAGCTGACCACGCTGCTGCAGCTCACGAGCAAGGAAGTAGCGAAGAGCAATGTGCTTCGTTATGTGCTCCAGTCTGTGCTCCCGACACAAGGCCAGCATGGCCTTGTTGTCTACGTACAAAATTGGAGCAGAACGAGGCGGCTCTCCCAGGTCGGTCAGCAGGTAGGTGAGCCAGCGTAGCTCCTGAGCAGCCATGGCCCCCGCGTAGATCTCAGCCTCACAGCTGGAGCCGAGAACAGAAGACGAGCGGGTGGACCGCCACGAAACAGAGCCGGAACCAAGGCTGAAGGTGTAACCCTGTAACGACCGCTGCGTAGCCTGATCGTTAGCCCAGGAAGCGTCTGCGTGACCGGTGAGGACCACTGAACGGCGCCCTCCAAGCACTAGCCCCATGCCTGACGTACTGCACAAGTAGCGCAACACCCTCTTCGCTGCAGCCATGTGCTCTGGTCGGTGTCTCCCAGGAGCAACATAGCGTGCCAAGATGCTAAGAGGGTAAGCAAGGTCAGGTCGAGTGCCGGTCATCAGGTACATGAGGCAGCCAACAAGCTCTGGGTACGGGCCACTCGGCTCTACGGACTCATCCGAAGGCAGAGCTGAGAGCGAGTGGCGAGTAGACAGAGGAGTGGCCTGAGGCAACGAGTACGTGAAGTCGAAGCGCTGAAGGACCTGCTGCACCATGTGTGACTGAGTCAGGGTAATGGTGCGATGTGCTCTGTCCCGGGTGATCTGCAAGCCAAGGTAGCTGCGCAGTTTGTCAAACATTATATATGTTGTTGTGCTTGTTTAGGCTACAGTGGGTTAGCCTGTAGGGGGTACATAATTCTAGGGTTAGGTATTTGTACTGTTTTCACTCTTAGTTCATCAATTCCTGTTCAGTTGTTCCAACATGGTATAGAGCAAGTCCTTCCTAGGACCGAATTTTTTAAAGGGCCCACCACTACCTACCTACCTGCTTGCGCCCTAGGGCGCCTTGGCCTTGTTACGCCCCTAGAGGCCCCCCCTTGACGGCCCCGCGCTTACCTACCTAGCGGCCCCGAACGGCCCCGTCGGCCCCTAATAGGCCCCGTTAGGCCCCGCGCTCACCTTCCTAGCGGCCCCTAACGGCCTCGTCGGCCCCTAGAGGCCCCGTTAAGGCCCCATACGGCCCCGCACTCACCTCCCTACGGCCCCAAACGGCCCCGTCGGCCCCGCGCCCGCCGTCCCTAGAGGCCCCAACCGGCCCCGTCGACCCCTACTCGGCCCCCGCGCTCACCTTCCTAGCGGCCCCTACGGCCCCATCGGCCCCTAGAGGCCCCGTTACGGCCCAGATCGGCTCCGCGCTCGCCTCCCTAGGGCCCCAAACGGCCTCGTCAACCCCGCGCCCGCCGTCCCTAGAGGCCCCAACCGGCCCCGTGCCCACCGTCCCTAGAGGCCCCGAGCGGCCCGTTCCCGCCGTAGCCCAGGACCGAACCGAGCCGCGCGACCCGAGCCGCGCGACCTGAGCCGAGCCGCGCGAACCCAGCCGAGCCGCGCGACCCGACCCGAACCGAGCCGCCCCACCCGAGCCGCGCCGCCCTGCCCTAACTGAGCTGTCCTAACTGCTTCTCCTACTGCTACTGCTGCTACTTCTACTGCTCCTATGGCTAGCCCACAGGTTCTAGCTTTTGATGCTGAGGGCCGCCCAGTGAAGTTTGACACCTAGCTAGATGACCTGCACCTCTACCTACAGCGCACAGCCAAGGATGACATCTCACTGTACGATCACGCCCTAGGCCATGTCACTGCCCCTGCTACTACTGCTAACAGCACTGCGCGCTCACAGTGGCAGACTCGTGATGCCCACGCTCGCTTCGCTATTCGTAACTCCCTGCCGATAGACGAACGCGAGCACTTTGGCCAGCACAAGACTGCACAGGCACTGTACACAGCTGTAGTTGCTCGCTACTCCTCACCTGCCTCTGCCGCACTAGGCCGTCTCTCCCTCCCCTACCTGTTTCCCGACCTGGCCTCTTTTCACACAGTCGCTGACCTCATCACGCACCTCCGTACTAGTGAGGCCCGCTTCCGTGCCGCCATGCCCGCTGAGTTCCTTGCCACGCACCCCCCTCCACTCTGGCTCACTCTCTACCTCCTAGTCACCCGCCTCCCTGACACACTTTGTGATGTCAGGGACCACTTCCTAGATCGCTGCCCCACTGAGCTCACCATTGCCCTCCTCGAGAAGGAACTACTTGCAACTGAGACTAGCATAGTCGCTGTAGGTGCCTCTCGTGGCGACCCCCGTACCCCGTTCTTTGAGGGGTGTTCTCCTTCTCCCCTTCTTCCCTCTGTCGCCTCTGCTGCTGCTGTCGACCTTCTTGGTGCTGAGAAGGTCGGCGCTGCGTCTGCTTCGAGCGGGCGCCGCAGCGGCAAGGGCAAAGGGGGCAAGGGTGGTGGTGGTGACGGCGGGGGAGGCGGCGGTGGGGGCGGTGGAGGCGGCGGGGGTGGTGGCACGACTGGGGGGACTAGTGGCAGCGGTGGGGGTGGTGGCGGCAGCGGCGGGGGAGGTGGCAGGGGCGGAGGCGGTGGTTGGGGTGGCGGTGGACGAGGCGGCGGCAGGGGTTGGGGTGGTCGAGGAGGTGGCGGCGGTGGTGGTGGTCGCGGAGGCGCTGGCGGTGGCCACGGCCAGCAGCACACTCCTTCGCCCCAGGAGGTCCGTGAGTGGTACTCTCAGCACGGGGTTGGGGGTGGTCTTAGCTGCACGTACGTCATTCGCACTGGTGACCGCACTGGTCAGCAGTGTGGACGACCGCACGCCACACCGCGCTGTTTCGCTCGTCTCGACGACGCTTGGCGTGTTCAGTTCCCTCAGGCCACTGAGCTGCCCCGCTGGATTGATCTCCTGAAGAAGGGGATTGATATCTATGCTCTAGACTTTGATGCTATTCTATCTGCTATGTATGTGATGTCTACTAGTGGAGAGGGTGCTGAGTACTTGTGTGTGCCGCCCGACCCGGGCATTAGGGCTAGTGCGTCTGCCGCTCCAGGTACTCGCGTGTCGGCTACCCCAGGTGCTGGTGAGGCAGCTGCTCTAGGTGCTTGTGTTTCTGCCCCCCTTGGTACTGAGTCGACTGCAGCACTGCACACCTTCACACTGGACTCAGGTGCTTCTCGCTGCTTCTTTCGTGACCGCACTGCCCTTGAGCCGCTTGCTCGGCCAGTTGCTGTCTACCTTGCTGACCCCTCTGGGGGTCCGGTCATTGCGACCTCTTCCACTGTCCTTCCCTGTCCTGCGGTCCCGTCAGGCACACTGTCAGGTCTCCACCTCCCCTCGTTCTCTACAAACTTGGTGGCAGGATGTGCGCTCCAGGACGGGGGTGTTCACCAGTTCACCCCTGCCTATGAGCGCGTGACACACTGTACGTGTGCTCGTACGGGCCGTCACTTGGCTACCTTCACTCGGCAGCCGGGGTCGGACCTGTACACACTGACTACTGAGTCCCCTCAGGTTGCTGCGTCTGCGTCTACGTCCGCGTCAGGTCAGCTGTCAGCCCCCTGCTCGTGTCGCTCTCTGGCACAGGAGACTGTCCTCTGGCACCACCGCCTTGGCCACCCGTCTGTGCAGCGGCTTCGTGCCATGCACTCCCGGTACCTTGTCTCTGGCCTGCCCAAGGTCCTTCCTCCCCTCCCTCCCTCACCTGCTCCTACCTGTCTCCCCTGTGTCGAGGGACGGCAGCGCGCCGCTCCTCACTCCTCCTCGTTTCCCCCGACGACTGCTCCCTTGCAGACGCTCCACATGGACGTGTGGGGCCTAGCCCGCGTCCGTGGTCAGGGTCAGGAGAGGTACTTCCTGATAGTTGTTGACGACTACTCGCGCTACACCTCGGTCTTCCCCTTGCGCACCAAGGGTGAGGTCCCTGATGTCTTGATCCCTTGGATCCGCAGAGCCCGTCTCCAGCTCAGCGAGCGTTTCCACTCGAACTTTCCTGTCCTGCGCTTGCACTCTGACAGAGGTGGTGAGTTCTCCTCCGACCTCTTGGCAGCCTACTGTGCTGAGCACGGCATTGAGCAGTCGTTAACGCTTCCAGCCTCTCCACAGCAGAATGGGGTTGCGGAGCGCCGCATTGGCCTGGTCATGGAGGTCGCCCGTACCTCCTTGATCCATGCGGCTGCCCCCCACTTTCTGTGGCCGTTTGCGGTCCGGTACGCTGCGCATCAGCTCAACCTCTGGCCCCGTGTCTCCTTGCCGGAGACCTCGCCCACACTGCTGTGGACGGGGGAGGTTGGCGATGCGTCGCGTTTCCGGGTCTGGGGATCTCGAGCCTTTGTCCGCGATACGTCTGCGGACAAGCTCTCCTCCCGTGCTGTTCCCTGCGTCTTCCTCGGCTTTGTCCCGGACGCGTCTGGTTGGCAGTTTTACCACGCCACCTCGCGCCGAGTCTTGCCCTCTCAGGACGTCACTTTTGACGAGTCCGTACCCTACTACCGCATCTTCCCCTACCGCACTGCCCCGCTCCCCCCCCCCGCCTCTCTTCCTCGCACCAGGTGCTGCTGTTGTAGACCCCCTCCCCCCTCAGGGTGCCGCTCCCTCAGGTGTGTCTCAGGTAGACCCGGTTGAGCCTGTTGAGGTAGCTGTCGACTCTCGTCCTGCTGGGGGTGCTGAGCTTGAGGGTGCTGAGCCTGGGGGTGTGGAGCCTGGGGGTGCAGAGCTTGGGGGTGTGGAGCTTGGAGGTGCTGAGCTTGAGGGTGCTGAGCCTGGGAGTGCTGAGCCTGGGGGTGCTGAGCTTCGGGGTGCTGAGCCGCAGAGTCCGGAGTCTGGGGGTTCTCAGTCTGGAGGTACTGAGCCTGGGAGTCCTACACCTGGAGGAGCCCTCTCCTCGGAGCAGCTGCGTGCGTGGTACTTACAGTACTGCAGCCTCAGGAGAGGTGCCGCTGGAGCCGGGCGTGCTGCTGGGACTGGTGCTAGTGCTTCTCCTCCTAGTCGGGAGCTCCCCTCCCGTGAGCGGATCCGTGAGTGGTACGAGCGGCGCTGCACTCTTCGGAGTGGCGCGCCTCGTGTTGCGGACCCCGCTGCCGTGGGCGCTGCTGCTGGTGCTAAGGACCCGGGTGTTGGAGCTGCTGCTGGTGCTGCGGACCCGGGTGTTGGAGCTGCTGCTCGTACTGCGGACCCGGGTGTTGGAGCTACTCCTGGTGCTGCGGACCCGGGTGTTGGAGCTGCTGCTGGTGCTGAGGACCCAGGTGTTGGAGCTGCTGCTGGTGCTGCGGACCCGGGTGTTGGAGCTGCTGCTGGTGCTGAGGTCCCGGGTGTTGGAGCTGCTGTTGGTACTGCGGACCCGGGCGTTGGAGCTGCTGCTGGTGCTGCGGACCCTGGTGCGGGTGTCCCTGCTGGTTCTGGTGTCGCTGCATGGTCACGGCCGTACTTCGTTCCGCTCCTTCAGCAGGTTCTTGGTCAGCTCCCTCCTCCTTGTCCTCCTCCCTCCTTAGCGTGTCCTCTGTCTGTCCAGCTGCAGTTGCAGTTACCGTCTGCCTCCTCTCTCCCTTGTCCTGCTCCTTACTCTGGTCCGACTGGAGGTCTTACTGAGCGTCGTGAGCCTGAGTCTTGTCCTGCGTCGCCTGAGTCTCGTCCTGCGTCGCCTGCCCGTACTGCCCTCCCTGGTAGTCGTGTCCAGCGTCAAAGTCTCCCTGCTGTCCCAGGCACTCACCGGATGGCGCTTCGTCCGTCCACTGCTCCACAGCGTGTCCCACTGCCGTCTCCTCCTGCTTCCTCTCTTCTTGCTCTTGCTGACCCTAGGTCAGACTCTCTTCGTGCTGCCAGTCCTACTGTCACGCGTCTCATGGCTACTGTTGTCACTGACCCTTCCTTTGAGTCTGCTGCTGCGTCTGCCTTAGTTGCTGAGCTTGTCGACTTTGCTGCCACCTATCGTCTAGACTACGCTGCTAGCCTGGTTGCTGAGTCTGAGTCTGTCTGTCCTCCGTCCGTCGGGGGTGAGTGTGCTCTTGGCACTGACGTCCTTGAGGACAGGCAGGAGGAGTTTGAGTGCTTTGCTGCCGCTTTGCCCCATCTCGTGTCCATGCTTGTTGCCCCTGAGGGAGACCCAGATGCACCAGACATCCCGACCCCACGCTCTTACGCAGAGGCGATGGCCCGTCCCTACTCCTCTCAGTGGCAGTCGGCCATGGACACAGAGATGGCTTCCTGGAAGTCCACAGGCACCTACGTCGACGAGGTTCCCCCACCTGGGGCGAACATCGTCAGTGGCATGTGGATTTTCAGGGTGAAGCGGCCGCCGGGCTCTCCGCCTGTCTTCAAGGCGCGTTACGTTGCACGAGGCTTCAGTCAGCGAGAGGGAGTTGACTTCTTCCAGACCTTCTCCCCGACCCCGAAGATGACCACTCTTCGGGTTCTGCTGCACGTCGCCGCTCAGCGTGACTACGAGCTCCACTCGCTTGACTTCAGCACCGCTTTCTTACAGGGCAGCCTGCACGAGGAGATCTGGCTGCGCCGTCCACCTGGCTTCACTGGGTCGTTCCCTCCTGGTACCCAGTGGAGCCTCCGGCGGCCAGTCTACGGTCTCCGCCAGGCACCTCGTGAGTGGCACGACACACTGAGGACTACACTTGCGGCTCTTGGGTTCGCGCCTTCTACTGCTGACCCATCGCTGTTTCTACGCACCGACACCTCACTGCCGCCGTTCTACGTCCTTGTGTACGTCGACGACTTGGTCTTTGCTACTACTGACATTGCGGCACTCGCCCACGTGAAGTCGGAGCTGCAGAAGAGAAACACGTGCACAGACCTGGGTGAACTGACAAGCTATCTTGGCTTGCGGATCACCCGGGACAGAGCACGCCGCACCATCACCTTGACTCAGTCACACATGGTGCAGCAGGTCCTTCAGCGCTTCCGCTTCACGTACTCCTCGCCTCAGCCCACTCCTCTGCCTACCGGTCACTCGCTCTCAGCTCTACCTTCGGATGAGTCCGTAGAGTCGAGTGGCCCGTATCCAGAGCTTGTGGGTTGCCTCATGTACCTGATGACCTGCACTCGACCTGACCTTGCATACCCTCTCAGCATTCTTGCACGCTATGTCGCTCCCGGCCGTCACTGGAAGGAGCACATGGATGCAGCTAAGAGGGTGTTGCGCTACTTGTGCAGTACGTCGGGCATGGGGCTAGTGCTTGGAGGGCGAGTCCCAGTTCTTCTCACTGGGCACTCAGACGCTTCTTGGGCAGACGACCAGGCTACTCAGCGGTCGTCTCAGGGCTACTCCTTCAGTCTTGTCTCTGGTTCAGTTTCTTGGCGTTCTACTCGCTCTTCTTCTGTTCTCAGCTCCAGTTGTGAGGCTGAGATCTACGCCACAGCCATGGCGGCCCAGGAGCTACGCTGACTCACCTACTTGCTGACCTACCTCGGAGAGCAGCCTCGTTCTCCTCTAGTGCTGTACGTCGACAACAAGGCAGCCATTGCCTTGTTTGAGGAGCACAGACTGGAGCACAGAACAAAGCACATTGCTCTGCGTTACTTCCTTGCTCGAGAGCTGCAGCAGCGTGGTCAGCTTCGCCTGCGTTACGTGGCCTCTGAGGCCAACACTGCTGATGTGTTCACCAAGGCGCTTCAACCTTGTGACCATCAACGCTTTTGCACTCTTCTAGGCCTTGTGCCTACTGGACCTCACTTGCTTACTTCTTGAGTCTGTTTGTACTGTGATCTATATATATATATACCTGCATGTTTACTCTTACTAGGTTGTGATCATTGTACCTTTTGCCTCTATTATAAACCTGCATGTGAACTGGTCTTGTGACCACTTGCTTGTGCTCGGAATTTCTGTGGTATCCTTGAGATCCACCCTGAGCTTGTTTTGCCTTGCTTTGCCTTGACTGGTCTTGTGACCCCTAGTTCTCCCCCACTTCGCCTATGGGGGTGTGTCAAACATTATATATGTTGTTGTGCTTGTTTAGGCTACAGTGGGTTAGCCTGTAGGGGGTACACAATTCTAGGGTTAGGTATTTGTACTGTTTTCACTCTTAGTTCATCGATTCCTGTTCAGTTGTTCCAACACAGTTCACCCAGGTCTGTGCACGTGTGTCTCTTCTACAGCTCGGACTTCACGTGGGCGACTCCAGCAGTGTCAGCAGTGGCAAAGACCAAGTCGTCGATTTACACGAGGATGTAGAACGGCAGCAAAGAGGTGTCGGTGCGCAGAAACAGCGACGGGTCGGCAGTAGAAGGAGCAAACCCGAGCCGCAAGTGTAGTCCTCAGTGTGTCGTGCCACTCATGGGGCGCCTGGCGGAGAACGTAGACTGGCCGCCGGAGGCTCCACTGGGTACCAGGAGGAAACGACCCAATGAAGCCAGGTGGGCGGCGCAGCCAGATCTCCTCGTGCAGGCTGCCCTGCAAGAAAGCTGTGATGAAGTCAAGAGAGTGAAGCTCGTAGTCGCACTGAGCGGCTATGTGCAGCAGCACCCGAAGAGTGGTCATCTTCGGGATGGGAGAGAAGGTCTGAAAGTAGTCAACTCCCTGCCGCTGACTGAAGCCTCGAGCCACGTAACGCGCCTTGAAGACAAGCGGAGAATTCGGCGGCCGCTTCACCCTGAAAATCCACATGCCACTGACGATGTTCGCCCCACGTGGGGGAACCTCGTCGACGTAGGTGCCTGTGGACTTCCAGGAAGCCATCTCTGCGTCCATGGCTGACTGCCACTATGAGGAGTAGGGACCCTCGATCGCCTCAGCGTACGATCGAGGAGTCGGGATGTCTGGTGCATCCGGGTCTCCCTCAGGGGCAATCAGCGTGGACACGAGATGAGACAAAGCAGCAGCAAAACACTGGAACTCCTCCTGCCTATCCTCAAGGACGTCCGTGCTAAGAGCCCACTCACCCTCGACGGATGGAGGACAGACAGACTCAGACTCAGCAACGAGACTAGTGGCGTAGTCTAGACGATAGCGAGCAGAAAAGTCGACACGCTCAGGAACTAAGGCAGACGCAGCAGTGGACTCAAAGGAAGGGTCAGTGACAACAGTGGCCAGGAGACGCGTGACAGTAGGACTGGTAGCACGAAGAGAGTCAGACTCCGGGTCAGCAAGAACAGGAAGAGAGGACTCTGGAGGAGACGGCAACGGGACACGCAGAGGAGCAGTGGAAGTACGCAGTGCCATCTGGTGTGTGCGTGGGACCGCAGGAGGACGCGGACGCGGAACACGACCATTAGTGCGAGCAGCACAAACAGGCAACGCAGGACGAGATGCAGGCTCACGACGCTCAGCAAGGCCTCCAGTAGGACCAGTGTAGGGAGAAGGAGCAGGTAGGGGGGAGGCGGGCTGTAACTGCGACTACGACTGGACAGGCTGTGGACACCCTAAGGGAGGAGCAGGATCTGGAGAGGGCGAGAGACCAAGAACCTGCTCAAGGAGCGGAACGAAGTACGGCGGCGGCCGCTCAGCGCCTCTTGAAACAGCAGGGACAGCACCAGTACCCCCAGCGGCAGTACCAGCGCCAGCAGCACCTCTAGCTCCATCAGCGCCAACTCCAGCACCCTCAGAAGTACAAGCGCCAGAAGCACCTCCAGCGCCAACACCCCCAGCAGCTCCAGTACCTCCAGCACCACCCGCAGCACCTCCAGCAAGACCAACTCCAGTAGCCCCACCAGCACCCCCAGTCCCAGCAGCTCTAGTACCGCCACTACGAGCACCTCCAGGACCAGGGTCTCCAATACCTCCAGCGCCGACCCCAAGGTCAGCAGCAACAGTAGCACCTCCAGCTCCAGCAGCACTGCTCCAGCGCCGGGCAAACCTCTCGCGCAGCTCCTGTGGAGAGGGTAGCTCCCGCCGAGACGAAGCACCCAAAGGACCCCCAGACCCAGCACCGTCAGAGGCCACACGAGCAGACCCAGTATCCCTAGGCTCCGGACCCCCAGGCTCAGCACCCCCAGGCTCACCACCCCCAGGCTCCGCACCCCCAGGCTCAGCACCCCCAGGCTCAGCACCCCCAGACTCAGCACCCCAAGGCTCAGCGCCCCTAGAAGCACCAGAGTCAACAGCTACCTCGACAGGCTCGTCTGCGTCTACCTGGGACACACCTGATGGGGCAGGACCCTGAGGGGGGAGGGGGTTTACCAGGGGGGGACCTGGCGCAAGGAAGAGCGGCGGCGGGGGGAGGGGCGCAGTGCGGTAGGGGAAGAGAGAGTAGTAAGGAACCGACTCGTCAAAGGTGACGTCCTGGGAGGACAGAACACGGCGCGAGGTGGGGTGGTAAAACTGCCAACCAGGCGCGTCAGGGGGGAAGCCAAGGAAGACGCAGGGAACAGCACGGGGGGACAGCTTGTCCGCAGACAAGTCGCGGACAAACGCCCGAGATCCCCAGAAACGAAACGCAGACGCATCGCCAATCTTCCCCGTCCACCGCAAGGTGGGGAAGGTCTCCGGCAAGGAGACCCGGAGCTGAAGGTTGATCTGATGCGCTGCGTACCGAACCGCAAACGGCCACAGAAAATGGGGAGCAGCCGCATGGATCATGGACGTACGAGCAACGTCCATGACCATGCCAATGCGGCGCTCAGCAATCCCATTTTGCTGTGGAGAGGCCGGAAGCGTGAACGTCTGGCGGATGCCCAGTGCATGACAGAAGGCTCCAAGAAGGGCAGAGGAAAACTCCCCGCCTCTGTCAGAGTGCAGACGCAGAGCAGGAAAGTCCGAGGCGAAACTCTCTCTGAGCTGGAGACAAGCCGCGAGGATCCAGTCGATCAACACCTCAGTGACGTCACCCTTGCTGGGCAAGGGGAACACCGTGGTGTAAAGCGAATAGTCGTCAACCACCAACAGGAAGTAACGCTCTTGACCCTGGCCACGGACGCGTGCGGGGCCCCACACGTCCATGTGAAGAGTCTGCAGTGGAGTCTCTGTCGGAGGAAACTCGGAGGAGTGAGGAGCGGCGCGCTGCCGCCCCTCGACACAGGGAACGCAGGTAGGGACAGGCCCCGGAGGGAGGGGAGGGAGGGACCGGGGGAGACCAGAGACAAGGTAACGGGAGGCCATGCCTCAAAGACAAGGCAGGGAGGGGAAACCAAGGCGGTGGTGCTAGAGGAGAGTCCGGTGGGACAGGAGACGACATGAGCAGGGAGCACACTCAGGACCAGACCTGGACGCCGCAGCAAACACCTGACCCGACGCAGCTACCTGACCAGACTCAGCAACCGGAGGAGACTGAGTAGTAAGTGTGTACAGGCTTGACCCCGGCTGACGGGTAAACGTGGCCAAGTGTTGGCCTGTTCGAGCACACGTACAGTGGGTCACCTGTTGAACTGGTAAACCCCCCCATCCTGTAGATCAGCACCACTCACCAAGTTCGTAGAGAACGAGGGGAGGTAGAGACCGGACAGGGTGCCAGAGGGGGCCGCCGGACACGGTAAGACAGTGGAGAAGCGGGCAAGGACAGGACCCCCAGAGGGGTCCGCCAGGGAGACCGCAACTGGCTGACTAAGTGGCGTAAGCGTGGTGCAGTCTTGAAAGAAGGAGCGGGAAGCACCCGAGTCAAGGGTGAAGGTGTGTAAGGCCTGAGCCGACGTGGTACCTAAGAGAGCAGACTCACCAGTACCTGGGGCAGCAGACGCACTAGCACCTAGAGCAGCAGCCTCACCAGCACCTAGAGCAGCAGCGTCAATGCCCGGGTCAGGCGGGACACACAGGTAACAGTCACCCTCATCACTAGTAGACACAACATACATGGCAGCAAGAATGGCATCATAATTTAGATCAAAGATAGCAACCCCCGACCTAAACAGCTCACCCCAGCGGGGGATCTCAGTGGCGTCAGGGAACTGGAGACGCCACGTGTCCGTCAGGCGGCCGAAGCAGCGCTGGGTGGTGTGCGGGCCACCGCACTGCTCACCAGTGCGGTCGCCGGTACGCAGGACATAGGCACAATGACCAGCACCCCCACCCCGCTGACGCGCAGCGTACCTCTCACGAAGCTGCTGGGGGGGCGGGGTGTCACGAGTGCGCTGCTGCTGCTAGCGCTGACCACCACCGAAGCCGCTCCGCTGCGCAGAGCCACCCCGACCAGCTGCACCTCCGCCGCCGCCACCTCCGCCACCACCGCCACCGCCTCCTCCTCCGCTCCCACCCCCACCGCCGCCGCCGCCTCCGCCTCCACCGCCGCCACTGAAGCCCCCACCCCCGCCACCACTCCCACCGCCACCCCCACTCCCTCCGCCACCTCCACCGCCACCTCCACTGCCCCCACCAGCCCCTCCAGCTCCCTTGCCCCCCTTGCCCTTGCCGGTGCAGCATCTCCCGCTAGGGGCAGACGCAGCGCCGACCGACTCGGTGCCAACGAAGTCGACGGCAGCAGTAGAGGCAACAGAGGGAGAAAGGGGGAAGGGGGAGCACCCTTCAAAGAAGGGGGCACGAGGGTCACCACAAGAGGCTCCTACAGCGACTATACTCTTCTCAGCTGCCACGAGGCGCTCCTCGAGGAGGTCAATGGTGAGTGTGGTGGGGCAAACAGAGAGGAAGTGGTCTCTGACCGAGCGAAGGGAGTCAGCGAGCCGGGTGACTATGTAGTAGAGGGTGATGTACATGGGGGGGGGGGGTTCTTGGCGCAGAACTCAGCAGGAAGCGCAGCGCGGTAGCGGGTGTCACTAGTGCGTAGGTGCGTAATGATGTCAGCGACAGTGGGAAAGGCGGCGAGGTCAGGGAACAGGTACGGCAGTATGAGGCGGCTAAGGGCAGCAGTGGCAGGGGAAGAGTATGTGATGAAACGAGGAATGAATCAACTAGCACAAGGTTGGGTACAAGTAGGAAACCCTAGGAAACTGTACCCCATAGTGTCTACCCCACTATAGCCTAGACAAGCTATATGATATAAGTTTGACACACCCCCATAGGCATAGTGGGGGAGAACAAGAGGTCACAAGACCAATCAAGCAAAGCAAAGCAAGCTCAGGGTGGATCACAACGTCACCACACAATCCGAGCACAAGAGCAAGGCCACAAGGCCAGTTCACATGCAAGATCATATATAAAGGTAAACAAGCAAGTGCAGGTATAGAAATATCACAGTACAAGCAAGGTCAAGAAGTGAGCAAGTGAGGCCAAGTAGGCACAAGACCTAGCATAGTACAGAAGCGCTGATGATCACCAGGCGGAAGTGCCTTGGTAAAGATATCAGCAGTGTTGGCCTGAGAGGCCACGTAAGCAAGGCGCAGCTGACCACGCTACTGCAGCTCACGAGCAAGGAAGTAGCGGAGAGCAATGTGCTTCGTTCTGTGCTCTTGTCTGTGCTCCCGACACAAGGCCAGCATGGCCTTGTTGTCTACGTACAGAACTGGAGGAGAACGAGGCGGCTCTCCTAGGTCAGTCAGCAGGTAGGTGAGCCAGCGTAGCTCCTGTGCAGCCGTGGCCCCCGCGTAGATCTCAGCCTCACAGCTGGAGTCGAGAACAGAAGACGAGCGTGTAGACCGCCACGAAACAGAGCCGGAGCCAAGACTGAAGGTGTAACCCTGTGACGACCGCTGCGTAGCCTGGTCGTCAGCCCAAGAAGCGTCTGCGTGACCTGTGAGGACCACTCGACGTCGCCCTCCAAGCACTAGCCCCATGCCCGACGTACTGCACAAGTAGCGCAACACCCTCTTCGCTGCAACCATGTGCTCTGGTCGGTGTCTCCCAGGAGCAACATAGCGTGCCAAGATGCTAAGAGGGTATGCAAGGTTAGGTCGTGTGCAGGTCATCAGGTACATGAGGCAGCCAACAAGCTCTGGGTACGGGCCACTTGGCTCTACGAACTCATCCGAAGGCAGAGCTGAGAGCAAGTGGCGAGTAGACAGAGGAGTGGCCTGAGGCGAGGAGTACGTGAAGTCGAAGCGCTGAAGGACCTGCTGCACCATGTGTGACTGAGTCAGAGTAATGGTGCGCTGTGCTCTGTCCCGGGTGATCTACAAGCCAAGGTAGCTGCGCAGTTCACCCAGGTCTGTGCACGTGTGTCTCTTCTACAACTCGGACTTCACGTGGGCGAGTCCAGCAGTGTCAGCAGTGGCAAAGACCAAGTCGTCGACGTACACGAGGATGTAGAACGGCGGCACAGAGCTGTCGGTGCGCAGAATTAGCGACGGGTCGGCTGTAGAGGGAGCAAACCCAAGAGCCGCAAGTGTAGTCCTCAGTGTGTCGTGCCACTCACAGGGCGCCTGGCGGAGACCGTAGACTGGCCGCCGGAGGCTCCACTGGGTACGAGGAGGAAACGACCCAGTAAAGCCAGGTGGGCGGCGCAGCAAGATCTCCTCGTGCAGGTTGCCCTGCAGAAAAGCGATGATGAAGTCAAGAGAGTGAAGCTCGTAGTCGCACTGAGCGGCTCTGTGCAGCAGCACCCGAAGAGTGGTCATCTTCGGGGTGGGAGAGAAGGTCTGAAAGTAGTCAACTCCCTGCCGCTGACTGAAGCCTCGAGCCACGTAACGCGCCTTGAAGACAGGCGGAGAACCCGGCGGCCGCTTCACCCTGAAAATCCACATGCCACTGACGATGTTCGCCCCAGGTGGGGGAACCTCGTCGACGTAGGTGCCTGTGGACTTCCAGGAAGCCATCTCTGTGTCCATGGCTAACTGCCACTGAGAGGAGTAGGGACCCTCGATCGCCTCAGCGTACGATCGAGGAGTCGGAATGTTTGGTGCATCCGGGTCTCCCTCAGGGGCAATCAGCGTGGACACGAGATGAGGCAAAGCAGCAGCAAAACACTGGAACTCCTCCTGCCTGACCTCAAGGACGTTCGTGCTAAGAGCACACTCGCCCCCGACGGACGGAGGACAGACAGACTTTGACTCAGCAACAAGACTAGCAGCGTAGTCTAGACGACAGCGAGCAGCAAAGTCGACAAGCTCAGCAACTAGGGCCGACGCAGTAGTGGACTCAAAGGAAGGGTCAGTGACAACAGTAGCCAGGAGACGCGTGACAGTAGGACTGGCAGCACGAAAAGAGTCAGACTCCGAGTCAGCAAGAACAGGAAGAGAGGACTCTAGAGGAGACGGCAGCGGGACATGCAGAGGAGTGGTGGAAGGACGCAGTGCCATCTGGTGTGTGCCTCGGACGGCAGGACGACGCGGACGCGGAGCTCGACGACTAGTGCGAGTAGCACGAACAGGCAACGCAGGACGAGACGCAGGCTCACGACGCTAAGCAAGACCTCAAGTAGGACCAGTGTAGGGAGAAGGAGCAGGTAGGGGGGAGGCGGGCTGTAGCTGTGATCGCGAATGGACAGGCTGTGGACACTCTAAGGGAGGAGCAGGACCAGAAGAGGGCGGGAGCCTAAGAACCTGCTCAAGGAGCGCAACGAAGTACGGCCGCGGCCGCGCAGCGCCTTCAGAACCAGCAGGGACAGCACCAGTACCCCCAGCGGCAGCACCAGCGCCAGCAGCACCTCCAGCTCCAACAGCGCCAACTCCAGCACCCTCAGACGTACCAGCGCCAGCAGCACCACCAGCGCCAACACCCCCAGCAGCTCCAGCTCCAGCAGCTCCAGCAGCACCAAATCCAGCAGGACCGGCAGCTCCAGTACCGCCAGCAGCTCCAGCAGTACCTCCAGCAGGACCAACTCCAGCAGCCCCAGCAGCACCCCCAGTCCCAACAACCCTAGAACCGCCAGTACCAGTAACTCCGGGACCTGCAGCAACAGTAGTACCGGCTCCAGCGCCGGGCAAACCACTCGCGCAACTCCTGCGGAGAGAGTGGCTCCCGCCTCGACGAAGCACCGCGAGAGGCCACACGAGCACCCCCAGGCTCCGCACCCCCAGGCTCCGCACCCCCACGCTCCGCACCCCAGGACTCAGTACCCCCAGGCTCCGCACCCTCAGGCTCAGCACCTCCAGACCCGGCACCCGCAGACTCAGCACCTCTAGCAGTACCAGAGTCAACAGCTACCTCGACAGGCTCGATTGCGTCTACCTAGGACACACCTGACGGGGCAGGACCCTCAGGGGGGAGGGGGTCTACCAGGGGGGGACCTGGCGCAAGGAAGAGCGGCGGCGGGGGGAGGGGCGCAGTGCAGTAGGGGAAGAGACGGTAGTAAGGCACCGACTCGTCAAAGGTGACATCCTGGGAGGACAAAACACGGCGCGAGGTGGGGTGGTAAAACTGCCACCCAGGCGCGTCAGGGGGGAAGCCAAGGAAGACGCAGGGAACAGCATGGGGGGACAGCTTGTCCGCAGACAAGTCGCAAACAAACGCCCGAGATCCCCAAACCCGAAACGCAGACGCATCGCCAACCTTCCCCGTCCACCGCAAGGTGGGGGAGGTCTCTGGCAAGGAGACCCGGGGCTGAAGGTTGAGCTGATGCGCTGCATACTGAACCGCAAACGGCCACATGGATCATGGACGTATGAGCGAAGTCCATGACCATGCCAATGCGGCGCTCAGCAATCCCATTTTGCTGTGGAGAGGCCGGAAGCGTGAAGGTCTGGCGGATGCCCTGTGCTCGACAGAAGGCTCCCAGACGGGCAGAGGAAAACTCCCCGCCTCTGTCAGAGTGCAGACGCAGAGCAGGAAAGTCCTAGCCGAAACTCTCTCTGAGCTGGAGACGAGCTGCGCGGATCCAGTCGATCAACACCTCAGTGACGTCACCCTTGCTGCGGTGTAACGCGAGTAGTCGTCAACCTCCAACAGGAAGTAACACTCGTGCCCCTGGCCACGGACGCGGGTGGGGCCCCACACGTCCATGTGAAGAGTCTGCAGCGGAGCCTCAGTCGAAGAAACTCGGAGGAGTGAGGGGCGGCGCGCTGTCGCCCCTCGACGCAGGGGACGCAAGTAGGGGCAGGCCCCGGAGGTAGGGGAGGGAGAGACCGGGGGAGACCAGAGACAAGGACACGGGAGGCCATGCCTCGGAGACGAGGCAGGGAGGGGTGACCAAGGCGGTGGTGCCAAAGGAGAGTCTGGTGGGACAGGAGACGACACGAGCAAGGAGCAGGCTCAGGACCAGACCTGGACGCTGCAGCAAACACCTGACTCGACGCAGCTACCTGACCAGACTCAGTAGCCGGAGGAGACTCAGTAGTAAGTGTGTACAGGCTCGACCCCGGCCGACGGGTGAACGTGGCCAAGTGTCGGCCTGTCCGAGCACACGAGTAGTGGGTCACCCGCTGACTCGCAGGAGTGAACTGGTCAACCCCCCTATCCTGTAGATCAGCTCCACTCACCAAGTTCGTAGAGAACGAGGGGAGGTAGAGACCTGAAAGGGTGCCAGAGGGGGCTACCGGGCACAGTAAGACAGTGGAGAAGCTAGCAAGGACAGGACCCCCAGAGGGGTCCGCCAGGGAGACCGCAACCGGCCGACTAAGCGGCGTAAGCGTGGTGCGGTCTCGAAAGAAGGAGCGGGAAGCACCCGAGTCAAGGGTGAAGGTGTGTAAGGCCTGAGCCGACGTAGTACCTGAGAGAGCAGACTCACCAACACCTGGGGCAGCAGACGCACTAGCACCTAGAGCAGCAGCCTCAATGCCCGGGTCAGGCGGAACACACAGGTAACAGTCACCCTCAACACTATCAGACACAGCATACATGGCAGCAATAATAGCATCATAATCAAGATCAAAGATAGCAACCCCCGCCCTAGACAGCTCTCCCCAGCGAGGGATCTCAGTGGCGTCAGGGAACTGGTGACGCCACGCGTCTATCAGGCGGCCTAAGCAGCGCTGGGTGGAGTGCGGGCCCCCGCACTACTCACCAGCGCGGTCGCCGGTACGGAGGACGTAGGTGTAGGGACCAGTACCCCCACCGCGCTGACGCGCAGCGTACCACTCACAAAGCTGCTGAGGGAACAGGGTCTCACGACTGCGCTGCTGCTGCTGGCGCGGACCACCATCTGACCCACTCCTCTGCGTAGAGCCGCGACCAGCTCCACCGCTGCCGCCGCCGCCTCCGCCACCTCCGCCGCCTCCGCCACCTCTGCCGCCTCCGCCACCTTCGCCGCCTCCGCTCCCTCCGCCACCGCCGCCGCCTCCTCCGCCTCCACTGCTGCCACCGACACCTCCACCCCCGCCACCACTCCCACCACCACCCCCACCCCCTCCACTGCCTCCACCACCACCTCCACCGCCCCCACCAGCCCCTCCAGCGCCCTTTCCCCCCTTGCCCTTGCCGGTGCGGCGTCTCCCGCTAGGGGTAGACGCAGCGCCGACCGACTCGAAACCAACGAGGTCGGCCGTAGTAGCAGAAGCAACAGAGGGCAAGAGGGGGGAAGGGGAACAACCCTCAAAGACTGGGGTGCGAGGGTCACCACGAGAGGCTCCTACAGCGACTATGCTCTTCTCTGCTGCTAGGAGGCGCTCCTCGAGGAGGTCAACGGTGAGTGTGGTGGGGCAAACTGAGAGGAAGTGGTCCTTGACTAAGCGAAGGGAGTCAGGGAGCCGGATGACTATGTAGTAGAGGGTGATGTACAATGGGGGGGGGTTCTTGGCACAGAACTCAGCAGGAAGCGCAGCGCGGTAGCGAGTGTCACTAGTGCGAAGGTGCATAATGAGGTCAGCGACTGTGGGAAAGGCAGCAAGGTAAGGGAAGAGGTACGGTAGCATGATGCGGCTCAGCGGAGCAGTGGCAGGTGAAGAGTAGCGTGCAACTACAGCGTCGTACAAGGTATGGGCACTCTTGTACTGGCTAAAGTGCGCACGCTCAGTGGTCGGTAAGTGGCGACGCACAGCAAGACGGGCAGCAGCATCGCGTGTGGCCCACTATGAGCGAACAGTGCTGTTAGCAGTAGCAGGCGGGGCAGGAGAGGCACCAGAGGTGAGATCAAACAGGGAGAGTCCGTCTGCCCTATCGCACTGTAGGAACAGCTGGAGGTCATCGACCCAGACCTCAAAGTCAACAGCACGACCCTCAGCATCAAAGGTAAGGACACTGGGGGTAGCCATGACAGCAGTAGTCTAGCAATAAGTTATCTCACTAGTCCGAGTAAGTAGGGCCGGGGCGCGCCGGCAGGAACAGTAGCGGCTCGACGGCAGGGCGGCTCGGCGGCTCGACTACTGGGCGGCTGTCAACAGCCCGACCCTCAGCATCAAAGGCGAGAACGCTAGGGGTAGCCATGACAGCAGTAGCAGCAGGCTAGGGGCAGCAACAGCAGTAGCAACAGGAGGGGCGCGGCTCGGTGGTGCTCTTACCAGAGCAGGTGGGTAGAGTGCCGCAAGTGGTGGGGCAGGGCCGAGGTGCGTCGGCAGGGACGGGGCCGCTACAGGGCGGCAGAGGAGCACCGCTCCGCTATGCAGGGCAGGGCCGGGGCAGCGGCGGCGGCCCCTGCTGTCGACGGCGACGGCAGCTGCAGGCGGCGGCTGCGGCCCCGGCTGTGGCGGCTGCGGCGGATGCGGCCCCGGCTGTGGCGGCGGCTGTTGCGTGCCGTCGGCGGCACCGGCGGTGGCGGCTCCCGCTGCAGGAGCGGCGTTGGCTGCTGCTGCAGGGGCGGCGACGGCGGGGCAGCAGGTCCGTGAGGGAGCCGAGAAGGGGCCGCGGAGGAGCCGAGAAGGGGCCGCCAAGGGCGGTGAAGGGGCCACGAAGGGCCGCGAAGGGGCCGCAAAGGACGGCGACGGGGCCGCGAAGGGGCCGTGAGGGGCCGCGAAGGGTGGCAACGGGGCCGAGAAGGGGCCGCGAGGGGCCTCGAAGGGCGGCGACGGGGCCGTGAAGGGCGGCGACGGGGCCGCGGGGGGCGGCGACGGGGCCGCGAAGGGGCCGCGAGGTGCCACAAAGGGGCCGCGAGGGGCCTGAAGGGGCCGCGAAGGGCCGTGAAAGGGGCCGTGAGGGGCTGAGAGAGGGGCCGCTACGGGGCCGTAAGGGAGCGCGATGGGCCGCTAAGGGCAGGGGACGCGACGGGAAGGCAGGCACACGGGGCGCGACTCGGGCAGGGGCAAAGCGCGCTCCGGGCAGGAAAAAGAAAAGTTGATTTTCAGTGGGCCGTAGGAAACGTTCCCACTAGGGAACCTACTCTATACCATGTGAAAGAACGAGGAATGAATGCACTGGCAAACAGGTGGGTACAAGTAGGAAAACCTAAAAGTGTTGTACCCCATATTGTCTACCCCACTACAGCCTACACAGACTATAGCATATAAGTTTGACAAGTACATCCCCCTTCGCAGCCCCGATCTTGTTCACGCCGAAAAAGGATGGCGGGCTTCGCATGTGTATCGACTATCGCGCGCTCAACCGGGTGACCATCAAATCTCGCTACCCAATCCCATGCACCGACGACCTCCTCGATCAACTTCGCGGCGCTCGCTACTTTTCAAAAATCGACTTGCGTGGCGGTTACCATCAGATTCGGGTCTTCGCCGACGACTGTCACAAGACCGAGTTTCGCACCCGCTACGGAAGCTACGAATTCACAGTGATGCCGTTCGGCCTCACAAACGCGCCTTCAACATTTCAACTGACCATGAATAGGATTTTCCAGGAATTTCTCGACAAGTGTGTGATCGTCTATTTGGACGACATTCTGATTTTTAGCAGGACAAGAGAACAACACCTCCACGACCTCGACGCAGTGTTTAAGCGGTTGCAGGAGAACCTCCTCATCACCAAGGGCTCTAAGTGCGAGTTCTTTAAGCAGGAGTTGGAGTTTTTGGGGCACATCATCTCACGCGACGGCATCAAAATCGACCCGGCTAAAATCAAGACTATTCAGGAGTGGAAGTCCCCGACTAACATCACGGAACTTCAGAGTTTTTTGGGCTTCGTGAATTACGTCAGGCGGTTTATCCCGAATATGGCGGGGATAACCGCCCCGCTGACCGACCTGCTGCACAAGGACAGGAATTTCGTGTGGGGGGAGGAAGCTGAGGCGGCTTTTCAGGAGTTGAAGAATTTTCTCGTTTCCCCTCTGGTTTTGCGCATCGCCGGCCCATCAAAGCCGTTCGAAGTCGTCACCGACGCCTCAGATTTCGCCATCGGAGCTGTACTCCTCCAGGATTTCGGGAACGGGTTGCAGCCGATCGCCTACGAGTCACGCAAACTGCAGGCAGCTGAGCGCAACTACCCGATTCACGACAAGGAGATGCTCGCCATAATACACGCGTTCAAACTGTGGCGTTGCTACTTGGTAGGCGCCGACGTCACTGTTCGCACGGACCACAAGTCCCTACAGTACCTGCGAGCTCAGCCCAACCTCAACCCGCGACAAATTCGGTGGCTGGACTACATAGAGAGTCATTTCACCTACCGCATCACGTACAAGAAAGGGGCGAATAACATCGCCGATGCCCTTACTCGACCGACTGTTCAATCCGCTGCAGTGCTCATCACCCATTCGAACCCGCTACTTACGGGACTATTCACCCACGGCTACACTACGGACCCGTTCTTCACGACTGGGAATCACCGGCAGGCGACGACGCAGAAGGGGAACTATTACCTAAAGGCCGGAACTGACCGGATTTGGGTTCCCGCTTACCGACTGCTGCGTGAACTCCTCATTCAGGAGGTCCATGATTCTAACCTTTCCGGACATTTCGGGGTTGATAAAGCCCAGAAGCTGTTGCACGTTAATATTATTGGCCTGATTCTGCTAACGACGTGCAACGATATGTGTCCTCATGCAGGGTGTGCCAAGCCATGAAATCGACACGTCAGCGGCCAGCTGGACTGCTGCAACCCCTCAAGCCACCCGAACGACCGTGGCAACAGGTGACGATGGACTTCGTCACGGGGCTGCCAGCTCGGCCGTCCGGCAACGACGCGGTTCTCGTCGTCGTCGATCGCCTCACGAAGATGGCGCACTTCGCACCGTGTCGTATGACAATCACAGCCGAAGAAACTGCGCGCCTCTTCATCTCAACAGTCGTGCGACTGCACGGAATTCCCGCGGCGATCATCAGCGACAGAGACCCGAAGTTCACATCGAAATTCTGCAAGGAGACGTGGGCGCAGTACGGCACGAAGCTACAGTTCTCATCGGCATACCACCCGCAAACGGACGGCGAGACCGAGCGCACCAATCAGACTATGGAGCAGCTGATCAGGACAAACTGCTCGGACCCCACTCGCAGGGAAAACTCGCTCGCCATGCTGGAGTTTGCGTTCAACAACGCCCCGTCCAGCACAGCTAATCACTCCCCGTTCTTCTTAAATCACGGGATGGACCCGACAGTGCCTACAACGACTACACTCGACAACCCGGTCCCGAGGTCACAAACATTTGTGACGGAACTTTAGGAAGTTCGCGAAAAGGCTGCGCACGCAATTCGCAAGGCGAATACCACTTCCCGTAAATACACCGACCTTCTACGACGGGAACTCGTCTTGGCAGCTGGGCAACTAGTGCTACTTGACACGAAGAACCTGCACCTGCCCGGCCCATCAAAACTACGACCACGATTTTGTGGGCCTTTCAATATCATCAAGATGGTGACACCTGTCACCGCGAAGCTGCTGCTACCCGAAGATTGGCGTATACATGATGCCTTAAATGTCAGCCTCCTTCGCAAGTTCGTGCCTGCCACGACGGACATCGCGCGCCAGAACGCCGCCCCGACAGCCCGACCCGTCCCAGAACCGACGCTTGACCCGTCCAAGATTTTGGCGCATCGTGTTCGGCTCGACGCTTCTGGACGCCACGTGGATTAATCCGCTGGACTGACCGCACCAGTGAGGACGACACTTGGGTGCCATCCGCCTCGCTTGAAGCTTCTCCGCTTCTTGGTGATTACCTCGCCCGCAAGCGAGCTGCGGATATTGACCACCTTTCTTAAAGGGGGGGGTAGTATAAGGAAAAACCCTTTTCCTTACAGGGGTTTACTCAACCGCGTACAACCCCGACTTTCGGAAGTGCACGTTCGGCCACTTCGCTTGCTGCCGAAGCAACCTCGCGTCGCCTTCGGCCTTTCCTTTGCCCAACCTGCACCCAACCTCGTGTTCCCGAGGTTCCCGCCTAGCTAGGTTGGTCCGCTATATTAGCGCGTGCCTTCATTGTATTGTCAGTTCATTGAGTCACATCTTCGTTATTCGTTATTCCGCGCACTCTCTTTTAAAACTCATAACATATATGGTATTCATTGATGGTTGTCATGTTAACGAATTAGTGTGTCCTTTTTCTGGACATGAGATTGGTGGGGCGCTTGTGGGTTCTGGAATGTTGACGAGATTTGCGAAGTTTCTGATTGTTGAAACACATTTCGTGAAACCTCGGTTGGCTGGTTGTTGAGGAAGATGACAAAGGGGCAAATGCATCAGGTGATCGAGCGTCGAGTCGCATGTTTTGCTTACCGATGCACCACTCACACACAGGGAACAGTTCACGAATCACATCCTCTTCACTTCCCTCCGTCCGTTCCCTTCCCTACACGATTTGCACTGTATATTATTACTGTGGAGCCGTGGTTGACTGCAGTGCTCCAAAGTCTCACTCGCTCAAACAAACTGCTGGTTTCGCTGAAGAGATGGGTTGCGTCATGCATCCACAAAACACCTCAGGTGCCTCTCCAGCAGAACAGAGGAGAAGGAGATTCCACACGTCGTTCAGGCACCTTCTTTCACCGCACTAAACACTTCTGAAGTCGCGTCCTACTCTGGTCGGCGGGTGAGGTAGCCTTGGGCGTCCTCCATCTGTTTTCCTTCGTCAGAACCTTACCCGTTTCCCCATCTGTTCCGTCGTCTGTCGCCCCTGCAAAGTGCGCTGCCCTAAGAACCGCGACTCGATTATTACATACCGTCTTAGTAGTCGATGCGAGGTTTGTGTGTTTTCGTTTTCTCAGGCGAGCCTGTGTGTCGTAGCGTCATCCCGGGAGACACTGCACCTGTATCATATTGAACTGTATTTTCGGCTCGACTGTTTGTATCCTCATTTAGCTGTAAATAATTGACATGTCACCGTGTACACATTCCCGCCACTTGAATCCCTACCCAACCGGCTAGCCTTCTTAATTATCTTGCCGCGGAACTCGGCGCGTTGTGCGGATCCTCCTCCACTAGCAACGCTGGATTCCATTCCGTATGGGCGCGACAAGACACATACCGACCGCTATAGTCCTCCTCCTAATTCTCCTAACACTGCAGCCGCCACCCGCTACTCGCGGGCAGACGTTCAACGACATTCGTTACAAGGGCGTGGGGTTACAGACATGCGTACCTTCCGCGATGGTTCGCTGCAACCGGCCGTGCAACTCGACGGCGGGGACGGACGGCCGGTACCTGGTGCCCATCCGGTGCACGACGCAGACGAGCGTGCGACGCGTGACGACGCCGTACTGTGCGAGCAATGCGATCACTCGGGTGCAGTGCTGCCTCAAATGCGTGAATGCGGGGTCATGCGCCTACTGGCAGCATATCATCCCGTACGCGGGGAAGAGGGACGAGGGGAAGGTGGAGGGGGGGAACGGTGGGGGAGGGCTGTAGCGGAAGCGGTAGTAGGGAAGTGGGTGGGTGGGAGGGTGGGAAGGGGGGAGGAGGGAAGGTGGAAAGGTGTGTAGGGGGAGAAAAGGGATGGTGGCTCTACGTCAAATTTGAAACTTTTCTCCCAGTTATCTATCCCTCCCGCGCGCCCCTCTTCCACCCCTCCAAACCCCCTTCCCCACATCCTCCGCCCCACAAACACTTTCTTCTCCCTGACGTCCCCCAAACCTTCGACTCCCGTTCCTTCCCCGTTTTCCCCGCACCCTCCTCCTCTCCGCGCCCTCGCCCGCGCAGACCCAGCCCCGTGTGCGCGGGGTGCGGCATGTGCGTCATTTACCCCGCGGCGGCGGCTGCGCCAACATGCGCCACGGCCAACATCACGGTCAAGAAAGTCGTTCGCTTGAACGCCAATGTCTCCACGTAAGCGCCCATCGTACACACGCCTCCGCGCCTCCACGCCGCCACGCCCTCCGCGCCTCCACGCCGCCACGCCCTCCGCACCTCCATTCCGCCATTCCTTCGCGCCTCCGTGCCAATTTCGCGTTCCGCGATTCATACGAGACAGCTGTTCCGTACACGTGCTCTCTCTGTCACCATACACTTAACCTTTCAGCCATCTATCAGTGTTCATCTTTTTCGCAGCGCGTGCCCCGTCTGGAACCAGATGGTTTTTCCCGTTATTATCACCTTGTAGCACTTCCTTCCCATCCCCTCTCCGTCTTTTTCTCCTCCGCGTTTCCCCTTTCCGCTTTCGTTCAATCATCCGTCTCCTCTCATCCCCTTGTTCCCCACTCCTCTCCCTCCATTCCTCCCTCTCTCCCTCCCTCCCTTCTCCTCCTTCTCCTCGGCTCTCCTCTCCCCTCCCCTCCCCTCCCCGCGGCCACTGGCAGTGTCGGCACCCCCTGCGGCAGCACCAAAAACGACCCGCACTTCCGCGGCGCGCACGGCACGCGGTTCGAGTTCAACGGCGCGCCGGAGAAGTCGTACTGCCTGCTGACGGACTCGAGCCTGCACGTGAACATGAAGATGCGCGGGTACTACGACACGCGCACCATCGGCGCGTCTCTGCTGCGCAACGGGCTGGCTGTGCGCACGTGGATCCGCGAGCTGGGGGTCGTCTGGCGGGAACCTCCCGCGGAGGCCGTGCAGACAGCGGAAATCGGGAGGGGATCGAAGGCAGCGGAAGGAGAAGACGGAGCAGAAGAAGATGCGGAAGCGGAAGAGGAAGGGGGAAGCGGGGGAGCGAAGTTGCCTGTGGGAGGTCCACAGCGGAAGCACGCGCTACGGCTGGTGGCGCGGGACGGGAAAGGGCAGGGGCGAACGGAGGGCGGGCGACTCCTACGACTTGTGGAGCTGGATGGAAAGGCGATGCCGGAATTGAAAGTGAGACGAGGGGGGTAGTGTGCAATTGGCCGGGGTTAGGGGGGCGAGAAGGGGAAAGGGGGAGTGTTGGAGTGGGATGCTTGGGGAGGAGTTTGGGAAGGAGGATTCGTGGGATTATGGGATTGGTAGTGGGATATGTTGCATGGACAGATGGCTGTATGCACGAGCTAAAGGAGTATGGGTGAGGTGATGGGCGGGTGGGTGTATGAAAGAAGGATGGGAGGATGGAAGGGAGGATGGGAAGTATGAGATTGTCTGTTCTTGCTTTCTCGGTTCTTCCGTTTCCCATTTGCTGTTTCTAGATTTGCTTCTTTCCACTCACCCACTGCTCTGTGCTGTTCCGTTTCTCTGCTCTTCCCTCCCTTCCATACCTTGGAATCTCGTTCTTTCCCCTCACTGCAGCCTGGCCAGCGGCACTCCTTCCCCGGCTTCTCCTTCTCCTTCGAAGCTGAGGAATCAATTGGTGAAGGCTTTTTCCAGGTCGATTCGTACCGACTCACTATAGACTCGCTTCTCGATGTCCAGATAAAGCTGCGTGTTGCGCATCCCTTGCTTCAGACACCCACGGATGCACAAGCGCATATCAACCTCCATTTCTCGCACATAAAGCCGTCACCAAGAATACACGGAGTGCTCGGGCAGACGTATAGGAGCGGAAGGGAGAAAAGGGCTATGGATTTTTCAGCCCTTGCAGTTCTGTTGAGACACCCTATTGCTGCCGAAGGGGAGGAGGGCCGAGGCTTTTTGGATGGGCGCACCGAGGACTATGAGACTTCTGAAGTGATGAAGACCAACTGTGTGTATTCTTCCTTCGACGGACAAAACCTCCCAGGAAATGTTGTCTAGGATGGATTGATAACGGCCTGTGAATGTGTTGCTGGGGTCGGCGCTTGTCGAATGCCAGACTGGTAGGCATTGATTCTTGTTTTTGTTCATTTGTTCATTCTTGACCCAAATTAAGTGCCCTTTTGTAACATTTTTCTCTTGTAGCATAGTGCTAGTTGTTGCTGATTATATTGTACGCATGCACTTGCAGTTCCTATCAGTAGTGCATATTTCAGGATATAAAACGAATTATAGCTAACGTGACAGAATTATAGCGTTGCGGATTTTTATGAGACGGAGGTGTTCAATTTGCAGTGCGTTTGTATGAAACGAGAGTTTCAATTGTTCTTTCTTTGGATCTATTGAAACTTGGCAGTCATTGACTGAGGGTCGTACAAGGGCAGTGGAGGGTGAGAGATATTTTCGGTGGGGGTTTGCATTAGATGTCTAGCGCATTGTTGCTTCTCCCACAGAACTGTTCTACTACAGGCAGACCACGAATACATCCTCGAACAGTTTTGTACACGTAATGTACAAAATCATCTCAATTGCTGCCTCCCTGACCGGATGCATGCCCGACTGGGGTTTATTTTGTTTGCCCGCGGGCAGCGAGCTCCCCCGGGCGACGACCTGAACGCGCTGAGATATATTCGGTGGAATGGGCGATTGATGCCTCACAACTAAACACTCAATTATTTGGGGTAGATGCGTCGGTGTGTTATAAAGGCACCCACTCATATTGACAGATATGTCATGGTAAAAAACAAAGCTCTTCTCTTGGTTTGGAAGGTTTTCTTCTTGTAATGTACTGAGATATCTATTCCTTCTTTGATCCGATACCCTTCTTGTCTGGGGATGGTCTGGTACATTACCTAACCTGTAATCGAAGTTTCTCACAGGAGAAAAACGTCTGTCCCCCCAGCCAAACAAAACGACTGTACAACAAAAATGTGCTCCCAGAAAGCGGCCAATATCATTTATACTCAAAGTATGCCAGAGAAATTTTGCATCGGTACTCACCTCGATTTCTCAACGCTGATTGGTTGTCGCTTTCCAATCACACGTTTACGCTAATAACACTTCCGAAATGTGACAGAAACAAAAACGCAATCACTTAAGTTAACAATGAACAATTCTGTCAAAAAGTTACCCAAGAAATAAGAATTTTATCAAGCGCAAATTGCGTTAAAAAGCACCTCTAGAGAAAAGGATGCAGAATGGGATTAATTTATCGGAACGGGGTCGACGTCACCATCAACCTTCCGTCGACCATGGACCTGCTGACCTAGAACAGAAGAAGATCAAAACCACATCGAATGGCATGTTATGTAACAGAGGCACCAGCCTTAAACGTCATGCGACAAGGTGTTTAAGGTTGATGCCTTCTCGCATTCAGTTCATTTTTCAGTTTAAGGTTCAGTCATGCGTTTAAGTATTTTTCCTGCTTTGTTGGGTACGTGCAGTTGAGGTGCTGGGGGCGATTTGTTTTTTAAATGTGCTTACAACAAGATGATACAGTAAATGTAGCTATTCTACCAGGAAAATGTTAGTTGATTACTTTCGCAAGCCGCGCCTGGCATAATTTGAGTATCAATGATATTGGCCGCCCAGAAAGTGTCTTGTAGCAATCTCGTTGTCTGCACGCACTCTGACAACGCGGAACGACCACGCGACGCGTAAATGGGGTCGGGTGATGTCTCTTTGGAGAAGTTACACACTATTCCTGGAAGAACCCCTGAACGACTTTTGCGTGTTTTAGAGGTTTGCGATTTTTAAGTTTGGTCGCTGTTTAGCCAAAGATGCAGTACTATTCTGCAAGGTGTGGTTTCACACCAAGGACCCTAAATCGCTATATTGTTGATGTACCCCACCTGTGAGAAGTTTCACGAGCGCCCGAAATCTTGCTGCCGCTAACAAGATTTCAGCTTCCAGACCGCCCGCCACCCAACCAGCCAGCAAAAGCTGCATGTGTTGCAAGTAATGCAACGTGACGTGTGACGCTGACCGCCCAACCTACCAGCTGTATCTCTCCGTAGTTACTGTACACTGTGTGTAAGTTCACCAGCTCACTGCAACATGGCATGGCATGGCGTGGCGGGGGCGTGGCCCGTTCTCCCTCGACTTGACCCGTCACCCCAACCGAAAAGAGCAGCCCTATTCCCTCAGGCAGTTCCGTTACATTCACAAATCACACATTTCACGATCGCCAACAAGCACAACCTGCTATTACATTCCCACTCAACCTCGAGCACGCTACCCTCCACCCCACCATGAAGCCAGAGAACCCTCTGTCCTGGAAATGGAACGAACGCGTTGAGACGACCAGTCGCGAAGCCGAGTCGTCCGTTAATGAGCGAAACTCCTAACTGAAGTGAGAGGGAAAAAGGGAACGTATAGCTGTGTCAGCATCGCAATAGTCGTCATCGTCATCTACCCTAGGCTTTCTGCCGCGAATGCAGGTATCTGCTCCTGCAGAGCATTTCACCCCAGCCTTTCTCTACACTCCTGTAAACTACACCACTCCGCAGCATCCCTGCCACTCCCTTCTATTCATCTCAGTCACCGTGTATTCATTCTTTCTCTTCCAGACGCCCGCCTCGACTTCGCCCACTGGCAACCTAGTCTCTAGACGCCCTGTCGTTAGATGGCTCTTGTCGAAACTTCGCGACTCGCGCCGCAGTCAAGCTCGACTACGCCCGCTGCTCCTTGCCGCCACGGACCCTCATCCACTCTCCCCGACACTTTCCGCGAAGGTTCTCGTTCCCACGTCGCGACAGTTGCGGCTGCTACAAGTGTCGCCACTTCAGCCGCTGTTTCCGACGCTGCTGCCGCTTCGTCTCAAGCCATGTCGCCGTCACCGCCAGTAGGCAGCTGCAGGGATCGCACGCCGTCGCCTTGTCGCCTGGCGACGGAGTCGCACGACCCGGCGACGGAGAACCACAACCCGGACAATATCGCCGCGGTCACCGCCGCGACTCACGGGCATCAGCCCACGTGCGTCCCGCCTATGCACTTCGCCCTTCGCGCGTCCACGTCGGCGCCGCATCCGCATGCGCCGTCACACCCGCAGGGTTCGAGCGGGATCTCCGCTGCATTCAAAGGAGACCGTAGCAGCAGCAGTCCTGAGAAACGTCGCAACTCCATGTCGGACCGCCCGCGAAACATTTCGCCACTATGGTACCCTCACGCGGCTTCTGCGAGCTCGACAGCGTCTGGCGTAGCGGCAGAGGCGGCGGCAGATTCGGCGGTGAAGCGGCGGGCCAGTATCACTTTGTCCCCTTCGCCCATCGCGGTGTCTGCGCCCATTGGTGCTTCCCCCGCGCGGTCCTCCTCCGCGCGCGCGCTGTGGCACCGACGCCACCACGCGCAGGAAAGCGCGGGGGCGGAAGCGGCGGGCGACAGGAAGCCGCCGAACATCGACTCCGCCGACAGCCCCGCGGATTCGCCCTCCTCTTCTTCCCCCTCCACCTCCGCCCGTCGGTTCCTCCGCTTGCTTTCCTCGCGAGCCGGTCTCCTCTCCCCGTCCGCCTCTTCCGGTCGTTCCCCTTCCCGCGCGCCGTCCGCCGACGGATCGTCCGCTGACATCAGCAGTCGCAGCAGCAGCACGCCGCGGGAAGGGTGGGGAAAATTAGAGGCAGTGGGAAGTTTCCGCCGAGGGTCAAGGGGCAGCGCGCGGGGAAACGAGGAGGGCGGCGGAGCGTCCGCGGGAGCATCAAGCGCAACGTTGGGAGGAGAGGGACAGAGCAGCGGACCCTGGGGCGGAAAGGGCGCGGGCGGGGGTGCGGGCGTGGGCGGATTACTCTCCCCGCTGGCTAAGGGGAGGTCCCGTAGCCCTCTGTCAATGGTTCATTATTATCACCACTCTCGCGACAGACACATTCACGGCCACGGTGCCGACGCGGCGTCGCACTCGTACCAGCCCGCGCTCCTTAGTCCCCGCGACGCGAGTAACGCCGCCGCAGCCGCCGCCGCTGCCGCCGCCAGCGCTGCTGCAGCGAGCAGCGGCGGCGGCGGTAGCGTGGGGGCCAACGGGGGGATCCACAGGGGCGGGAAGATCCCCGCGCGGGGGAGCATGGTGAGCAAATCGTCCCCCCTCTCCCCTCCGCCTTCCGCCTCCGCGCCGTCCTTCTCGCTTGCGCGGCTCATGGCGCGCTCCATCTCAAACATCGAGCGCCGCTCCACGTCACTCAACGACGCTGCTGACGCGGCACTCGCGGCGGCGTCCGCCGCGGGGATCGTGGTCCCCGGGCCGCCGGGGGTTTGCGCACCTAGCGGCGCGGCAGGTGCGGTGACCGCAGGAGGAGCGGAAGTTACGGAAGGGGCGACGAGCATGAACGCCAACAGCGGTGGCGGCAGCAGCAGCAGCAGTAGCAGTGGCTTCAGTCGTTTGCTGAGTGCCAAGAACCGTCTGAAAAACCTCGTTATAGGGCCCTCCGTGACCACGTCTGCCACCACTTATGCAGACCACCACCAAGCGCCTCCTGTTCCCGCCTGCTCCTCATCCTCCTCTTCCTCCACCTACCCCCTCGCCTCCCCCACCCCGCTCCCGCCAGCCACGGCGTCCGCCACGTCAGCATCGCCGCGCGTGATGCACGGGCCAATCAACGGCGACTTCGCGAAAGCCTCGTTTCTTCGCCCGTCCACGCCGGACCTCCCAATCTCCTCGCTCCTACTCCTCGACCCGGCGATTGCTTCCTCCGTCCTCTCCGCCTCCCCCGAGCCGTTGCTTCTCGTAGATCAACGGTCGGCGTGCATCGTTGCTGCGAGCGCGGGCGTGGTCTCAGCTTTAGGGTTCGAGACTCCTAAAGAGCTAGTTGGTCGGTGCTTCTTCGACCTACTAGATTACGTGAAACACGCGGAGTGGGATAAAGCTGCCGCCGCGGCAGCCGCTACGGGGACGTCCGCAGGCGCCGTCTCGTTAAGAGTGCGGTTTATAAAGAGCGACCGCAAGGGGTCTTTAGTGGGGCAGAGGGTACAGTTGGAGTTGCAGCTGCCGCCGCCCGCTGCCACCGCCGCTACAGCCGCTACAGCCGCCGCCGCCGCTGCCGCCAGCGCGTCGTCGCCGGCCGCGGCGGCGGCGGCCGCGACAGCCGCGGCGGCAGCGTCGCAGCCGCCTCTGCTGGTGTCGCTCGCGCCGGCCGCGGCGATCGAGGCGAGTCTGTCGGCGGCGTCGTCCTCTCTGGCCTCCACTCCCCACCCGCAACTTACGGAGCGCGAGCGGTTCGGTGAGACGGCAGTAACGGGAGAAAGGGGAGCGGAAGGAGGAGGAGGAGGTAACGACGATGGTGACGATTGCAGTGGTGGTGATGGTGATGATGATGATGGGGGGGACGAAAGTGGAGGGTTGGACGAGCGCGGGGTGGGCGCGGGGGGGTTCCGCTTCTCCATGCGCCTGCGCATGAACGTGGATGATGAGTGGGGGGACGATGAGAAGGACGCGGAGGGGGAAGAGGCGGAGGAGGAGGAGGAGGAGGAGGAGGAGGAGGAGGAGGAGGAGGAGGAGGAGGAGGAGGAGGAGGAGGAGGAGGAGGAGGAGGAGGAGGAGGAGGAGGAGGAGGAGGAGGAGGAGGAGGAGGAGGAGGAGGAGGAGGAGGAGGAGGAGGAGGAGGAGGAGGGGGAAGGGGGGAGGAGAGGCTGTGATGGTGCTGGGCGGGGAAGATTGGACGGTAGCGCGGCGTATGAGGATGATGACGATTTGGACGTGCTGGGCGGAGACGACGAGTGCGCGTGGGGGCGGGGGGGACGCGCAGATGGGTCGTCCACAGGCGGGGGGGCGGGGATGGGCGCGCGGGGGGAGAGGGGCGGGAGAGGAGGGAGCAGCGGGAGAGGGGGGAGCAGCGGAGAGGAAGGGGAGGATGAGGAGGATGGGGAGGACGGGGAGGACGGAGAGGATGGGAGGTGGGAGGAGAGGAGGGAGGCGATGATATGGCATGGCGTGTCGGACGGAATGCCATCGTTCCGGCTTCAAGCCATGGATGACTTTGAACCGGACCACTTCACGCCCCTGCCTCTCGCCCCTGCCTCTGCTGCTGCTGGGGACAGTGGTGCTGGTGGCGACGGCACGGGGAAGAGGAATGGAGGGAAACGGGCGGGGCGGCAGGAGAAGGGGAGAGAGGGGAAGGAAGGCGAGGAGAGGGCGAGGAAGGCGTCTCCTCTGAAATGGCTTAAGGCCTCTTTGGGACACTCGCAGCAGCGGCAGGAGGAGCAGGGGAAGGGGGGGGAGGAGGAGGAGGAGGAGGAAGAGGAAGAGGCGGAGGAGGAGGAGGTGGAGGAGGGGACGACGACCAAGGGCGGTAAGGAAGGGAATGGGGAGAAGAGCGAGAGGGGAATGGATAGGTCCGTGTCCCCCCATGCTGGAATTTTCAAGCGTATGTGGAGTATGGGGGGAGGGGCGGGGGGAGGAGAAGCAGGGGGAGTGGCAGCGTCTGGCGCAGGAGCAGGGGGGGCTGGGGTGATAGGGGGAGGGGGAGGGGGTTTTGACGATGTGGATGTGAGCTTCTGTAGCAGCAGTACAGGGAGCAGCAGCACGAGTGGTGCAGGTCGCACCACTGCTGGCATCACTATCAGTTCCTCCTCTTCCTCCTCTGCTTCATCCTCCTCCTCCTGCCACACTGTCAACCATGCAAATAACGTAGCATTGTTCAAGAACACCACCAGCAGCAGCAGCAGCAGCAGCACAACGACATGCGTGCGTGTCCACATGAGCAGTCACAGCACCAAGCAATCAAGCCATTCCCATGGCTCCCACGTGTCTGTTGTCCCACTCCCCCACCCTCACAGCACTCGCAGTGCCGCTTCCTCCTCTTCCGCCTCCTCTGCAGCTGCTGCTGCTGTCTCCTATTCGTCCCCTCCTGGCACGCGCATGCTGGCAAGCCTCTTAAGCCCGCGGATAGGTTCAGGGCGCTCCATGGGTAGGGAGTCAGCAGCAGGTACTGCCGCTGCTGCTGCTGCTGCTGCTGGTAGCGCTGGTGGTGGGGGGGGAGGAGAAGGAAGGGACGGAGCGGCGGCAGCAGGCGGGGAGGGTGAGAAGAGCGGCAGCAGCAGCGGCAGGGTGCCGAGGACTGTGTCGGCAGGTGGGGAGGTGAGCAGGAGTGGAGGTGGGGGCAGTGCAGGCGCAGCAGGCACACCCAAGAGCAGCGCCAGCAGCGGCTGGGGGCTCATGGGGTGGGGACGAGGAGGGGGAGGGGCGGGAGGGGCGGGAGACATCTCTGCACCAGCAGGGGAAGTGGGAGGAGCAGGGGGAGCGGGGGAAGCAGGCGGGGCACTGGCAGCAGGAGCGGCAGTGGGAAGAGGAAGAGGGTATGAGCGGAGGGAGGAGAGGGTTCCGGCGTCTCCTGTGGCTGTGGTGTCCGGTGCTGATGGGGTGGTGCGGCTGGGGAATGGGCTGGAGGGCAAGAAATGGGTGGATATGAGGGGGTATGGGGGAGAATCCAGGGCGAGTAAGACTCTATCTGGGCCGTTGGATCGGCCGAAGCGGAGAGAGCGGGCGGGTAGGGGTCGGCGAGGGGGGGTTTGGGATGAGGATGGGTTGGGATTAGGTGTGGGAGTAGTGTCATGGGGCGTTTCTTCGTCTGCTGCTGCTGCGGTTGATGAAGGGGAGGAGGAGGAGGAGGAGGAGGAGGAGGAGGAGGGGGTGGGGGTGGAGGAGGGGGAGGGAGGGAGCAGGAGTGTGGTTGGGAAGGTGATGCGTCGATCTATCACTCTGGTGGTTGGGAAGAGGGAGGGTAGGGGAAAGCAAGAGGGTAGTGTGAGGAGTGAGAGGGTTGAAAAGGGTGAGCAGGTGAAGGAGCAGAGGGAGCAGCCAGTGTGTGGCAAGGGAGGGGAGGAGGGAGGGGGAGTGGGAGTTGGGAGGAAGTTGACGGATAAGGGGACGTGGGGAGGGTGGGCGGATGAGGGAGAAAAGGATGACTGGTTCTGGTGAAAGGGGTTGGGTGAAATGGGTTGGGTGGAAAGGTGGTTGGGTGGAAAGGTGGTTGGGTGGAAAGGTTTGGGTGAAACGGGTTGGGTTGGGTGGAAAGGTTTGGGTGAAACGGGTTGGGTTGGGTGGAAAGGAGCGTGTATGCTTGGTTGATCCAGTGCATGCTGTGATTTGTCAATTGCTCTGCTCTGCACACTGACCCGTGTCTGTTTGTTGTTGACTTTGACTTTCTCTGTGACTTCATGAGGTTCTTGTAGGTTCATTCCAGGCCCCCAGAAGTCAGACTTTTTTGTCTGATTTGCTTGTTTTAGTCTGAGATTTCAGACTTTTTTTAGGGTGTACTCTGTAAAATTCAGAGTTTTTATTGTCTCAAGTCTGTGAAAATCAGATTTTTCTCTAGGCTGACTCTGACGTTTCAGAGTTTTCCGGGAGTGTACTCTGATGAATTCAGAGTACAAACGAGTTCCGACTCTGAATGAATCTACATGCGCGCCGACACCCAGGATTAGCTGTGGTTACATGCATTGTACCTGTACCGCCGCCCTGCGGCCCGATGTTTCCCTCGTACAGCTGGATGTTTCACCCGCCCTGCGGCGCGTTCTTTCCCTCGGTGCAAGATGCTGCAGCTGTTGCCATGCCACCCACGTAAACGTGATGGCAAGCAGACGCTCCTTTAGGCAGCATCGTGTACCACGATGCTGCAACATCCACACCACACACTGCAACGATGCGCCTCGTCGTTGCCGTGCATGGTAGGCAACCACCCACACAACTCAATGATGGCCCATCTTGGTAAAGGGCCTTCGTCTTTGTGCTAGGGTTTCATCCACACCCCTCAGCTACATCTCACGGGCCCAAGCCAGTGCCCAGTTTTGCCTCAGCCATCATCTCTCTAGTTAGTTCCTGCTCGGCAGGCTCTTTCACAGCCCCGCCATGGCGGTGCTGGACAATCCCGCCACAGGCGACGACGACCCTGATGAGCGGCCTGCCTTAACAGGCTTGGACTTCTTGCTTAGTACACTAGATCTCGATAAAGCTGCACGCCCCATGCCCGATACGATTCCCATACAGAAAGCACCCGCGGCTCCAGTTTTCTCACTTTCTGCCGACCATGTGGCAGAGACATCTGCGAAACCAATCGGTGATTCACAGTCGCAGATTCCGACTCAGACCACGGCGCGCACGACCCGTCTCAAGCAGGCGACCTTGACCTTCGGCAAACCTGCGTCGTCAACTGCCAACGTCACGAACGCTCCCGGAACATCTGACCGACCGCGACCTCGCCTCAATATCAATCTGGCCGAGCTCATCGAGGGAGTTTACGACGAAGCGATTGACAAGTTCAAAAATCATTGGTCTACCCGGTTTCAGTGGCTCAGAATCACTAAAACCACTACCGGCTTGCCTGCGTTCAAGTGTACCGTTTGTGCAGCCTTTGCTGGGGATGCAGGAAAGTGCGGGAGGCGCGGGAGAGGCGCCACCGACCTGCAGACACAGTCTTTCCGTAAACACGCTGGCTCGACGAAGCACAAGCTGGCGGATTGGGAGACAGAAATATGAAGAGGAGTGCGGTGGACGGCAGCCACAGATCGACCAACATCGCGCCGCGGTGGACACTGAGAAGATGCGGACCGTCGCCCTTCTGGACTCGCTGCTGTTCATCAGCAGGTCCGACGTGCCCATGGGGATGTGGGTGAAACTGGTGCGGTACTTGTCGGAGAAGGGCGTGCAAGGCTTCCCTAAGAGAGGGTACGGCACCTACTACACCACGTGAGTGCAACTGCCGTACGCCTTTTTATAAGTACCCACGTTTTAATAATGTTCTAACTAAATTGTTATTGACTATTGGTTCCATGTGCAGATACGGCTTCGGTGAGCTGACGCAAGCTACAACTACATGGCTCCAGACAACCCAGCTGCAACATGTGCTATCGTCGCCCTTTTTTTTTTTGCAACTCTGTCAGATTCAGACTACAACTTTGGGAGAGTCTGACGAATCAGACAGGCTAAAAACGAATCTGAGGGTCTGGTGATGATGACGATGGATTTGCTGACTGGATGTAGGTAGGGTAGTTAGTTAGTTCTATTCTAACTGTGATCTTGTGAAGGCTAAGCAGCAGCATTAGTAGTAGTAGTACTAGTATGAATGTAGGCAAAGCTGTATGAGAAGTGGAGTAGGCTTGCTTTATGATATGATTACTAGGGCTACAACAAGCACAATCAGACTTTTACTTGAGTGTACTCTGAAAGTTTCAGACTTTTTTTAAAACACACTCTGACGTTTCAGACTTTTTTTTTAGACAACTCTGAGGATTTCTGACTAATACTGAGAGAGAGTCTGACGAATCAGACAGGCCAAAAACGAATATGAGGGCCTGGTTCATTCCAACCAACCGATACCGGTATCCTTATGATGTGGCAATTTGGCACAACCTTGGCTGTACTCCTGCTGTATTCCTGGCATATACTGTGAGAATAGAAACGTGAATGAGTTGACTACGAACGAGGTGAGTACAAAATAGGAAACCCTAATTGGGTTGTACCCCCTATGGGATACCCCACTATAGCCTACACAAACAAGTAAGCTATAATGTTCTGACACACCCCCATAGGCAAAGTGGGGGAGAACAAGGGGTCACAAGACCATTCAAGCAAAGCAAAGCAAAGCTCAGGGTGGATCACAAAGTCACCACACATTCCGAGCACAAGGTCAAGGGCCACAAGGCCAGTTCGCATGCAAGATTATATATAGAGATATACAAGAATCAAGCAAGCAAGAACAATAGTATATATAGGTCAAGGTGCAAGCAAGGTCAAGAAGTGAGCAAGTGAGACAAGACAGGCACAAGACCCAGCTGCGTGCAGCAACGCTGATGATCACAAGGCGCAAATGCCTTGGTGAAGACATCAGCAGTGTTGGCCTCAGAGGCCACGTACGCAAGTCGCAACTGTCCACGCTGCTGCAGCTCACGAGCAAGAAAGTAGCGGAGAGCAATGTGCTTTGTCCTGTGCTCCAGTCGCTGCTCTCGACACAAGGCCAGCATGGCCTTGTTGTCTACGTACAGGACTGGAGGAGAACGAGGCGGCTCTCCAAGGTCGGTCAGCAGGTAGGTGAGCCAGCGAAGCTCCTGAGCAGCCATAGCCCCGGCGTAGATCTCAGCCTCACAACTGGAGCCGAGAACAGAAGACGAGCGAGTAGCCCGCCACGAGACAGAGCCGGAACCAAGGCTGAAGGTGTAACCCTGTGACGACCGCTGTGTAGCCTGGTCGTCAGCCCAAGAAGCGTCCGCGTGCCCAGTGAGGACCACTGGACTGCGCCCTCCAAGCACTAGCCCCATGCCCGACGTACTGCACAAGTAGCGCAACACCCTCTTCGCTGCAGCCATGTGCTCTGGTCGGTGTCTCCCAGGAGCAACATAGCGTGCGAGAATGCTGAGAGGGTATGCAAGGTCAGGTCGTGTGCAGGTCATCAGGTACATGAGGCAGCCAACAAGCTCTGCATACGGGCCACTCGACTCTACGGACTCATCCGAAGGCAGAGCTGAGAGCGAGTGGCGAGTAGGCAGAGGAGTGGCCTGAGGCGAGGAGTACGTGAAGCCGAAGCGCTGAAGGACCTGCTGCACCATGTGTGACTGAGTCAGGGTAATGGTGCGGCGTGCTCTGTCCCGGGTGATCTGCAAGCCAAGGTAGCTGCGCAGCTCACCCAGGTCAGTGCACGTGTGTCTCTTCTGCAGCTCGGACTTCACGTAAGCGAGTCCAGCAGTGTCCGCTGTGGCAAAGACCAAGTCGTCGACGTACACGAGGATGTAGAACGGCGGCAGAGAGGTGTCGGTGCGCAGAAACAGCGACGGGTCGGCAGTAGAAGGAGCAAACCCAAGTGCCGCAAGCGTAGTCCTCAGTGTGTCGTGCCACTCACGTGGCGCCTGGCGGAGACCGTAGACTGGACGCCGGAGACTCCACTGGGTACCAGGAGGGAAAGACCCAGTGAAGCCAGGTGGGCGACGCAGCCAGATCTCCTCGTGCAGGCTGCCCTGCAAGAAAGCTGTGCTGAAGTCGAGAGAGTGCAGCTCGTAGTCACGGTGAGCAGCAACGTGCAGCAGTACCCGAAGAGTGGTCATCTTCGGGGTGGGGGAGAAGGTCTGAAAGTAGTCAACCCCCTGCCGCTGACTGAAGCCACGAGCCACGTAACGCGCCTTGAAGACAGGCGGAGAGCAGGAAGAGAGGAAGCAGGAGGAGAAGGCAAAGGGGCACGCAGAGGAGCAGTGGACGGACACAGAGACATCCGGTGCGTGCCAGGGACAGGAGGAGGACGCTGACGCGAACCGCGACCACTAGCGCGCGCAGTACGAACAGGCGACGCAGGACGAGACGCAGGCTCACGACGCTCAGTAAGACCTCCAGTCGGACCAGCGTAGGGAGAAGGAGCAGGCAAAGGGGAGGCAGGCTGTAGCTGTGACTGTGACGAGAAAGGCTGTGGACCCTCTAAGGGAGGAGGAGGAGGACCAGGAGAAGGTGTAAGACCAAGAACCTGCTGCAGGAGCGGAACGAAGTACGGCCGGGGCCGCGCGGCGACGCCAGAAACAGCAGGGACAGCACCAGTACCCCCAGCAGGAGTACCCGCTCCAGCAGCACCTCCAGTAGCTCCCGAACCTCCAGCAGCACCAGCAGGAGCACCGCCAGTCGGACCTCCAGCGGCAGTCTCAGCGTCAACACCCTCAGCAGCACCAGCTCCAGGAGAACCCTCAGACCTAGCAGCTCCAGCACCCACAGTACGAGCACCGCCGGGACGCTCGGCAGTAGTACCCTCTGCAGCCGAAGAACCGCCAGCACCAGCAGCACGCCTCCAGCGTCTGGCAAACCACTCACGTAGCTCCGGAGGGGAGAGTGGCTCACGGCGAGACGAAGCACCTCCAAGCGGAGCACCCCCAGTCTGAGCACCCCCAGGCTCAGCACCCCCAGGCTCAGCACCCCCAGGCTCAGCACCCCCAGGCTCAGTACCCCCACGCACAGTACCCACAGGCTCAGCACCTCCAGGCACAGCACCCCCAGGCTCAGCACCCCCAGGCTCAGCACCCCCAGGCTCAGCACCCCTAGGCACAGCACCCCCAGGCTCAGCACCTCTAGACTCCGCACCCCCAGGCTCAGCTCCCACAGGCGTAGCACCTCCAGTCTCAGCACCCCCAGGCTCAGCTCCTGCAGCCGCACCAGAGTCACCAGTGACCTCGACAGGCTCGACCGCGTCTACCTGGGACACACCTGAAGGGGCAGGATTCTGAGGGGGGAGGGGGTCTACCGGGGGGGGACCTGGTACCAAGAAGAGCGGGGGAGGGGGGAGGGACGGAGTGCGGTAGGGGAAGAGGCGGTAGTAGGGTACCGACTCGTCGAACGTGACGTCCTGAGAGGACAGAACACGTCGAGAGGTGGGGTGGTAGAACTACCACCCGGGGGCGTCGGGGGGGAACCCCAGGAAGACGCAGGGAGCAGCGCGAGGGGACAGCTTGTCCGCAGACAAGTCGCGGACAAACGCCCGAGATCCCCAGACCCGGAACGCCGACGCATCGCCAACCTTCCCCGTCCACAGCAGCGCTGGGGAGGTCTCCGGCCTGGAGACCCTGGGGTGGAGGTTGATCTGATGCGCTGCGTACCTGACCGCAAACGGCCACAGAAAATGGGGGGCAGCCGCATGCATCATGGACGTACGAGCGACGTCCATGACCATGCCAATGCGGTGCTCTGCAATCCCATTCTGCTGCGGGGAGTCCGGAAGCGTGAAGGTCTGGCGGATGCCTCGCGCACGACAGTAGGCACGCAGAAGGCCAGAGGAGAACTCTCCGCCTCTGTCCGAGTGCAGACGCAACACAGGAAAGTCCGAGCCAAAGCTCTGCCTGAGCTGGAGACGAGCTGCACGGATCCAGTCGATCAGCACCTCAGTGACATCACCCTTGCTGCGCAAGGGGAAGACTGTGGTGTAACGCGAGTAGTCATCAACCACCAGCAGGAAGTAGCGCTCGTGACCGAGTCCACGGACGCGGGCAGGGCCCCACACGTCCATGTGAAGCGTCTGCAACGGAGCCTCTGTCGGAGGAAACTGGGAGGAGTGAGGGGCAGCACGCTGGCGCCCCTCGACACAGGGGACACAGGCAGGGCCAGGGCCCTGAGGAAGGGGAGGTAGAGACCGGGGGAGACCAGACACAAGAAGACGGGAGGCCATGCCTCTGAGCCTAAGCAGAGAGGGGTGGCCAAGACGGTGGTGCCAAAGGAGGGTCTCGTGAGACAGACGGCGACACGAACAGGGGGCAAACTCAGGACCAGACCTGGACGCTGCAGCAAACACCTGACCAGACGAAGGCACGCTACCAGACTCAGCACCTGGAGGAGAAGCAGTGGTCAGTGTGTACAGGCTCGACCCTGGCTGACGTGTAAACGTAGCCAGGTGACGACCCGTGCTAGCCTCTGTGCAGTGCGTCACTCGCTGACTAGCAGGGGTGAACTGGTGAACTCCCCCATCCTGTAGGTCAGCACCACTCACCAAGTTCGTAGAGAACGAGGGGAGGTAGAGACCAGACAGGGTGCCAGAGGGAGCCGCCGGACACTGGAGGACCGTGGAGAAGCGAGCCAGGACAGGACCCCCAGAGGGGTCAGCCAGGGAAACCGCAACCGGCCGACTAAGTGGCGTAAGTGTGGTGCGGTCCCGAAAGAAAGAGCGAGACGCTCCAGAGTCAAGAGTGAAGGTGTGGGAGGCCGAAGCCGACGCAGTACCTGAGAGCGCAGACGCACTAGTACCTGAGAGAGCAGTCTCACGAGTACCTGGGAGTACAGACGCACTGGCACCTAGAGCAGAAGCCTCACCGGTACCTGGAGCAGCAGTACCAATGCCCGGGTCGGGCGGGAAACACCGGTAACAGTCACCCTCCTCACTAGTGGTCACAGCATACATGGCAGCAAGGATAGCATCAAAATCAAGATCAAAGATAGCTACACCAGCCCTAGACAGCTCTCCCCAGCGGGGGATCTCCGCGGCCTCCGGGAACTGCTGACGCCAAGCGTCTGTCAGGCGGCCAAAGCAGCGCTGAGCGGGGTGGGCACCCCCACACTGCTCTCCAGTGCGGTCGCCAGTGCGGAGAACGTAGGTGCAGGGACCAAAACCCCCACCGCGCTGACGCTGCGTGTACCACTCACGGAGCTGCTGGGGGGTGAGGACGTCGCGAGAACGGTGCTGCTGCTGCTGCTGCTGCTGCTGCTGTTGGCGCTGACCGCCACCAGTGCCGCTCCGCTGCGAAGCCCCACTCCGACCACCTCCACCTCCGCCACCCCCGCCTCCGCCTCCACCGCCCCCGCCCCCACCTCCACCGCCGCCACCTCCGCCACCTCCGCTACCACCGCCACCGCCGCCGCCACTCCCGCCGCCACCGCTGCCACTAGCACCCCCACCCCCACTACCACCTCCACCGCCACCCCCACTCCCTCCGCCGCCTCCACCCCCACCGCCACCGCCCCCACTGGCCCCACCCGCTCCCTTGCCCCCCTTGCCCTTGCCAGAGCGGCGTCTCCCGCTAGGGGCAGACGCCGCACCAACCGACTCAAGACCAACGAGGTCGGCCGCAGCGGCAGAGGCAACAGAGGGCAGGAGAGGGGAAGGAGAACACCCCTCAAAGATGGGGGCGCGGGGGTCACCTCGAGAGGCTCCTACAGCAACTATGCTCTTCTCTGCTGCAAGAAGGGCCTTCTCGAGGCTGTCGACGGTGAGGGTGGTGGGACAGACCGCAAGGAAGTGGTCCCGGACTACACGAAGGGAGTCAGGGAGGCGAGTGACTAGGAAGTAGAGAGTGATGTACATGGGGGGGGGGTTCTTGGCGCAGAAGTCAGCAGGAAGTGCAGCGCGGGTAGCGAGTGTCACTAGTGCGGAGGTGCGTGATGAGATCAGCGACAGTGGGAAAGGCGGCAAGGTCAGGGAAGAGGAAGGGGAGCATGAGGCGGCTCAGTGCAGCAGTGGCAGGGGAGGAGTAGCGTGCAACTACAACGTCGTACAAGGTCTGAGCACTCTTGTACTGACTAAAGTGCGCGCGCTCAGCGGTAGGCAGGTGGCGACGCACAGCAAGACGTGCAGCAGCATCGCGCGTGGCCCACTGAGAGCGAACAGTGGCGTCAGCATCAGCAGCAGGGGCAGGGACAGCGCCAGAGGTGAGGTCAAAGAGAGACAGACTGTCGGCCCTGTCGCACTGTAAAAACAGCTGCAGGTCGTCGAGCCAGACCTCAAAGTCAATGGCTCGACCCTCAGCGTCAAAAGTGAGGACAGTGGGTGTAGCCATGACGACGACAGTGGCGCAGTGCAAGCAGTAGGGGAAGGGTACGCAGTGAAAGCAGTGCAGTGCTCACCGGGTAGGGCAGGTCGGGCGGCTCAGGAGGAAGGTCGCCAGACGACACGGCCGCTAGGCTGCTGGGCGGCTCGGCTCCCGGGCGGCTTGGCTGCTGCTGGGCGGCTCGGCTGCTGTTGGGCGGCTCGGCTGCTTCTGGGCGGCTCGGCTGCTCCTGGGCGGCTCGGCTGCTGCTGGGCGGCTCGGCTGCTCCTGGGCGGCTCGGCTGCTGCTGGGCAGCTCGGCTGCTGCTGGGCGGCTCGGCTGCTGCTGGGCGGCTCGGCGGCTCGTCTGCTGCTGGGCGGCTCGGCTGCCTCTGGGCCGCGTAGGTAGGGCGGCCGGGCCGCGAAGGTAGGGCGGCGGGTGGGCCGCAGGTAGGGCGGCGGGTGGGCCGCAGGTAAGGCGGCGGGTGGGCCGCAGGTAGGGCGGCGGGACGGCCGCAGGTAGGGCGGCAGACGGCCGCAGGTAGGGCGGCGGGTAGGCCGCAGGTAGGGCGGCGGGACGGCCGCAGGTAGGGCGGCGGGACGGCCGCAGGTAGGGCGGCGGGTAGGTCGCAGGTAGGGCGACGGGACGGCCGCAGGTAGGGCGGCGGGTAGGCCGCAGGTAGGGCGGCGGGTAGGCCGCAGGTAGGGCGGCAAGTGGGCCGCAGGTAGGGCGGCGGGACGGCCGCAGGCAGGGCGGCGGACGGCCGCAGGCAGGGCGGCGGGACGGCCGCAGGTAGGGAAGCGGCGGGGCCGCGTCGAGGAGGCGGCGGGGCCGCGTCGAGGAGGCGGCGGGGCCGCGTCGAGAAGGCGGCAGGGCCGCGTCGAGGAGGCGGCGGGGCCGCGTCGAGGAGGCGGCGGGGCCGCGTCGAGGAGGCGGCGGGGCCGCGTCGAGGAGGCGGCGGGGCCGCGAGGGGAAGGGCGACACGGAGGGTCGCGAGAAAAAAGAACGCGCGCCTCGGGGCGCGCTTCGGTGGGCCCTAGAGAACAGTCCCTAGGATGGGACCTGCTCTGATTCCATGTGAGAATAGAAACGTGAATGAGTTGACTACGAACGAGGTGAGTACAAAATAGGAAACCCTAATTGGGTTGTACCCCTTATGGGATACCCCACTATAGCCTACACAAACAAGTAAGCTATAATGTTCTGACATATACCTTGTGGTCTATGTACTGGTATGAACATGCTTATGTGCTGTAGTGTAGCCCCTGTTGAAAACAAAAATCAAGCCTGCCAACTGAACCGACTGCTCCGACATCAGTGACTGCTTCGGATGTGCGCGCTTCTGAAAATATAGTGGCCAGTGGAGTGTTGTGCTGGCTATCCTTACACAAGGGTGGTTATGAATGGATTGGGCGTGGTGGGCAACACCCACTGTGGGCAGCCAGTTGTGCGTGCGTGGGCGCAGGTACGGAACAGGCCCCCAGAAGTCAGAGTTTTTTGTCTGATTTGCTTGTTTTAGTCTGAGATTTCATATTTTTTTTAGGGTGTACTCTGTAAAATTCAGACTTTTTATTGCCTCAACTCTGTGAAAATCAGATTTTTTTATAGGCTGACTCTGACGTTTCATAGTTTTTCGGGAGTGTACTCTGACGAATTCAGAGTACAAACGAGTCCTTGACTGGTGATTCGGACTTCACGGGTCACAGCAGATTCGCACTGTCAACGCAAAATCGCCTTGACACAGCAAATCCGCGCCTTTCAGCACAAAAATGTCGCCCAATCATAGCAAAGTCGCCCGGACACCACAGATTTGCGTCGTCATAGCGCAACAATTTCGCCCAATCACCAAAGTTCGCGTCTGACAGTGCGGATTCGCCCTGTCACACCACTAGATTCGCTCAGCAAAAGATTCGACCAACCACCACAAGATTCACCCAATCACCACAAGATTTGTCCTCCCTGACACAAGATACGCGTCTGACATTGCAGATTCGTCGAAATCCCCTTAGTCTAGTTTCGGTAACAGGTGCATGAACAATGAATACATTTCTGATGAACATTGAATACATTGATTTCGAATGTTCATACTTTTTTTTTTAGACACTCTGAAATTTCAGCCTTATTTTAATACCAACTCTGAGAGTTTCAGACTAAATCTGTGTACTAGTCTGACGAATCAGACAGGCCAAAAACGAATCTGAGGGCCTGGTACGGAATAACAAACCCCATAGCTCATTCAGCTGCTCTTGATTAATTTTGTGCCTATCTGGATACAAACGCTGTCATAGTTGAATATCACCAGCTCCCAGTCCACCAACATATATGTAAGTTTGTATGAGTGTGTGTGGAAAAGGGTCAAAGAGAGAATATATAGCAGGAGTAATAACGTTTGGAGGGGTTCAGTGTACCGGGAGCTTCAATTCCCATTTGCAGGTCACATAGCACTCGAACATCTCACCATGGCCGTTGGACCTCATGCGAAAAGCAGTTTCGAGTGTTACCTGAAACTCGTTTCAAACATACAGCACAACAGAGATGCAGAGCGAAATGTTTGCGATCGTCGCCGACCAAGTCGGAAATCGCCGGCACGTTGTGGGTGTACCCCTCCGAACCATCCACCGTGACCTCAGAGCTCACACCGTGGTTCCGAACCAGCCGAACACAGCCCAAGGCCCCAGGCAAGCCCAATCCGAACCAGAACACTCAAGGCTCGAACCAAATCCTTAGGCCCGAACCAAACCCAACGTTCCCAGAAGGCCAACAGTGGCGCTCACGACGAGAGCTCACAAGGAGGCAAGGGAGCAGCAGGAAAGAGGCACCACTGGTGGAACGGGGAATGTTGCAGGAACGAAAATGGTGAGAAGGCTCTGCGGGAAATGAGGTGCAGAGCAAAACAGAACAGGGAGGTTCGGGGTGTGATTATTAGTCGCTTGTTTCCCTCCCCGCTGTTGTTGTGGGGCCGTTGTTTGCTGAGAACTTGCGCATCCTCTCATCTTGCAGCGAGACGCCTGTGGTATGTTGAGGTGGACTGGAGGAGCAGCCGCGATGCTGGTGAAAGGCCTGTCGTGTACACAGTGCACATGCAAGCACGTTGGAGCATCCTAGAGGTTCTCTCCTCCAGCGTCAGGGAGAGCCCTACTCAAAGAGGGTTTCTCTTCAGTTGAGCGTCTCGTTTCAGCTCTCATTAGTCGTCGGCCTCATCAGTCGCCCAGCGTCACCATCACAAGCCGAAAATCAGAGACGGGAAATTGGGCCAGCGTTTTGTCTGAGAGTACAGGGCCGCATTTAGGGCTCCGAACGTTGGCTTAATGCGGCATTTGTACGCGGCGCGTTGAATAATCTCTCAACGTGACTGCTGTCTATAAGCACCCTCGCTATCGTCACTTTAATTTCAGGAACCAGCGTACGCACTCTCCGAGCTCCACCGCCTGACGCCTGCCAATCATCTGTAGAGAAAAAAGTCCGTACCGTAGTAGACTCCACATCATCACCCTTCAGCGTTATCATCCTTTCGCGGTATCATCTTTTCGCCTTATTTAACTATTTAACCTGTTCCAGGTCGAAGTGTTCCTCTGACGCAGCTTCTCGACGCCCTTGCATTGCGCGAGCTTAGCCACGGCAAGCGATCCGAACAGCTGCTAGTACGAGCCGATCCCGATCCGACTGGCTTGCCACCTCCCCCAAACTCCGGCAATCTCGTATCCCTCGCGTGCTTTCAAAGCCGAGTGACAGGCTCAGAGACGGGCAGTGACTTGTCGTAGGTCCGCCACGTGCGTGCGACGCATGACAGCTCCCGCGCGCGCCGCTGGTTTGACCATGCGGAGGGTATGCTAACGCGGTAGTGGTAGTTCGCTGGTAGATGCACCAGAGGCCAGTCCCGACCGCCGTCCGTCTCTTAACGGAATCGCCACCTCCTTCCGCTCGTCGCCACAGTGGATGCGCCAGCAGAGGCCCCCTCGTTATTGGGGGCCTCGATAGAAGAAGATCGCGGCGGCGGCGACGCTGTAATCCAGGCAAGCTCCGTGAGATCGAGTGCTGTTCCTGGTATCGCCCTGTCGCAGCTGGGTTCTCCACTGGGTTCTGCGACAGCGGGCGATGCAGCGCGTGCCGAAGCAGGCGGGTTGCTGTCGCAAGACGAACCGACGCAGCTCGAGCAGCAGTCGTTAGTCGTCGCAGACTCGTCGCGGGCAGAGGCAGAGTCGCAAAGAGAGCATTTAGCGAACGTCACGACGCGCACTTCAGAGGAATTGGAGGTGGAGGGGGGGAGGGAGGGGAATGGGGAGGGGGAGGGGATGGAGGTTGGGGGAAGGAAGGGACAGGGGCATCACGCGGAGAACGCGACATTAGTCAAGGCGGAGGAGATGGTGGTAGTGGCGGAAGCGGAGGTTGCAGTTGGGGCGCGGGGCGCGCAGAGTGCTCTTGGCGGAGGCGCGCACGGCGGAGAAAGCAAGGCGCAGGAGGCGGACGCGCTGACGCCGCCGCAATATGCTGCGGGGGGAGCGGAGGATACAGCGAGTCTGGCTTGCGAAGCAGACGGGGGAGCCACGGCGGAAGGAAGAGAGGACGGCGGAAGAGTGGAGGGCGAAAAGTCGCCAGAGGAAGAGAGCGGGCGGGAGGGGGAGAAAGCAGAGCCGCAGGGAGGAGCGGGCGAAAGTGGGGAGACGGACGGTGTGAGAGGAGAGGAAGAAGCGGAAGCAGGCATGGGCGTGGGCGTGGTAGTAGGTGTGGAAGAGCGCGTGGTGGAGTGGAATGGCGAGCGGCAGGGGAAGAAGGTGCAGTGGCCCGACGACCGAGGGCTCACGCTGGCTGACGTGCGCGAGTTCGAACCTAGGTGAGGGTGGCGAGGTGCGGTGGTGGGAAGTGGTGAGGGGGGCTTGTGTGGGGGTGTGACCGCGTGCATGAATGCAAGAGGTGAGTTTGAAGGTGGGTGGGAAGGGGGGGGTGCTACCGTCTATGTCGTCAGTGGCAGTGCAAGGGTCACACACGTAATAATTGTGATAAGCCAACTTATTAGTCTCTATTTGGACCTTTTATGAACTCATCTATACCCATCTCTTCCCGTCCCACAATGCACCCTCTCGCGTTCACTGTTCCCTCTACCACCCCCTTTCCCTCCCTCTCTCACGTACTGTCTGTGCCGGCTGTTGCTCGTGTGCATGCAGTGAGTCGAGCTGTGAGGACGAGGCGAGTGACGACAGGGGGCCAAGCCGCGGCTGTAGCTGTGCCATCCTCTAGCCTTCTAGCCACTCTCCCACCCTCACCCACAGCATCCTCCACCCCGTTTTGCCTTCTCCCAGCCTCCTACACACACCCTGTCCCCTTCCACAGCCTTTATGTCCCTCACACACTTTCTCTCTCTCTCACTCCCAGCCTTTTCCTCCCTGCTCACTTAAGGGACATGTCCACAGCGGAATGTACCCTTATCCTCACTCCACCTCCTCTTGGTCCCAACTCCCTTCTCAACCCACCGCCTCTCCTACATTCCCACACACACCATCATTTAGGCTGTAGAGCCATTTAGGTCGTCCCTGCAAACAGAGCTTGCTTGGAAGATGGCGCAAAGGTTCCTCGTAGCTTTGGTCACTAATGCCATGTTGCGTCCATGCACGCTGCTGCTGCTGCTGCTACTGTACTGTCTAGATATGTATTGTCTAGTGCTTTTGCCCAGTGTAGGTAAGGTACGGTACCTTCTTGGCCGCAATCAACCTGTGATTTGCTGAACGTGCACGTGCTTGCTTGCACCCATATGGGGTGTTGTAATCATCTTACGGTACGGTATTAGGGTGCATTCCTGTGGAGACACAAATGTCTCAATCGCTTTGTGACACACAAAAACAGCATAAACTGTAGTGTGTCCCAATTGCGAGTCGCATTTCCGCGACCATTACTGTATTCTTTATTGGTCAGCGTGAAACGCGCTGACGTCGCTGACGAATTGTAATCCGACTCGTCAATGTGAAAAATTCGCACGCGGCTCGAAATGTCAATGCACCTGGACAGCCTGCAATGCCAATTTCGTGCGGGAAAAAATCCCGCTCGTCGAAACCACACCCCAGCCAAGCGGTTGAAAAAAGGGATGTACAGTCATTTGTGTCACCCAAACAAATGCGCACAACTGTACATCTCGCCTGGTCGCCTAGAGTCACAATACATTGGTTGTGTTGGAAACAATAGTTCCTAAGCGCCTCTGTCGTGTCGAAACACTAAGGCACAAGCGAAGCAGAGCATATCGAGGCACTAGCAAATCAACCCTCGGAGGTTGAAGTAAACCGCTGGAGGTTACGCGAAAGTCAAAGGTCAGCGACCTTTGACCTGACAAATGCAGCGCGACAGCAAGGACACACAACTGACTCTTTACAGAGCAGTTGCCCGAGTCGTCACTGTATCGAACCGCAACAGCAACAGTAAAGTAGTTATAACTGTGTCTCTTCATATTCTCTGTATTCATATATAATCTTGTATCTCTTTGCTTTAATCAATTCACTTAGCCCTCACATACTAGCGCAAGGTGGTTCACAAACTCTTTATTAAGACGCTTCCGCTACTACATCAACTCTACCCAGAATTCACCTTTGCAAAGATCCTAAGGGCTTCTTCAGCCCAACATGGTATGAGAGCTATCAGGGGGAATTCGACTTATATACCAACAGTGTCAATCAGCATGGCTACACAAAGGGGAAGGAGCAACTCCAACGGATCCCAGGGCACTACTCCTACTCCACCTCCTGCCTCTGGCCTACAGACAGAGGAGGGCACGGCAACAAGACCCAGAGCAACATCTACAGAGACTCCCGCAAATCATCCTGCGGACTTCGACCAGAGCATGATGGAGAAGTTCTTCTCCTTCATGTCCTTCTACGAGCAACATCAGCAATCGGCACCTGCGCAATCACACAACAACAACAACAACGGCGCAACACCCATGAGTCTCGACGGCTCATCGTATGCACGAGGAAATCAGCAACAACAGCCTACCTTTGCTCCGTACGAGCGCGAATCCATCAGCTTCATGCCACACCCACAGCCCTCACCTGGACAAGAAAAACAACTGGACGCACTACAAGTTCAGTCGCAGTTCGCACATGTTCTGAAGATGCAGACGTCAAGACCTTTCGATGGAAAGGATTTCTTCACCTGGTCGTTCGAGTTTGAGCTGATTATGGAAGGCGCGCAGATACTCGGGTTCTTCGATGGGTCCCTGCCATACCCAACAAACGGCACACAGTACGAGAAGCAGCAGTAGACCTATCAGTCAATGATGGCGTACACGATCCTACTGAGAAATATCATATCGACTCAACAACAGAACATAAGGACTTACCGAGGTTACGGTAACTCCGCGGAGCTCGCGTACAACCACCTGAAGAGCCTGTATCAAGCAACAGACAGTGTAAGTCAAAGTCGGTTAATGGCACAACTGACAACGGTTGAAATGAAAGCAGGGGAGAAAGGAATGGCGTATATCAGTCGATGTCGCGAATTGCGCGACAAGCTTCTTCGATGCGGAGGGTCGATTTCTGAAAACGCCTTCGTGACAGTCATCATCGGCGGCCTCGGTCCTCAATGGCGCGCCACAAAAGCCATCCTCCGAGCTCACGGAAGAATCTCCGAAACAGTGCTCTGCGCCGAAATCCATGCCGAGCAGCAAGACATGGACCTGCAAGAAGAACGACACAAAAAGAAGACTTCAGCACCAGAGTTCGCGTTCCACACCCAGCGACGCTACAACAACAACAACAACCGGCAGCAACAACTGAAGCCAATACCTCCGTTCTGCCACATCTGCAAAACTTCAGGACACCCGCGCACGCACTGCCCGAATCGTCAACAATCAACAACCCCGCAGCGGCAACTTCGGCCTTCAAGCAGCCAAGTCGCCTCAACGCATACAAATCCTACGACTCAGATTCAAGCTTCAAAGGCTTCAACAGGACAACCTGCACAAGAAGCAAGAAACATCGTCAGCTGCATGACAAAGATAACAGACTCCTGCATCACCGAGTCACCACCACACTACTCACCGGAAGAACAACTCGACGAAACCACACCCCGCCGCGAGTCACTTCAGCCGAACCCGACATACGCCGCCATCGCTCAAAGCGAACCATCCGGAAGGGACACTTGGTTCTTGGACAGTTGCTGCGGACAGCACATGTGTTCCTCAGGACGCTTCGTTCAACGAGAACACCAGCTTCAACGCGAAGTCGTCATTACAGTCGCCAACAACCAAAACCTGCGAACACGACGACAAGGCGTAGTTCAACTTCAGTCAAGGGAAACAAACGTCGTACTACAGATGTCAAAGGTACTAATCGCGGAGGGACTCGGCTACAACTTACTGAGCGTCAGCCAGCTGATGGCGAAGGGGATTCATCTCGAAGCAGACAGTACCACTCAAGAATTCAAGCTGTATCACGGGAGAGGAGGACTCTACATCGGCAAGGCGGTCCTCAAGAACAGCGTCCTCGTTCTTGATTTCGTCCCTGACCTTGGCACTGCCGACAGCGACGCCATCGTCAACTTCACCGACTGGACACACCCTCCGGACCTTGATTCAGACTTCACTCCAGAAGGCTTCTGGTACTCACACACCATCCCTGAAACAGAAAGAACAAGGGCGTTAGCAACAATCCAGACAACATCGGTAGCAGCAGAGACAACATCGGCAGCAGCAGAAACAACATCGGTAGCAGCAGAGACAACATCGGCAGCAGCAGAGACAACATCGGCAGCAGCAGAGACAACATCGGCAGCAGCAGAACCATCAACTGGAGCAGTAGGAATGTCAACACCAGTTGCTGGTCCTTCAACGACACCACTCCTCATCGACGACACACCACCAACACCAGCGCAACAACTGCACCCAGCACCACGAGAAGTTCATCGCAGCACCAACTTCATCGCCAGCTTCTACTCCAACTCTGACATGTATCGACGATCACCCGGACATCGCGCCAACGAAAGCACCTGGCACGCACGGTTGGGACACCCAAGCAACACAGTATTAAACAATACAATAAGAGCAGGAGTACTTGACAAGGACTCACTCCTACTAACCGACGGACGAGAACTTCAACGAGCGCGAGGAACGTGCTTCACCTGCCCTGAAGGCAACTTACCGCATCGACCATTCGCATCACATCACAACCCAAGCGCTCTCGCGTACGCACCACTCGAGAAGGTGTATAGCGATATCCTGTTCAATCGGGAACCAGGACAAGTCAAATACAGCTACACGATCACCTTCATCGACGCCGCCACCCGTTACGTCTGGCACCTAAACCTACCCAGCCGCGACATGGCATTCGCAGCCTTCGTTGCCTGGCTACTAGTAGCAGAGAGAGAGTCGGGCATACAACTGAAAAGCTTCTAGTCAGACGGAGGAGGAGAATACACCTCTCAGCGGTTCAAGCAGTACCTGGCGGAAAGGGGAATCAAGTAGCTCATCTCCCTTCCCTACGCCCATCAGCAGCAAGGAGTAGCAGAGAGAATGAACAGGACCCTGCAGAACACCATGCGCAAACTGCTACGTGGCATGCGGCTACCCAACCTCCAATGGCCTGCAGCAATGGACCACGCTGTCATGCTGCACAATTTGCTGTCGTCGTCATCGCTTCCGAACAACGCATCACCGCATCTGCTATGGACAGGGAAACAGGGCAGCACAAAAACGTTACGAGTTTTCGGGTGCATGGTACAGTACCGACCCCTAGCAGCACGAGCGGGCCGATTTTCTCAACGAGCACAGTGGGGACTACACCTGGGCATCGAAAAGAACTACAACGCGTGGAAAATCTTCGACGTCCACTCAAAGGAAACAGTAGCAGCACGTGACGTAATTTTCTATGAACGACTCACGCTCCAGACGTACCTTGCCAACTTGCAAGAAGACGAAGACCCCACAGGTGGCCTTCGTGGTGACCGAGCCTTCGCCTCAGCAGCGGACGAGGCAGACTGGGACGAGCAGAATGTGGACAACGCATCAGAAGAAGCCGGACCTCTTCCGTTCTGCTCCGTCGACGTTCCCATGGACGAAGACAACCCTCGCGAAAGTGCCAACGCCGAAACCTTCTACCACTTCGCCGACAACGGTTACGTAACACCCGCGACAGTCAACACCAATGAAGCAGAACGAGTAGGACCAAATTTCATACCTGATCCAGAAACGGGAGACGAAGCAGCTTATCCCGAGGATGTAAATCTTCCCCGCTACTCACAGAGTGGACTGCAGATCCTCGGGCTCGTCACCGCAGTCCACGGCTCTGTCGCTCCTAAAGAGCCTACGACGGTTCAGCAGGCTCTGGGGGGGGAACATAAAGAAAAATGGCGCGAAGCCATGGACAAGGAGCTGAAGGCACTGGAGGAACGCAACACGTGGAAGGTGGTTCCTATCGGTGTGGCACGGAACAAGACAGTACTCACCGGAAAATGGGTCTTCCGTGTGAAGACAAAGGCCGATGGCACCATCGACAAATTCAAAGCACGCTGGGTCGTTCGTGGCTTCGACCAAGAGCACGGCCGCGACTTCACCGAAACATTCGCTCCAGTCAGCCGACACACCTCGCTACGCATCCTTCTCGCGATCGCCGCCATGAAGAAGAAGAAGCTAAGGCAAATCGACGTCGCCAATGCATTCCTCTACGCACCCGTCGACGCCGAGATCTTCGTCGAGCTACCACACGGCTCCAGCACGGACTCGAAACACGTCTGTCAACTACTCAAGTCACTCTACGGCATCAAGCAAGCCCCGCGACTATGGCAACAATACCTACACGCTCGACTCATTCGCATCGGCTTCAAGCAACTACCGCACGACCAGGGCATGTACCGGCTCTCGAAGGGTAACGACTACGTCCTGCTAATCGTCTACGTAGACGACCTACTCTACATTGGCTCAACCGAAGGTGTTACAACCTGGTTCGAAGGGGAGTTACAACAAGACCTCACACTCACAGTCTCACCTACCGTCACATAGTACCTCGGCCTCAACATCCGAGAAGAAGAAGACGCTATCTACCTCAGCGCCACGAAATACGCCGACACCATCGCCAAGCGTTTCGCACTCACACCAACAGCTATCTCCACACCGTACCGCTACACGACAGTAAACAACAAGGAAGGCTCCGCTCTACTCAAGCCCGCCGGCATCCGCGACTACCAGAGAAAGCTGGGCTGCCTTCTCTTCGCAGCTGTCACCTGCCGCCCAGATCTATCCTACTCTGCAAGCCAGCTCGCCACCTACCTCAAGAGGCCTGAAGCGGAACATCTGGCGGAGCTCGACCGCGCTCTTCACTACCTTGTCAGTACCCCGACGGTCGAACTGACTTATCATAAGAACGCAACTACAACGCCTAAGCTAATCAGCTACGTCGACGCAGTCCATGCAGGCGACTCCGACAACAGGCGATCACGCACCGGCTACATCTACCGTCTCGAGCCTATCGGGCCTATCTCCTGGCAATCGAGCAAGCAAGAACTAATTGCTCTCTCGTCAGCTGAAGCAGAAAATATTGCACTCTGCTCAGCCACCAAGGAAGGACTCTATCTTCGCGATCTACTAGAAGAAGCGAAGTTAGCCGAGTTACACAACTTCACCCTGTTCTGCGACAACCAGTCGGCAATTCGCATCGCCAACAAGAACGGCTTCGCGAGCAGGACGAAACACATCGCCCTACGATACTTCTTCGTGAAGGACGAGATCGAGAAAGGAAGGCTTGAACTGTCATACTGCCCCACGTCCAAGATGGCAGCTGATTACCTGACCAAGAAGCTCGGAAAGCAAAAGTTCGAATATTGCATGCTGCTGACTAGACAGAGCCACGTCAGCGACACTCCAGAAGCGAAGGGGGGTGTTGGAAACAATAGTTCCTAAGCGCCTCTGTCGTGTCGAAACACTAAGGCACAAGCGAAGCAGAGCATATTGAGGCACCAGCAAATCAACCCTCGGAGGTTGAAGTAAACCGCTGGAGGTTACGCGAAAGTCAAAGGTCAGCGACCTTTGACCTGACAAATGCAGTGCGACAGCAAGGACACACAACTGACTCTTTACAGAGCAGTTGCCCGAGTCGTCACTGTATCGAACCGCAACAGCAACAGTAAAGTAGTTATAACTGTGTCTCTTCATATTCTCTGTATTCATATATAATCTTGTATCTCTTTGCTTTAATCAATTCACTTTGCCCTCACATACTAGCGCAAGGTGGTTCACAAACTCTTTATTAAGACGCTTCCGCTACTACATCAACTCTACCCAGAATTCACCTCTGCAAAGATCCTAAGGGCTTCTTCAGCCCAACAGGTTGTTTGTGACACAACATTTGGCAAATTTACAGGCGCGACTCGGGAAATCAGGGATTGAGACACAAGTGTCCCCGCAGGAATGCACCCTTAGTGTAAAGCATCATTCTCAATTCTAGGGGGCTCACCTGTTACTGTACATGGTCCATACCAGGGCTCTCCATAGAGGTCGTCTCTTTTCTGAGATACCGGTATCACGGTACCAGTATTACCGTAGTAATTTTTTTTTAGAGTGTTCCAAACACTCTTCATTGAAGAAAACAGTCTGGCATACTGTACATCCCGAGGGTTGCTCACTTTCCGTCCAGTAAATGAGGTTTGGTTACGGCATGGTGTTGTGCTCTGCAGAGCAGGTTTGTTGCGTCATTTTGAAACGCAACGCATTAATTGAACGCTTCCCGGACTAAAGGAACCCTTCTCCATTACACTACCTAACCTAACGTATGCTAGATCAGCTTTGATTAGTGCTGTGTCGCATGCAGTCTCCAACAACGTGCTTTGACTAAAAAGCCTCCTTTTGGGCTTTTATTCAACTAATATTGGCACACACACATACCGTATTCTTGCCATGCCATGCCATCACTCCCAAGTCACTCCAGCAACAGCTGAAATGGTTAGTACGGATCAAAGAGACAAGGAGATGCAGCATAGCCCGTGCCTGCTGAATATTTTGACGCCAAGCCCAACCCATACTGTGCTCGGCAATGTGCTGCTGCTGCTGCACTGGCAGCTGCTGCAGCAGGATCCATTCCTGACAGAAACGCCGTCGGCTTCGCAGCAAAAGCATCGCCTGGCCCACCCAACGCATGGCCTGGCCCGCCGAAAGTGCCGCCCAAGTGCATATCCAGCCTTCCCATTCCCTCTAATCCTGGCAAGCTGGAGGCAGCTCCTAAGCTGCTCAGAACTCCCATCCCTCCCATGCTCCCCATGCCCCCCATTCCCCTCATGCTCCCAAGATTCCCCATGCTTCCCAAGCCCGAGCCTAGTCCATGGCTTGGCAAGGCATGAGAAAACATGCCCCCATGGAGGCTAAGCCTGGGAGATTGAAGCATTTGGAGCCGGTCGTCGATCCCGCTGTAATGCATTGCAGAAGCGGCAGCGGCAGCGGCAGCAGCAGCTGCGGCTGCAGCAGCAGCTGAAGCAGCCGGAGGGTCGTATAACGAAGAGGAGAAGGGATGCGAGCCGAGGGAATGCGGGTGCGGATGCGAGGCGAGTGCGTGTGCGTGTGCATGCGTGTGTGTGTGTGCGTAGGGCTGAGTCTGCGAGTGGGAGAGCTGGGCGTGGGCATGCGAGTGCTGCGCTGCAGCGATCTGGTACTGCAGGCGCTGCAGGCGGCGTGAGAGGTCGGTGGCTTGGGATCGCAGCAGGCGATTCTCCCGCGTGATCTGGTTGAGGTTCTCTGAGGCTGTTGTGAGGCGCACCGCCATGTCCGTGTTGTGCCCTTGCAGCCTGCACGCCTGCAGTGGTGGAGCAAGGGGGGGGAGGGGGAGGTGCTGAGAGGTTGTCGTTGCTGCGGCGTCAGGAGCAAAATCATGTGGGACAAACAGGAAGGATGCAAGCATTGGATGCAAAGCTGGGGCATATGAGAGTGGGAGGAAGGGAAGAAGGGAGGGAAGCAGGAAGTGACGGATGCACAGCCGGACGGAGGGAGACGGGAGAGCGAATGTACCCTCGGGCCCAAGGTATCCCGGAGCGCCTGCACCGTACCTTGAGCTTCATTGCATCCACGTGCGTTTGTTTGCGCAGCCTCGACCGTCGAGCAGACTCGCGGTTGCTCACCATGCGCCTCTGCTTCCTGTCCTCCCGCGCATCCTCCCCACCCCCGTATGGCGGAACATGGCTTCCCCCTTGGCTCCCCGTTTGCGCCTCCCCTCGCCGGCTGGTTCCCCCATGGCTTCCGCCCACCCCTGACGCGCAGCCCGCTTCTCCCGCTGCGGGAAACGCCGCCGCGTGGTTTCCCCCGTGTCGCGTGTCCGCGCAGCGGTTATCTTCTTCCCACGCGCCCGCGCGGCCGCACGGCGCGGTGTCCTCCCGCCAATCCGACCCGCCTCCAGAGACATTGTCGCTCGCGACCGTCGCAGCATCTCCGGCAGTAATCGCGGGCGACAGCGCCGCCGTCGCAAGGGTTCCAAGCGTCGCTGGCGCGTCGCCAGCGCGATCCGCGCAGGCCTGGCGCCTCGACCCGTTCGCGCGCTCCGAGGACGGCCCGTAGCAGCCCGTGCTGCTCGTCTCGCGCTCGCGCGTTCCCCGCTGATTGGCTTCCGCCGCTACCGCGCCCTCCCACTCCCGCGCGACGTCCATGCTCAACCACTCGTCGTCCTCGTCCGCACCCTCCGCCGTCGCCGCCGCCTCCGTCGCCGCAAAGGCCGCTACACCTCCCACCGTCGCCGCCGTCGCCGCAAAGCCCGCCGCCGCATTTCCTTCCGCAGTGCTGCCGCTCGCCATTCTCGTCGCGGACGCCGCAACGGCACCGCCGCAGCGCGGATCCATCCATCGCGGCGCCGCGTTCGCGTTGCACGATCGGCGCGCCGATCGCGAGGACGATCCCCACGCGTCGACAGCCGTCGATGGAATCGTCATCGCGACGGCCACAGCGTTCGTGATGCCGCTGCCGGCAGCGCCGTCTCCGCTGCCTTCCCCATGGCGATCAGGGTCCGGTGGGCTAAGAACCCTCTTGCCATTGCCGTTGCCGCCGCCGTTGCCGCCGCCGTCGTCATTGCCGCGGCCATCGAGAGAATAAAGTCCCGCACCGCCATTGCCGTCGACGTCGCACTTGGCAAGTCCGCTGCTCCATGCAGAGTCGCCCCCTCCCGCCAGTCCCCCCCAGGGCCCGCCATTGTAGCAGTCGCTGGGAATGGCGGCGGCGGTCGCGGCAGAGGGAAGGTGCGTCATGGCGAGAGCTGTCGCGCCCGGCGACATGTGCGGACGCTGCTTGGAGTGTGCGGGACGGGACGCGACGGCGGATGGACGGGAGACGGACGAGCGGAGACGAACGGAGTGTTGAAGACGGTCGGACCAACTCGCCGCGTGCAATATGACGGCGCCGTGTGCAATACGGCCTCGTAACCTTCGAGTATCCTGATTTGGGTGGATCTGAGATGTTTATATTGACGGGTTTTCGAACGATGCTTGATTGCACGGCACTCGCATTACTAGCAGCCGTAGATCGTCTTGTACGCAAGTTGCGATGCGATGGTCGCGGCGCCTGACGGTGACCGTACTAGATCTACTGGGTAAAGCGTAACAGTGTTACTAGAGATGGAAAAGCGGATGATGCTAGAACCTCGAACCATGCGATCAACGGCTGCGGCTTCAGATGATTCTAGAGGTCCGCATTGTGTACTGAATTTAAGTACAGGCCCTGGGATAAAGCTGTCCTGAGCTATGGCCCTTTTTGAAAAGGGAAAGCCGGTCCTGAGACATATACAGTCATGCCCCTATTGCCTTCCTCTTCTCCCAGGAAAATCATTGTCACTCTCGCTCGCTAGCTACCCTATCCTCAATCCCTGAGGGCCCTTATCCACTTCGGCGCTTCGACAGTGAGGCATTGCTGCGGTGCGGCGGCTCTTGCTAGCACTCTCCCGGCCTTCTCTACACTTCCTCTGATCTGGACTCTGGGCTTCAATTCTTAGAGGGAAGCCTGAACGATCCTTCGAATATTTTCCTCGGGTGGAAGCATTCTGGTCTGGCTGGATAGAAGCTTGGCCTTCTGGGGCTTGATTGATTCCTTCCCCCTGAGTCCTGACCTGATCCTGATGCATGCCCCCAATCATCTCATCCACTCGTAAATGCATTGCTCCGAGGCGCGACTCGTATCGGGTTTGATCGAGTGGCGCACGCACTACCTTCCAAGGTTTCTAGGATGCGCTGGGTGGGTGTTGTGCTGGCGATTAGGGGGTGTGTGAGGGGGGTGTGTATTATGAGTGTCAAGGATGCCAACATAATACACCTGATGCCTATTTCAGTCCCCTTCCCCGTCTTTCCCTGTGCTCCTCTCTCGAGCGCTCGCTCCCCATGGAGAGAATGGGACTATATTTGGGTAGCCTAGCGTGTCTTGTCTGGGAAACTCGAATGACTTATTCGAGGTCAAGAGTATCTTGCTTTTGTCGGGGGCCTGTAACGTTCATGCCGCTGGCTGGAAATGTCAACCACTGGGCGTATGGCGTAGCAGTAGGCCTGTTCAGAATGGACGCTGGGTGAGATTTAGGGTGTACGCGAGGAAGTACTGTACACCTAGTCCGCGGTATTTTAACCACGTGAACTGTTTTGCTTCAAACACCCTTTGTACATTTTTGGGTAATGAAATGGGCACCCAGAGACATCAAGGTTATTGTTTCGCAGCCGTAAGCATTTTCTTCTAAAGAAACTCACACTTAGTGCTCCAAAATAGAGGGCGGATCGGCATCGACCAGGTTTTGACTGCCGTCGCCTCACAAAGGGTATGCTAGATTCTACCTTCAATAAATTTCAAAACTACTCGTATAAAAAAGTTTGACCAAGGAGAAGTACCCTCGCGTGGTTAAGATAGCGGCGGTTAAAATACCGCGGACTAGGTGTATGTACATTATAGATAAAGAGCTCTCTCTCGAACCAGCGCCCCGTGTGTTCACTCTAATCAGGCGAATTGGTTAGGCCTGGCAATCAAGCAAGCCCGCGGGCAGAATGTCTCCGAGCAAACAATTATGGGAACACTCCAGTGGGACACGTGGATTGGATTGTTTTCCGCTTTCCGCCGTCCCTTGGCTGGCTGGTTGCCGCCCGCCGCACCTGAGCACGTCATCTTCTCCATAATCGTGTCACCATGGCGGAAGATTAGTGACGGGGAGGGGAGAGCGAAGTGACCGCGTTTTGCTCCTGGGGCCCTCCCTGCTCCTTGGGCCTTGAGCTTTGGCGCAGTTGATCACCACTAGTCCATATGGCGCGGCTTCCCTCGCTTCCCTCGCTTCTCCTACACCGCTGATTTACAGTGTGAGTCTACGAGGCCTGTCTGATCTGCTGGCAGGATTGGTTGCGAATTGATTTAGGCTGGGGTACAACTGGCGCTACTGGGATGGGGAAAGTTGCAACACAGCCTGAGCCAGCGACAGCCACAGCCCGCTTGCTTCGCCTTCCACGAGGGAATGCATGGTGGGGTCGGGTCAGCGGGAGTCTGGGGTGGGGTGGGGACGAGTGATCGAGCCGCACTGGCACGAATTCTCCACACCCACCGCACCACACACAGAAGTGGAACAAACGATACAAAAGTATGGGCTGGTGAAATAAATTATCGTGGATGTTGATATCCTCCTTCCTTCCTCGAAAACGTTTCTAATGCGAAGCGTTTGCTCATGAAGAAAACAACTACACCAAGCTATGTATCTGTATTCAAAACGTTTTCGAAACGGTCTGAACCCCGAGTAAGTTTTACAGACACGTCATAAAACATTACCGCCACGTCTGGATGAGCTGTAGTGGGGAACACAGAGGCCGCATGTGGATAAGGTTCTAGGGTTTATCAGATGCGGACCTCTCGCACTTAGTGGGCATTGGGCAAGTTGTTTACGTGTTCCATGCATATAATGACAAGCTGGTTCCCGTACACTTGGTGTATGCATTCCAATGCCTCTAGACTACACCTAGTTCTCGATAATTGCACACCCCCTACCCTTTTTTCCGTATGTACCCTTTACGGACTTTGACTTGATGCGATGGACACCCAGAGATTACGGGACTAGACAGCTGGCAGGTGCCTTCAGAAAGAAACTCGCACTTAAAATTCCGGGTTGGGGTTTCGTTAGGTTTGGGTTCTCTTTTATATTCTTGGTGCACCCCGACAGTTCACGAAAATACGTCGGACCCTCCTCCGCGGTTTTCCTAGACGTTGGTAACTACCCTACGAAACCGATAGGGGTAGGGTAAGTACCCCAGGGTGTGCGATTAAGGGGTGTGAAATAATCGAGAACAAGATGTAGCTCTCTACAAGGAAGACTCTTTTTCATTCGTACCCTTATTTACCGCGTACACAACTGTTCCCGCCAACAGTAAGCTGTTACCACTCGCGACAATTGCCTCGACCACTGTTCCCGCCACTGTTCATATCACGACCCAACCTCACGGCTCGGTTGGTAACCCGTGCACTGGACCTCCGCCTCGACATTCGCGCTACGCCCGTCGCGCGCCCCACGTTTGTTAAGGCGAAGCCTGGCACGCGCCTGATTTCGCGTGTAGCAGCCCTCTGCGTAGTAGCGAGGTTTCGCATACCGCATACCGGTTTTACCAGTATTGCGGTATTCGCCAAGTACACTCCAATCTGTGCGCTTCGGTATGCACATTTCGACATTGGACCAGGAAAATGACGACATTGCACAAACGCGTATGTGCAACTGTCAGTATTGCAAGAACCTGCGCAACTACTCCTGGGCAAGTAGAAATATACCTGACGGTATTTTCACTTGGCGGTCCCAACCTGGAACCGCATACTAGAGTAGGTGCTTGCACGTTTTCCTTGAACAACGTTCTTCATGAACAACGTTCTCGTAGAACGTTCTTGCACACGTCACTATGTTTCTCTATAAGGTTCATGTTGTTTCTGTTGTAATCTATCAATTAGTCAATTACTTTCCTTTTGTTACTGGATACCAAGCCTATTGCTGTATACCAAGCATACTGTTCTTCAAACCCAGCAGCCGAGCCGCCTTGCCGCAGAGCCGCCGAGCGGCCCTACTGTCGAGCCGTTGCTGTTCCTACCGGTGCGCCCCGGCCCTCCTTCCTCCGACCGGTGAGCTCACTCCCTCCTAGGCCACTGCAGTCATGGCTAACCCCCGTGTCCTTACTTTTGATGCTGAGGACCGTGACGTTGACTTTGAGGTCTGGGTCGATGACCTCCAGCTGTTTCTCCAGTGCGATAGGGCAGACGGACTCTCTCTGTTCGATCTCACCTCTGGTGCCTCTCCTGCCCCGCGTGCTGCTGCTGACATCACTATTCGCTCACAGTGGGCCACACGCGATGCTGCTGCTTGCCTTGCTCTGCGTCGCCACTTACCGACCACTGAGCGTGCACACTTTAGCCAGTACAAGAGTGCTCAGACCTTGTACGACGCTGTGGTTGCACGCTACTCTTCCCCTGCCACTGCTGCACTAAGCCGCCTCATGCTACCGTACCTCTTCCCTGACCTTGCTGCCTTCCCCATAGTCGCTGACCACTTCCTCTCAGTTTGCCCCACCACTCTCACCGTTGACCTCCTCAGGAAGAGCCTCCTAGCAGTAGAGAAGAGCATAGTCGCTGTAGGAGCCTCTCGTGGTGACCCCCGCACCCCCGTCTTTGAGGGGTGTTCCCCCTCCCACCTCTTGCCCTCTGTTGCCTCTGCTGCTGCGGCCGACCTCGTTGGTTTCGAGTCGCTCGGCGCTGCGTCTGCCCCCAGCGGGGACGCCGCACCGGCAAGGGCAAGGGGGGCAAGGGCGCTAGAGGGGCTGGCGGGGGCGGTGGAGGTGGTGGTGGAGGCAGTGGAGGGGGTGGGGGTGGTGGTGGGAGTGGTGGCGGGGGTGGAGGTGTCGGTGGCAACAGTGGAGGCAGAGGAGGCGGCGGCGGTGGCGGAGGGAGCGGAGGCGGCGGAGGTGGTGGAGGCGGCGGAGGCAGCGGAGGTGGCGGAGGTGGCGGCGGCAGCAGTGGACCTGGTCGCAGCTCTGCGAAGAGGAGTGGCTCCGGTGGTGGTACGCGCCAGCAGTAGCAGTGCAGTCGTGAGACCCTGTCCTCTCAGCAGCTACATGAGTGGTACGCTGCGCGTCAGCGCGGTGGGGGTACGGGTCCCTGCACCTACGTTCTCCGCACCGGCGACCGCGCTGGTGAGCAGTGCGGGGGCCCGCACTCCACCCAGCGCTGCTTCGGCCGCCTGACGGACGCGTGGCATCACCAGTTCCCTAAGGCGTCAGTGATCCCTCGCTGGGGAGAGCTGTCTAGGGCGGGGGTTGCTATCTTTGATCTTGACTTTGATGCTATTCTTGCTGCCATGTATGCTGTTGCTGATAGTGTTGAGGGTGACTGTTACCTGTGTGTTCCGCCTGACCCGGGCATTGAGCCTGCTGCTCTAGGTGCTGGTGAGGCCTCTGCTCTAGGTGCTAGCGCGTGTGCTGCCCCAGGTGCTGGTGAGTCTGCCCTCTCAGGTACCACGTCGGCTCAGGCCTTACACACCTTCACCCTTGACTCGGGTGCTTCCCGCTCCTTCTTTCGAGACCGCACCACACTTACGCCGCTTAGTCGGCCGGTTGCAGTCTCCCTGGCGGACCCCTCTGGGGGTCCTATCCTTGCTCGCTTCTCCACTGTCTTATTGTGTCCGGCAGCCCCCTCTAGCACCCTGTCAGGTCTTCACCTCCCCTCGTTCTCTACGAACTTGGTGAGTGGAGCTGATCTACAGGATAGGGGGGTTGACCAGTTCACTCCTGCGAGTCAGCGGGTGACCCATTGCACGTGTGCTCGGACAGGCCGACACTTGGCCACGTTCACCCGTCGGCCGGGGAAAGCCTGTACACCCTCACTACTGAGTCTCCTCCGGCTGCTGAGCCTAGTCAAGTCGCTGCGTCGAGTCAGGTGTTTGCTGCAGCGTCCAGGTCTAGTCCTGAGTCTGCTCCCTGCTCGTGTCGTCTCCTGACCCACCACACTCTCCTTTAGGACCACCGCCTTGGTCACCCCTCTCCGCCTCGTCTCCGAGGCATGGCCTCCCGTGTCCTTGTCTCTGGTCTCCCCCGGTCTCTCCCTGCACTACCTCCGGGGCCTGCTCCTACCTGCTTCCCCTGCGTCGAGGGGCGACAGCGCGCCGCCCCTCACTCCTCTGAGTTTCCCCCGACAGAGGCTCCTTTGCAGACTCTTCACAGGGACGTGTGGGGCCCCACCCGCGTCCGGGGCCAGTGGCACGAGCATTACTTCCTGTTGGTGGTTGACGACTACTCGCGTTACACCACGGTCTTCCCCTTGCGCAGCAAGGGTGAAGTCACTCAGGTGTTGATCAACTGGATCCGCGCAGCTTGTCTCCAGCTGAGAGAGAGTTTCGGCTCGGACTTTCCTGTTCTGCGTCTGCACTCTGACAAAGGCGGGGAGTTTTCCTCTGCCCGTCTGGGAGCCTTCTGTCGAGCACAGGGCATCCGCCAGACCTTCACGCTTCCGGCCTCTCCACAGCAAAATGGGATTGCTGAGAGCCGCATTGGTATGGTTTTGGATGTCGCACATTTTCTGTGGCCGTTTGCGGTTCAGTACGCGGCGCATCAGCTCAACCTTCAGCCCCGGATCTCCTTGCCAGAGACCTCCCCCACCTTGCGGTGGACGGGGAAGGTTTGCGATGCGTCTGCGTTTTGGGTCTGGGAATCTTCGCGTTTGTCTGCGACTTGTCTGCGGACAAGTTGTCTCCCCGTGCTGTTCCCTGCGACTTCCTTGGCTTCCCTCCTGACGTGCCTGGTTGGAAATTTTACCACCCCACCTCGCGCCGTGTTGTGTCCTCCCAAGACGTCACCTTTGACGAGTCGGTGCCTTACTACCGTCTCTTCCCCTACCGTGCTGCGCCCCTTCCCCTGCCGCCGCTCTTCCTTGTGACAGATCCTCCCCCGGTAGACCCCTTCCCCCCTCAGGGTCCTGCCCCGTCAGTTGTGTCCCAGGTAGACGCAGTCGAGCCTGTCAAGGTAGCTGTTGACTCTGGTGCTGCTAGAGGTGCTGAGCCTGCGGGTGCCAGGTCTGGAGGTGCTGAGCCTGTGGGTGCTGAGTCTGGGGGTGCTGAGCCTGGGGGTGCTGAGCCTGGGGGTGCTGATCCTGGGGGTGCTGAGTTTGGAGGTGCCGAGCCTGGGGGTGCGGAGACTGGGGGTGCAGAGCCTGGGGGCGCTGGATCTGCTTGTGTGACTGCCGGCGGTGCTTCGTCGAGGCGGGAGCCACTCTCTACGCAGGAGCTGCGCGAGTGGTTTGCCCGGCGCTGTGACAAAGTTGAAACGAGAATTACTGCACTAAGGAATGAAAGTGGTACAAATATGCAACCCTAGAAATGTGTACCCCAGATAGGCTACCCCACTACAGCCTACACAACATTAAAATTTGACACACCCCCATTGGCAAAGTGGGGGAGAACAAGGGGTTACAAGACCAGTCAAGCAAAGCAAAGCAAAGCTCAGGGTGGATCACAAAGTCACCACACATTTCGAGTACAAGTTCAAGGCCAGAAGGCCAGTTCACATGCAGGAGCTCATGTATATATAGATGTAAAAGGCTAAACAAGCAGAAGTATATATATGTGACAGTACAAGCAAGGTCAAGAAGTGAGCAAGTGAGGCAAGACAGGCACAAGACCAAGCTGAGTACAGAAGCGCTGATGATCACAAGGCGCAAGTGCCTTGGTGAAGATATCAGCAGTGTTGGCCTCAGAGGCCACGTACGCAAGTCGCAACTGACCACGCTGCTGCTGCTCACGAGCAAGAAAGTAGCGAAGAGCAATGTGCTTCGTTCTGTGCTCTAGGCGCTGCTCCCGACACAAGGCCAGCATGGCCTTGTTGTCTACGTACAGCACTGGAGGAGAACGAGGCGGCTCTCCGAGGTCAGTCACCAGGTAGGTGAGCCAGCGAAGCTCCTGAGCAGCCATGGCTCCTGCGTAGATCTCAGCCTCACAACTGGAGCCGAGAACGGAAGACAAGCGAGTAGCTCGCCAAGAAACAGAGCCGGAACCAAGGCTGAAGGTGTAACCCTGTGACGAGCGCTGTGTAGCCTGGTCGTTAGCCCAAGAAGCGTCTGCGTGCCCAGTGAGGACCACTGGACTCTGCCCTCCAAACACTAGCCCCATGCCCGACGTACTGCACACGTAGCGCAACACCCTCTTCGCTGCAGCCATGTGCTCCGGTCTGTGTCTCCCAGGAGCAACATAGCGTGCAAGAATGCTAAGAGGGTATGCAAGGTCAGGTCGTGTGCAGGTTATCAGGTACATGAGGCAGCCAACAAGCTCTGGGTACAGGCCACTCGACTCTACGGACTCATCTGAAAGCAGAGCTGAGAGCGAGTGGCGAGTAGGCAGAGGAGTGGCCTGAGGCGAGGAGTACGTGAAGCCGAAGCGCTGAAGGACCTGCTGCACCATGTGTGACTGAGTCAGACTAATGGTGTGGCGTGCTCTGTCCCGGGTGATCTGCAAGCCAAGGTAGCTGCGCAGTTCACCCAGGTCTGTGCACGTGTGTCTCTTCTGCAGCTTGGACTTCACGTGGGCGAGTCCTGCAGAGTCAACAGTGGCAAAGACCAAGTCGTCGACGTACACGAGGATGTAGAACGGCGGCAAAGAGGTGTCGGTGGGCAGAAACAGCGACGGGTCGGCAGTAGAGGGAGCAAACCCAAGAGCCGCAAGCGTAGTCCTCAGTGTGTCGTGCAACTCACGCGGTGCCTGGCGGAGATCGTAAACTGGCCGCCGGAGGCTCCAGTGGGTGCCAGGAGGAAAAGTCCCAGTGAAGCCAGGTGGGCGGCGCAGCCAGATCTCCTCGTGCAAGCTACCCTGCAAGAAAGCAGTGCTGAAGTCAAGAGAGTGAAGCTCGTAGTCGCGCTGAGCGGCTATGTGCAGCAGCACCCGAAGAGTGGTTATCTTCGGGGTGGGAGGGAAGGTTTGAAAGTAGTCAACTCCCTGCCGCTGATTGAACCGACGAGCCACGTACCGCGCCTTGAAGACAGGCGGAGAACCTAGCGACCGCTTCACCCTGAAGATCCACATGCCACTGATGATGTTCGCCCCAGGTGGGGGAACCGCGTCAACGTAGGTGCCTCTGGACTTCAAGGAAGCCATCTCTGCATCCACAGCTGCCTGCCACTGAGAGGAGTAGGGACCCTCTACGGCCTCCGCGTAAGAGCGCGGAGTCGGGATGTCAAGTGCATCCGGGTCTCCCTCAGGGGTAAGCAGTACGGACACGAGATGAGGTGAAGCAGCAACCAGACAGTGGAACTCCTCCTGCCTGTCCTCAAGGAGGTCCGTGCCAAGAGCACACTCACCCCTGACAGACGGAGGACAGACACACGCAGACCCAGCAACAAGACTAGCAGTGTAGTCTAGACGACAGCGAGCAGCAAAGTCGAGGAGCTCAGCAACTAGGGCAGACGCAGCAGTGGACTTAAAGGAAGGGTCAGTGATGATAGTAGCAAGGAGACGCGTGACAGTAGGACTAGCAGCACGAAGAGAGTCCAACTCCAGGTCGGCAAGAGTAGGAAGAGAGGACTCAGGAGGAGAAGGCAAATGGGCACGCAGAGGAGCAGTGGACGGACGCAGAGTCATTCGGTGCGTGCCAGGGACAGGAGGAGGACGCTGACGCGAACCGCGACCACTATTGCGAGCAACACGAACAGGCGATGCAGGACGAGACGCACGCTCACGACGCTCAGCAAGACCTCCAGTAGGACCAGTATAGGGAGAAGGAGCAGGCAGTGGGGAGGCCGTCGGTAGCTGTGACTGGGACTGGACAGGCGGTGGACACTCTAAGGGAGGAGGAAGACCAAGAACCTGCTGAAGGAGCGGATCGAAGTACGACCGAGGCCGCGCGGCGACTCCAGACACAGCAGGGACAGCACCAGCGCCAACAACAACTTCAGCTGCTGTACCTCCAGCAGCACCAGCAGCACCCGCAGTAGGACCAGTGCGAGCAGCACCTCCAGCTCCAGTACCTCCAGCAGCACCCGCAGCAGGACCGCCTCCAGGATTGACAGCAGTAGCCTCAACGCCAACACCCTCAGCAGCTCCAGCTCCAGCCGAACTGCAGGCCCAGCAGCTCCAGTACTCGCGGCACGAGCACCTCTTAGACCGGCAGCACTAGCACCCTCAGCAGCCGAAGAAGCTCCAGCAGTACGCCTCCAGCGCCGGGCAAACCACTCGCGCAGCTCCTGTGGAGAGAGTGGCTCTCGCCGAGACGAAGCACCCGGAGAACCTCTAGGCCCAGCACCGCCAGACGCCACACGAGCAGGCCCAGCGGCCGCAGGCTCCGCACCCCCAGGCTCAGCAGCTCCATACGTGGCACCCCCAAGCTCAGCACCTCGAGACAGAGCACCTCCAGGCTCAGCACCCCCAGGCTCAGCACCCCCAGGCTCAGCATCCCCAGGCGTAGCACCTCCAGGCTCAGCACCCCCAGGCTCAGCACCCCCAGGCTCAGCACCCCCAGTCTCAGCACCCCCAGGCTCAGTACCCCCAGGCTCCGCACCCCCAGGCTCCGCACCCTCAGGAGTACCACTCGTAGGCCCAGCACCCCCAGGCGTAGCACCCACACGCTAAGCACCCTTAGAGTCAGCACCCCCAAGCTCAGCACCCCCAGCAGCACTAGAGTCACCAGTAACCTCGACAAGCTTGACTGCGTCTACCTGGGACACACATGAAGGGGCAGGACCCTGAGGGGGGAGGGGGTCTACCGGAGGGGGACCTGGCACAAGGAAGAGCGGTGGTGGGGGGAGGGACGGAGTGCGGTAGGGGAAGAGGCGGTAGTAGGGGACCGACTCGTCAAACGTGACGTCCTGGGAGGACAGAACACGACGAGAGGAGGGGTGGTAGAACTGCCACCCTGGTGCGTCAGGGGGGCAGCCAAGGAAGACGCAAGGAGCAGCACGAGGGGACAGCTTGTCCGCAGACAAGCCGCGGACAAACGCCCGAGATCCCCAGACACGGAACGCAGACGCTTCGCCAACCTTCCCCGTCCACAGCAAAGCTGGGGAGGTCTCCGGCATGGAGACCGTGGGGTGAAGGTTGATCTGATGCGCCGCGTACCGAATCGCAAACGGCCACAGGAAATGGGGGGCAGCCGCATGCATCATGGATGTACGGGCGACGTCCATGACCATGCCAATGCGGCGCTCAGCAATCCCATTTTGCTGTGGAGAGTCCAGAAGCGTAAAGGTCAGGCGGATACCTCGCGCACAACAGTAGGCTCGCAGGAGGCCAGAGGAGAACTCTCCGCCTCGGTCAGAGTGCAGACGCAGAACAGGAAAGTCCGAGCCGAAGCTCCTCCTGAGTTGGAGACGAGCTGCGCGGATCCAGTCGATCAACACCTCAGTAACATCACCCTTGCTGCGCAAGGGGAAGACTGTGGTGTAACGCGAGTAGTCGTCAACCACCAGCAGGAAGTAGCGCTCGTGACCCTGTCCATGGACGCGGGCCGGGCCCCACACGTCCATGTGAAGCGTCTGCAGCGGGGCCTCTGCCGGGGGAAACTGAGAGGAGTGAGGGGCAGCCCGCAGCCACCCCTCAACACAGGGGACGCAGGATGGTTTAGGTGCGAAGGAAGGGGAGGGAGGGACCGGGGAAGACCAGAGACAAGGACACGGGAGGCCATGCCTCGGAGACGAGGCAGGGAGGGGTGACCAAGGCGGTGGTGCCATAGGAGAGTCTCGTGAGACAGGAGGCGACAGGAGCAGGGGGCAGACTCAGGACCAGACCTGGACGCTGCAGCAAACATCTGACCCGACGCAGCTACCTGACCAGACGCGGGGACAGGGGGAGACTCAGTGGTCAGGGTGTACAGGCTCGACCCCGGCCGACGCGTGAACGTGGCAAGGTGCCGGCCTGTGCGAGCGTCCGAGCAGTGGGTCACCCGCTGACTCGCAGGAGTAAACTGGTGAACCCCCGCATCCTGCAGGTTAGCACCACTCACCAAGTTCGTGGAGAACGAGGGGAGGTAAAGACCAGACAAGGTGCCAGAGGGGGCAGCCGGACACGGGAGGACAGTGTAGAAGTGAGCAAGGACAGGACCCCTGGAGGGGTCTGCCAGAGAGACTGCAACCGGCCGGCCAAGCGGCGTGAGTGTGGTGCGGTCTCAAAAGAAGGAGCGAGAAGCCCCCGAGTCAAGGGTGAAGGTGAGGGAGGCCGAAGCCGACGCGGTACCTGAGAGCGCAGACTCACCAGCACCTGAGGACGCAGACGTACTGGCACCTAGAGCAGCAGCCTCACTAGCACCTAGAGCAGCAGCCTCACTAGTACCTAGAGCAGCAGTCTCAATGCCCGGGTCGGGCGGGAAACACCGGTAACAGTCACCCTCATCACTAATAGTCACAGCATACATGGCAGCAAGAATAGCATCAAAGTCAAGATCAAAGATAGCTACACCTGCCCTAGACAGCTCACCCCAGCGGGGGATCTCAGTGGCCTCCGGGAAATGGTGACGCCAAGCGTCCGTCAGGCGGCCAAAGCAGCGCTGGGTGGGGTGTAGACCCCCACACTGCTCACCCGCGCGGTCGCCGGTGCGTAGGACGTAGGTGCACGGACTAGTAACCCCACCACGCTGACGTACAGTGTACCACTCATGGAGCTGCTGAGGGGGGGGGGGGGATGTCCCGAGAACGCTGCTGCTGCTGCCGGCGTTGACCAACACCGGAGCCGCTCCGCTGCGTAGCACCACCCCGACCAGCTCCACCTCCTCCACCACCGCCTCCTCCACCTCTGCCACCACCGCCGCCTCCGCTCCCACCGCCACCGCCTCCGCCGCCTCCGCCTCCATTGCCGCCACCGACACCTCCACCCCCGCCACCACTCCCACCGCCACCCCCACTCCCTCCGCCGCCTCCACCGCCCACCTACACCACCCCCGCTAGCTCCGCCCGCGCCCCTGCCCCCCTTGCCCTTGCCAGAGCGGCATCTCTCGCTAGGGGCAGACGCCGCACCGACCGACTCAAGACCAACGAGGTCGGCCGCAGTAGCAGAGGCGACAGAGGGCAAAAGGGGGGAAGGGGAACACCCCTCAAAGATGGGGGTGCGAGGGTCACCACGAGAGGCTCCTACAGCGACTATGCTCTTCTCCGCTGCTAAGAGGGCCTTCTCAAGGAGGTCAACAGTGAGAACGGTGGGACAGACTGAGAGGAAGTGGTCTCTGACTACACGAAGGGAGTCAGGGAGGCGGGTGACTATGTAATAGAGAGTGATGTACATGGGGGGGGGGTTCTTGGCGCAGAACTCATCAGGAAGCGCAGCGCAGTAGCGAGTGTCACTAGTGCGGAGGTGCGTAATGAGGTCAGCGACTGTGGGAAAGGCAGCAAGGTCAGGGAAGAGGTACGGTAGCATGAGGCGGCTCAGTGCAGCGGTGGCAGGGGAAGAGTAGCGCGCAACTACAGCGTCGTACAAGGTCTGAGCACTCTTGTACTGACTAAAGTGTGCGCGCTCACTGGTAGGCAGGTGGCGACGCACAGCAAGACGTGCAGCAGCATCGCGAGTGGCCCACTGTGAGCAAACAGTGGCGTCGGCATCGGCAGCAGGGGCAGGGGAGGCACCAGAGGTGAGGTCAAAGAGGGAGAGACCGTCTGCCCTATCGCACTGTAGGAAAAGCTGCAGGTCATCTACCCAGACGTCAAAGTCAATGGCCATGCCCTCAGCGTCAAAAGCGAGAACACTGGGGGTGGCCATGACAGTAGTAGACTAGCACCGCTAGCTGTAGAGCAGGGGCAGTGCAGTGACAGGGGCGCTAGTCTCACCAGACAGGGCGGTTCGGGCAGCTCAGCAACACAGCAGCTCAGCAACACGGCGGCTCGGAGGACTCGGGCAGCGCGGCAGCAACTACGGCTCGGCGGCACCCGCGGCTCGGCTCCTCAGCTGCTCAAGCGGCTCGGGCGGCTCGGGCGGCTCGGGCGGCTCGGGCGGTGCGGGCGGCTCGGCTGCGTAGGGCGGCAGGGCCGCTAGTAGGGCGGCGGGGCCGCTGGTAGAGCGGCGGGGCCGCAGGTAGGGCAGGAGGGCCGCTGGTAGGGCGGCGGGGCCGCAGGTAGGGCAGCGGGGCCGCAGGTAGGGCGGCGAGGCCGCAGGTAGGGCGGCGGGGCCGCAGTAGGACGACGGGGCCGGGTCGAAGGTTGGGCGACGGGGCCGGGTCGAAGGTAGGGCGACGGAGCCGGGTCGAAGGTAGGGCGACGGGGCCGGTACTCAGGTAGGGCGACGGGGCCGGGGCCGGGGCTCAGGTAGGGCGACGGGGCCTGGGTCGGAGGTGGGTCGACGGGGCCGCGGTCGCAAGTAGGGCGACGGGGCCGGGGCCGGGGCACAGGTAGGGCGACGGGGCTAGGGCCGAGGCCGCAGGGATGGCGGCAGGGCCGGGGTCGCAGGTAGGGCGACGGGTCCGGGGTCGAAGGTAGGGCGACGGGGTCGGGGCGTTGGTAGGGCGACGGGGCCAGGGCGCAAGTGGGGCGAAGGGGCCGAGGCGCAGGTAAGGCGACGGGGCCGGGGCTACAGGTGGGGCTACGGGGTCGTAAGGGCTAGGAAGCAGGGGCCGCTAAGGTGGCGCGACGTGGCCGCTAGGGCGGCTCGGCGAAGGCAGAGAGGGGAGCGCGACTCGGGGAGCGCGCTCCGGGCAGGAATCTTTTTTTTTTCGATGTGGTGGGCCTTAGGCACAGTTCCCACGAGGGAACCTGCTCGATACCAAGAGAAAGTTGAAACGAGAATGACTGCACTAAGGAATGAAAGTGGTACAAATATGCAACCCTAGAAATGTGTACCCCATATAGGCTACCCCACTACAGCCTACACAACATTATAATTTGACACGCTGGATCCGTGCTGCTGGAGCTGGAGGCACTACTGTTGCTGGTGGTTCCAGAGGTGCTCGTACTGGCGGTGCTAGAGTTGCTGGGCCTGGGGGTGCTGCTGGGGCTGCTGGAGTTGGTCCTACTAGAGCTGCTAGCGGTACTGGAGCTGCTGGTCCTGCTGGAGTTGGTGCTGCTGGAGCTGGAGCTGCTGGGGGTGTTGGCGCTTGTGGTTCTGCTGGCGGTGGTGCGTCCGAGGGTGCTAGAGTTGGCGCTGTTGGAGCTGGAGGTGCTGCTGGCGCTGGTGCTGCCGCTGGGGGTACTGGTGCTGTCCCTGCTAGTTCTGGAGGCGCTGCGCGGCCGCGGCCGTACTTCGTTCCGCTCCTTGAGCAGGTTCTTGGTCTCCCGCCTTCTACTGGTCCTGCTCCTCCCTTAGAGTGTCCACAGCCTGTCCAGTCGCAGTCACAGTTACAGCCCGCCTCTCCTCTACCTGCTCCTTCTCCCTACACTGGTCCTATTGGAGGTCTTGCTGAGCGTCGTGAGCCTGCGTCTCGTTCTGCGTCGCCTGTTCGTGCTGCTCGCGCTAGTCGTCGTGCTCCGCGTCCTCCTGCGGTCCCAAGCACACACCAGATGGCACTGCGTCCTTCCACTGCTCCTCTGCGTATCCCGTTGCCGTCTCCTCCAGAGTCCTCTTTTCCTGTTCTTCCTGACCCAGCCTCTAACTCTCTTCGTGCTGCTAGTCCTACTGTCACGCGTCTTCTGGCCACTGTTGTCACTGACCCTTCCTTTCAGTCCACTGTTGCGTCTCCCTTAGTGGCTGAGCTTGTCGACTTCGCTGCTCGCTATCGTCTAGACTACGCCACCAGTCTTGTTGCTGAGTCCGAGTCTGTCTGTCCTCCGTCCGTCGGGGGTGGGTGTGCTCTTAGCACGGACGTCCTTGAGGACACGCAGGAGGAGTTCCAGTGTTTTGCTGCTGCTTTGCCTCATCTCGTGTCCACGCTGATTGCCCCTGAGGGAGACCCGGATGCACCAGACATCCCGACTCCTCGATCGTACGCTGAGGCGATCGAGGGTCCCTACTCCTCACAGTGGCAGTCAGCCATGGACGCAGAGATGGCTTCCTGGAAGTCCACAGGCACCTACGTCGACGAGGTTCCCCCATCTGGGGCGAACATCGTCAGTGGCATGTGGATTTTCAGGGTGAAGCGGCCGCCGGGTTCTCCGCCTGTCTTCAAGGTGCGTTACGTGGCTCGAGGCTTCAGTCAGCGGCAGGGAGTTGACTACTTTCAGACCTTCTCTCCCACCCCGAAGATGACCACTCTTCGGGTGCTGCTGCACATAGCCGCTCAGCGCGACTATGAGCTTCACTCTCTTGACTTCAGCACAGCTTTCCTGCAGGGCAGCCTGCACGAGGAGATTTGGCTGCGCCGCCCACCTGGCTTCACTGGGTCGTTTCCTCCTGGTACCAACTGGAGCCTCACGCGGCCAGTCTACGGTCTCCGCCAGGCACCCTGTGAGTGGCACGACACACTGAGGACCACACTTGCGGCTCTTGGGTTTGCTCCTTCTACAACCGACCCGTCGCTGTTTCTGCGCACCGACACCTCTTTGCCGCCGTTCTACATCCTCGTGTACGTCGACGACTTGGTCTTTGCCACTGCTGACACTGCTAGACTCGCCCACGTGAAGTCCGAGCTGCAGAAGAGACACACGTGCACAGACCTGGGTGAACTGCGCAGCTACCTTGGCTTGCAGATCACCCGGGACAGAGCACAGCGCACCATTACCTTGACTTAGTCACACATGGTGCAGCAGTTCCTTCAGCGCTTCGGCTTCACGTACTCCTCGCCTCAGGCCACTCCTCTGTCTACTCGCCACTCGCTCTCAGCTCTGCCTTCGGATGAGTCCGTAGAGTCGAGTGGCCCGTACCCAGAGCTTGTTGGCTGCCTCATGTACCTGATGACCTACACACGACCTGACCTTGCATATCCTCTTACCATCTTTGCACGCTATGTTGCTCCTGGGAGACACCGACCAGAGCACATGGCTGCAGCGAAGAGGGTGTTGTGCTACGTGTGCAGTACGTCGGGCATGGGGGTAGTGCTTGGAGGGCGACGTCGAGTAGTCCTCACAGGTCACGCAGACGCTTCTTGGGCTGACGACCAGCCGACACAGTGGTCGTCACAGGGTTACACCTTTAGCCTTGGCTCCGGCTCTGCCTCGTGGCGGTCTACCCGCTCGTCTTCTGTTCTCACCTCTAGCTGTGAGGCTGAGATCTACGCGGGGGCCATGGCTGCACAGGAGCTACACTGGCTCACCTACTTGTTGATTGACCTAGGAGAGCCGCCTCGTTCTCCTCCAGTTCAGTACGTAGACAACAAGGCCATGCTGGCCTTGTGTCGGGAGCACAGACTGGAGCATAGAACGAAGCACATTGCTCTTTGTTACTTCGTTGCTCGTGAGCTGCAGCAGCGTGGTCAGCTGCGCCTTGGTTACGTGGCCTGTGAGGCCAACACTGCTGATATCTTCACCAAGGCCCTTCCGCCTTGTGATCATCAGCGCTTCTGTTCTGTACTAGGTCTTGTGCCTACTTGGCCTCACTTGCTCACTTCTTGACCTTGCTTGTATTGTCCTCTTTCTTTACCTGCACTTGCTTGTTTACCTTTATATATATGATCTTGCATGTGAACTGGCCTTGTGGCCTTGCTCTTGTGCTCGGATTGTGTGGTGATGTTATGATCCACCCTGAGCTTGCTTTGCTTTGCTTGACTGGTCTTGTGACCCCTTGTTCTCCCCCACTTTGCCTATGGGGGTGTGTCAGGCATATGTGCTATAGTCTGTGTAGGCTGTAGTGGGGCAGTTCATATGGGGTACAACACTTTAGGGTTTACTACTTGTACTCCTCATTCTGCTCAATGCACTCATTCCTCGTTTCTTATCAAAGACGACCAGAAGTGACGAGCGCTCAGGTGGCGGAAAGCGCAACTCTCCACGATACTGCTTTGTTTGTGGAGATCCCGACCACTTTGTGAACCAGTGCCCCGACCGCGTCATCAAGGAGGATGGTGATGGCTAGGAAGCTCCGCGCGGATGATCGCAAAACCGTCAACCTCGTCGCAAAACCGCATACCGCGAGGACAACCAGCACTCTGATTCCAAGGACGAGCAGCCATCGGATGTCGGAACCTCCCACGGAAAGGGTGTCAAGGACGCCCCAAGTGATGATCTGGAGCAAATAGGGCAAGCGTCATGTTCGATGGCCGTCGTGGTGACGGACGCATCAGCGAAACCGACCATTTCCGTGGCTCCGGACGCTGGCGAGGATTCCCAGGCGGTAGCTGCAGCAGTGCAAGCCAATCCGACCGTGGTACTCCTCGATAGTGGCTGTTCTCATCACCTCATGGGGACGTGTGAGGCATTCGTGGAGATGAATGCGGAAGGCGACGTTCACCATGTGCGTGGATTCAGTGGCGATGTCCAGCCTCTAAAAGATCGCGGCACAATTGCTCTTCAAGGGGCGGCAGGCACACAAGTTCTCATTCCTGATGTGCTGTATGTGCATGGCGTACAGGCAAATTTGTTGTCAGCTGGACAGCTAAAAGACAGTGGTGTGCAGTTTCAGGACACAGGTGCCGAGACACTTCTCGTATCTGCTGAGGGATATATTCTCGGTCGTGCGAGCTACACCGGCCGCGTCCTCTGCGCGGACTTCCGTCCGTATTCATCACTGCCAAACTCTACCCTCGCACCGTCTGTCAACAAACCGTCAACCTCCTCCTCGGCTTCCGTCATCTCCTCTCCGCTACCGGCTGCGGGCACCCACTCTCGTCCAATCGCCGACACCCCGTCCACGTCGGCCGCCGACGATGAGGGGAGACCTGACGCGCTACCTTTGGCGCCGCGCATCGGCATCGTCGACGGTCGACCTGTCGCATCTTCTAAGGAGTCTGGTATGGAGAAACCGACGCCTGGTATGCAGAAACTGGCACCTGGTAAGCAGAAACCGACAGGGGAGCATGTGACTGAGGAGCTGGTGGCATGGGAGCAGGTGACAGGGGAGCAGTTGACAAGGGAGCAGTTGACAGGGGAGCAGACCAGCGACAGCTCATTGAGCGATGTTGTGAAGGTCATAGGCGAAGCTACAGGGGAGTCGTCTGGCGACTGTTCTTCGAGCGATGTGGTGGAAATCAAGTCGTCGACACGACATTCTACCCGCTCCAACTTTGGTGTGCCCCCAAAGAAATGGGCCGATGTGTGCCCGGTATTCGCTAACACGCTTCTCGATGACGCCAATGCGGATACCGCGACGATGACCATCAATTAATCAATTACTTTCCTTTTGTTACTGGATACCAAGCCTATTGCTGTATACCAAGCATACTGTTCTTCAAATACCAGTATCCGGTTTCCAGCAAGTCCGTACACGGAAAACTCACACTTCACTCTCTGATCGTGCAACTTTGCGCCTAGGCTCTCCCACAATCGCCTATTCTCCACAACGTTTCGCGCGTTACCGTGCCACGCTAGTTGGCTATTCGCTCATTCCTTTGCTCAATATAATGTTTGCTTCGAATGGGCAATCCTTGTTCGCTCACTCAATTGCACTCGTTACACTCTACATCGTTTCGTTCCTAACCAATCCACATTATCTAAGAATAGTTTTCTACCTAAATGTTCCACTCCTTACCCCAAGCCCTTGTCTATCTTGTAGATGCTCCACCTTCACTTTATTGGGCATCGTGGGCTACATTCAGTATTTTCACATTCAAAGGACGAGAACCGAATGATTCAACCAAGTTCAACAAAAAAGAAAAGGTCCGTTACAACTATCGATGAGGAGCTTTCACATCCAATCTATAATGAGTTGTTGAAAATTGATGCGCGGAATGAATAATTACGAAGCTGTAACAATATGGACTGACGTTCACTAACGGAATCGTATAGCGAGCTAACCTAAATAGGTCTGGGGTGCGGGGTTGGGTGCATGTTGGGCAAGGGAAAACTGAAGGCGACACGAGGTAGCATCGGTTTCGATGAAGTTGGCCAAACGTGTTGGAATAACCGAATGGTTATCTAAGCATTCCCGAAAGCTTCAAAATAGCGCATCGATTCATAACGAGTAATCGCCTCCACTGGCACAGCGGTAGCTCGTATAGTGCATACAGCGAAGGTCAACATTCGGAAAGGTAGATTGTCACGTCTGTCGTGTACCCTGGATTGGACTCCCAATGCAATACAGCAACCGTAAATGAAATCGCAAGAGTCACTGCAATTGTAGCGATGCTTGCAAAACACTTGATAAGGGAGTAAATTACTCAGGGTGCATTCTCATAGCGACATTTGTGTCTCAATCACTTTGTGACGCAGAAAACAACATAAACTTGTCCGAATACTGAACGAGAATGAATGCATTGAGATCAAACTGAGTACAAGTACTAACCCTAAATGGGTTGTACCCGTTATGGGCTACCCCACTACAAAACAGTACAAAAACGCTGATGATCACTAGGCTGAAGTGCCTTGGTGAATATATCAGGAGTGTTGGCCTGAGTGGCCACGTAAGCAAGACGAAGCTGACCACGCTGCTGCAACTCTCGAGAAAGGAAGTAACCCACAGCGATGTGCTTCATCCTGTGCTCCAGTCTGTGCTCCTGGCACAAGTCAATGATGGCCTTGTTGTCTACGTACAGAACTGGAGGAGAATTAGGCCGCTCTCCCATGTTGGTCAGCACGTAGGTGAGCCAATGTAACTCCTGTGCAGCCATAGCCTCTGCGTAGATCTTAGCCTCACCACTAGAACAGAGAACAGAAGATGAGCGGGTAGACCGCCAAGAAACAGAACCGGAGCCAATGCCGAAAGGGTAACCCTGTGACGACCGGTGGGTAGCGAAGTCGTCAACCGAAGACGCGTCTCCGTGTCCAGTAAGGACAACTCAACCCCGTCCTCCAAGCACGAGCCCCATGCTCGACGTACTACACAAGTAGCGCGACGCCCTCTTAGCGGCCTCCATGTGCTCTGGTTGGTGTCTTCCGGGCGCAACGTAGCGTGCGAGGATGCTAAGAGGGTAGACAAGGTCAGGTCGAGTGCAGGTCATCACGTACATGAGGCCGCCCACAAGCTCTTGATACAGGCCACTCAGCTCTACGGACTATTCACAGCAGCTGCGTGAGTGGTACTCTCAGCGTTACAACCTCCAGCGTGGGGCTGCTGGAGCTGGGGGTTCTGCTGGAGTTGGAGCTGGTGGTGGGTCGCAGCCGACGCCTCCCTCCCCACAGCGACTGCGTGAGTGGTACGCTCGGCGCTGCACCCTCCGCAGCGGAGCTCCTGGCCCTGTGGTGCCGCCCACTGGTGCTGCTCCAGGTACTGGAGCCTCCGGTTCTGGAGGTGCTCGTACAAGCGGTACTGGAGCTACTGGGACTGGGGGTTCTGCTGGAGCTGGTGCTATTGGAGGTGCTGCTGGTGCTGGAGTTGGAGCTGCAGGTGCTGGAGCTGCTGGAGCCTCCGATGGAGCTGAGGACGCCGGGTCTACTGGAGTTGGTGTCGCTGACGACCCTGGGGTAGGTCTTGCAGGTGCTGGAGCCGACGGTGTGGCTGGAGTTCGCACTACTGGAGCTGCTGGTGGTACTGCTGGAGTTGGAGTTGCTGCTGGGGGTTCTGGTGCGGTCTCTGGTCGTTCTGTGGGCGCTTCACGACCGCGGCCATACTTCGTTCCGCTCCTTCAGCAGGTTCTTGGTCAGCCTCCTCCTCCTTGTCCTGCTCCCTCACTAGAGTGTCCTCCGCCTGTCCAGTCGCAGGCACAGTTACAGCCCGCCTCATCACTTCCTAGTCCTTCTCCCTACACTGGTCCGACAGGAGGTCTTACGGAGCGTCGTGAGCCAGAGTCTTGTCCTGCGTCGCCTGAGTCTTGTTCTACGTCGCCTGTTCGTGCTGCTCGCACTGGTCGTAGTGCCATCCGATGCTCAACCTACCCACGTCACACCCTGTGGTTGAGGTAACAGGGTCTACCCCTGCCAAATTTTACGCTTGAATGCATGCCATGCACCAACCATTTTGCCAACCTCGCCTAAAGAGAAACCATCTCCTTGCACCAGAACTTCGCCATCCGCATAAAGTGCTGATGAAATCCACTCGACACCAGTATCTCTTCACCTCCGAGTCTAGCCATGCCTCGTCTTAACCACGGTTCACAGCTTGCCGTGCATATCAAGTGGGCTATCTGTGCCCACTATGTCGCCAACCCCCAGTTGCGCCACGTCGACCTTGCGCGCTGGTGTTTTACCTGCTTCGGCATTAGGCCCGACCGTTCGACGATCGGGCGCGTTCAGAAAGGCGCAGAACGATGGGCCGCGACGGCGACGAACAACAACATCGTCCATGTGAGGGGCGGCGCACACCCCACACTTGAGCGCGCCATGGCCGCTTGGATTGCCAATGTGGGGCCGGCCGGCATTCCCCTCATGCTCGCCACCATCCGCGACCACGTCGCTAACATGGCTCGCGACATGGATGAGGTTCCGGCGGACTTTCGGTGCTCGACCGGATGGGTACGCCGCGCGTTGCGTCGCCAGGGCGTCCGTTGCCTGAGCTGTCGGAGAGGCGGCGGATCAGGACATGGCCGCGGTGCGCACGACTCGTGAGAAGCTTCCTCAGCTGCTGATGTATCTCTCGGTGTCCGCGAGGGATACGTACAACTTTGATGAAACTGCACTTTACATCTTTGTGCTGCCCCGTAAGACTTACGGAAATCGGCGCATGGCCGGACGGAAGATCCCAAAGGACCGTCTTACCATCGGCCTTCTCGTCAATGCCGACGGATCTCATTCGTTCCGCCCCTTGGTCATCTCGAAGGCCAAGAGGCCCCACGACTTCCGGCCCGATTATAACCGAGACGATGTGTGCTATTGGCGCTTATCGAAGAAGGGCTGGATGACGACTGAGGTAAGGCTTTACCGCATTTTCAATTCGCCACGCCCATTGACATGGTTTACTGTTGCTTCGCACATACGTCCATGTCCTATGATTGTCACTCATTTCTAGTTTTCTGAAGTTTCTTCTGCATCTTGTTCCCGTACACTTCTTTTGCAGGTCTTTACTCACTTCATGGAGTAGCTCAATGCCGCCATGTACGCCGAGTAGAGGAGCATTGTCATCCTCATGGACAATGCTAGCAGCCACGTCCTCAAGTCTGAAGGGGCCGAGACGGAGGACCTGTTCGGTTTTCGCACGCGCAAGCTCAGCAACCTCCGCATCGTGTACCTGCCACCGAACACCACTTGTTTCACCCAGCCCCTTGATCAGGGGATCATTGCTACGGCGAAGGCGAGGTACCGTGCGCATTGGCTCAGCGCCTTCACTACGAAGTGGGCCGAGGACGGCGCCATGTCCGCGATGGCGAGGTACAGGCCGAACCTCCGCAACGTGCTGGCCTGGCTGCTTGACACTTGGATGAACATCGAGCGTTGGACGATTAGCGCTGCTGGTGGCGCACCGAGTGCCTGCCGGGTGCGTGGGAGATGCAGCTTGAGCACGTCTGCGATGGCGGCAACGGCGGTACCACTGAGCTCGACGAGGCTCTGGGCGATGTGGGGATCCTTATCGACCGCCTTGGCCTTGGGCCTTCGGCGATGCCGGCCGCGGAGTTCGTGCGCGTCGACGACAATCAGCCGACTTGCGCCGAGCCGGGCGAGGACCCGTTGGCGATGGAGCCACCGAATGTGCAGACGCCAGAGATGTGGGAAGCTCCTGCCAACATGCAGGCCGTCTATGACGACGCCAATCCAGCTTGCCGTGAAGCACGGCGCTACGCACGTGCTGCGAGCGAAATGCTCATCGGCTACGCAAAGACGACCGGCATCACCCTGCGTGACCTCTGCTCGCTGTTCAACATCCGCAACCCCATCATTAGGGCCCGAATGGAGCGCGCAAGTCCGCCGCTCAATCTGAACCAGACCCCACCTCCCACCACGCCCGTCGGCTCGACCCCGCCGGCGGAGACCCCTCGCCGCCATGGGTGTGTGCTGCCGGCGTGGATGACAGCGCCAACACCGCGTTGGGTGACCCTGGCTCAGCAGGCGGCTCGCCGCCAGGAGCTCATTGAAGCAGGGGCGCTCGCCGTTATGGGCGGCTTCCTGGATGCGGCCGAGTGGATGAGGCTGTGAGGGGTGTTGATACCCCCTTGTACGAACGACTTTGGACGAACTGAAGAAGGCGGCAACAACAGTGAAGGGGGGGGGAGAGACAGCTGCAAAATTTCATCTCTGCCCTGGAGTTATCGGCGGATTACGACAAAAGGCTCGTCGAGTCTGGACAAAGCCGCTGAAGGTGCTGACATCATCTGACCACAGATTACGTTCGACAACAGTTTTCGGAGTGACACTCGATTTTGGTTACAACTGTGACGACAATCGCCGACTCTCGATAATCAACTCGCCTTCATCGACGACGTTTTCGCCCTACCCCGATTTCCTGGCCAGAGGATTTTGGGACGGGACTTCCAACTTTACTAGCGACAAATCGTCCAGCTCGACCCGCCCACGACAAACGACTCAATTCCATCTGCTGCCAGCTGCATCTGCTGTAGATATCGCCGGATTCTAGCGATGTGAAGACAAAAATGTTCATTTCGAGTAACATGGATTTTCTGACGAGGTTTCCGGACTACATCTACTGGTTAACCCTTGAAGAATTTTGGGGCACGTAAACCTGGTTTCTGTCAAATTATAATATTGTGTAGGCTATAGTGGGGTAGCCTATATGGGGTACACATTTCTAGGGTTGCATATTTGTATCACTTCCATTCCTTAGTCAATCCATTCTCGTTCTCCTTTTCTCATGGTATCGAGCAGGTTCCCCCTTGGGAACTGTGCCTAGGGCCCACCACATCGAGTTTCACTTTTTTTTTTTTTTTTTTTTCTCTCCTGCCCGAAGCGCGCTCCGCCCGAGTCGCGCTCCAGGCTCTCACCTCGCCGAGCCGCCCTAGCGGCCCCTACGACCTAGCGACCCTATCGCCCTAGTGGCCCTATCGCCCTATCGCCCTAGTGGCCCCTTCCCCTAGCGGCCCCGCCGCCCGTCGTTTCGGCCCCGCCGCCCTTTAGTGCGGCCCCGCCGCCCGTCACACCGGCCCCGTCGCCCCGCATTGCGGCCGCGCTGCCCGTCTCCGCGGCCCCGCCGCCCGTCTCCGCGGCCTCGCCGCCCGTCGCTGCGGCCCCGCCCTTCTCGGCGGCCCCGTCGCCCCACATTGCGGCCTCGCCACCCATCTCAGCGGCCCCACCGCCCTTTGCTGCGGCCCCGCTGCCTCCCTCGCTGCGGCCCCGCCGCCCTGCTCAGCGGCCCCGCCACCCTTCTCCTCAGCGGCCCCGCCGCCCTACTCAGCGGCCCCGCCGCCCTTCTCCTCAGCGGCCCCGCCGCCCTACTCAGCGGCCCCGCCGCCCTTCTCCTCAGCGGCCCCGCCGCCCTACTCAGCGGCCCCGCCGCCCTACTCAGCGGCCCCGCCGCCCTTCTCCTCAGCGGCCCCGCCGCCCTACTCAGCGGCCCCGCCGCCCTTCTCCTCAGCGGCCCCGCCGCCCTACTCAGCGGCCCCGCCGCCCTTCTCCTCAGCGGCCCCGCCGCCCTTCTCATCGGCCCCGCCGCCCTACTCAGCGGCCCCGCTGCCCTTCCGCAGCGGCCTCGCCGCCCTTCTCAGCGGCCCAGCCGCCCCTCGCACCAGCGGCCCTGCCGCCCTACACCGCCCGCGCCGCCCGAGCCGCCCGAACCGCCCGAGCCTCCCGAGCCGCCCGACCTGCCCGAGCTGCCCGAGCCGCCCGAGCCGCCCGACTCTCCTGAGCCGCCCGAGCCGCCCGACCAGCCCGAGCCGCCCGAGCCGCCCGAACCGCCCGAGCCACCCGAGCCGCCTGAGCCGCCCGAGCCGCCTGAGGAGCCGAGCCGCTGGTGCCACGGAGCCGCAGTTGCTGCAATGCCGTCCGAGCAGCCGTGTTGCCGTGCTGCTGTACCGCTGAGCTGCCCGACCCACCCTGCCTGGTGAGAGCAACGCTTCTGTCACTGCACTGCCCCTGTCCTACAGTTGGTACTGCTAGTCCACTGTTGTCATGGCTACCCCCAGTGTTCTCGCTTTTGATGCTGAGGGTCGAGCCATTGACTTTGAGGTTTGGGTGGATGACCTGCAGCTTTTCCTACAGTGCGATAGGGCAGACGGTCTTTCCCTCTTTGACCTCACCTCTCGTGCTTCCCCTGCCCCTGCTGCCGATGCCGACGCCACTGTTCGCTCCCAGTGGGCCACTCGCGATGCTGCTGCACGTCTTGCTGTGCGTCGCCACCTGCCTACCACTAAGCGCGCGCACTTTAGTCAGTACAAGAGTGCTCAGACCTTGTACGACGCTGTCGTTGCACGCTACTCTTCCCTTGCCACTGCTGCACTGAGCCGCCTCATGCTACCGTACCTCTTTCCTGACCTTGCTGCCTTTCCCACAGTCGCTGGCCTCATTACGCACCTCCGCACTAGTGACACTCGCTACCGCGCCGCGCTTCCTGCTGAGTTCTGCACCAAGAACCCCCCCCCCCCCATGTACATCACTCTCTATTATATAGTCACCCGCCTCCCTGACTCCCTTCGTGTAGTCAGGGACCACTTCCTCTCAGTCTGTCCCACCACTCTCACTGTTGACCTCCTAGAGAAGGCCCTCCTAGCAGCGGAAAAGAGCATAGTCGCTGTAGGAGCCTCTCGTGGTGACCCTCGCACCCCCATCTTTGAGGGGTGTTCCCCTTCCCCCCTGTTGCCCTCTGTCGCCTCTGCTGCTGCGGCCGACCTCGTTGGTCTTGAGTCAGTCGGTGCGGCGTCTGCCCCTAGCGGGAGACGCCGCTCTGGCAAGGGCAAGGGGGGCAACGGCGCGGGTGGGGCTAGCGGGGGTGGTGGAGGTGGCGGCGGAGGCGGCGGAGGGAGTGGGGGTGGCGGTGGGAGTGGTGGCGGGGGTGGAGGTGGCGGTGGCAGCGGCGGAGGCGGAGGCGGCGGTGGCGGTAGCGGTGGGAGCGGAGGCGGCGTTGGTGGCGGAGGTGGAGGCGGCGGTGGTGGAGGAGGTGGAGCTGGTCGGGGTGGTGCTTCGCAGCGGAGCGGCTCCGGGAGTGGTCAGCGCCAGCAGCAGCAGCAGCAGCAGCGTTCTCGGGACATCCCCCCTTCTCAGCAGCTCCGTGAGTGGTACACGCAGCGTCAGGGTGGTGGGGGTTTTGGCCCGTGCACCTACGTCCTTCGCTCTGGCGACCGCGCGGGTGAGCAGTGTGGGGGTGCTCACCCCACCCAGCGCTGCTTTGGCCGCCTGACGGACGCTTGGCGTCAGCAGTTCCCGGAGGCTAGTGAGATCCCCCGCTGGGGAGAGCTGTCTAGGGCAGGCGTAGCTATCTTTGATCTTGACCTTGATGCTATCCTTGCTGCCATGTATGCTGTGACTATTAGTGATGAGGGTGACTGTTACCGGTGTTTCCCGCAAGACCCGGGCATTGGTACTGCTGCTCTAGGTGCTGGTGAGGCTGCTGCTCTAGGTGCCAGTGCGTCCGCGCCCTCAGGTGCTGGTGAGTCTGCGCTCTCAGGTACCACGTTGGCTTCGGCCTCCCTCACCTTCACACTTGACTCAGGGGCTTCTTGCTCCTTCTTTCGAGACCGCACCACACTCACGCCGCTTGGTCGGCCAGTTGCAGTCTCCCTGGCAGACCCCTCTGGGGGTCCTGTCCTCTCTCACTTCTCCACTGTCCTCCCGTGTCCGGCTGCCCCCTCTGGCACCTTGTCTGGTCTTTACCTCCCCTCGTTCTCTACGAACTTGGTGAGTGGTGCTGACCTGCAGGATACGGGGGTTCACCAGTTCACTCCTGCGAGTCAGCGGGTGACCCACTGCACGGACGCTCGGACAGGCCAACACCTGGCCACGTTTACACGTCGGCCGGGGTCGAGCCTGTACACACTGACCACTGCGTCTCCTCCAGTCACTGCGTCTGGTCAGGTAGCTGCGTCGGGTCAGGTGTTTGCTGCAGCGTCCAGGTCTGGTCCTGAGTCTGCCCCCTGCTCGTGTCGCCTCCTGTCTCACGAGACTCTCCTCTGGCACCACCGTCTTGGTCACCCCTCCCTGCCTCGTCTCCGAGGCATGGCTTCCCGTGTCCTTGTCTCTGGTCTTCCCCGGTCCCTCCCTCCCCTTCCTCTGGGGCCTGGTCCTTCCTGTGTCCCCTGTGTCGAGGGGCGGCTCCGGGCTGCCCCTCACTCCTCTCAGTTTCCCCCGACAGAGGCCCCGCTGCAGACGCTTCACATGGACGTGTGGGGCCCAGCCCGCGTCCGTGGACAGGGTCACGAGCGCTACTTCCTGCTGGTGGTTGACGACTACTCGCGTTACACCTCAGTCTTCCCCTTGCGCAGCAAGGGTGATGTCGCTGAGGTGTTGATCGACTGGATCCGCGCAGCTCGTCTTCAGCTCAGGAGGAGCTTCGGCTCGGACTTTCCTGTTCTGCGTCTGCACTCTGACCGAGGCGGAGAGTTCTCCTCTGGCCTTCTGCGAGCCTACTGTCGTGCGCGAGGCATCCGCCAGAACTTTACGCTACCGGACTCTCCACAGCAAAATGGGATTGCTGAGCGCCGCATTGGCATGGTCATGGACGTCGCTCGTACGTCCATGATCCATGCGGCTGCCCCCCATTTTCTGTGGCCGTTTGCGGTTCAGTACGCGGCGCATCAGATCAACCTTCACCCCAGGGTCTCCAGGCCGGAGACCTCCCGAGCCTTGCTGTGGACGGGGAAGGTCGGCGATGCGTCTGCGTTCCGTGTCTGGGGATCTCGGGCGTTTGTCTGCGACTTGTCTTCGGACACGCAGTCCTCTCGTGCTGCTCCCTGTGTCTTCCTTGGCTTCCCCCCTGACGCCCCTGGGTGGCAGTTCTACCACCCCACCTCTCATCGTGTTCTGTCCTCCCAGGACGTCACGTTCGACGAGTCAGTCCCCTACTACCGCCTCTTCCCCTACCGCACTCCTTCCCTCCCCCCGCCACCGCACTTCCTTGTGCCAGGTCCCCCCCCGGTAGTCCCCCTCCCCCCTCAGGGTCCTGCCCCTTCAGGTTTGTCCCAGGCAGACGCAGTCGAGCCAGTCGATGTTGCTGGTGACTCTGGTACTGCTGCGGGTGCTGAGCCTGGGGGTGCTGACTCTGGGGGTGCTGCGCGCGTGGGTGCTGAGCCTAGGGGCTCTGAGTCTGGGGGTGCTGCGACTGGGGGTGCTGAGCCTGGGGGTGCTACGACTGGGGGTGCTGAGCTTGGGGGTACTGCGACTGGGGGTGCTGAGCTCGGGGGTGCTACGACTGGGGGTGCTGAGCCTGGGGGTGCTGCGTCTGGAGCTACTGAGCCTGGTGGTGCGGAGCCAGCGGCCGCTGGACCTACCCGTGTGGCGTCTGGCGGTGCTGGGCCAAGAGGTTCTCCGGGTGCTTCGTCTTGGCGGGAGCCGCTCTCTCCACAGGAGCTGCGCGAGTGGTTTGCCCGTCGCTGGAGGCGTACTGCTGGAGCTGGTGCTTCTTCGGCTGCTGAGGGTTCTGGTGCAGCCGGTCTTGGAGGTGCTCGCCCTGGGAGTGTTGGAGCTGCTGGGCCTGCGAGTGCGACTGGAGTCGGAGCTGCTGAGGGTGTTGGCGCTGAGGCTACTGCTGTCAGTCCTAGCGGCGGTCCTACTGCGGGTGCTGCTGGTGCTGCTGGAGGTACTGGAGCTGGAGGTGCTGTTGGCGCTGGTGCTGCCACTGGGGGTGCTGGTGCTATCCCTGCTGTGTCTGGAGTCGCCGCGCGGCCTCGGCCGTACTTTGTTCCGCTCCTTCAGCAGGTTCTTGGTCTTCCTCCTCCCTTAGAGTGTCCACCGCCTGTCCAGTCACAGTCACAGTTACCGCCGGCCTCCCCACTGCCTGCTCCTTCTCCCTACACTAATCCCACTAGAGGTATTGCTGAGCGTCGTGAGCCTGCGTCTCGTCCCGCATCGCCTGTTCGTGCTGCTTGCGCTGGTGGCCGCGGTTCGCGTTAGCGTCCTCCTCCTGTCCCTAGCACTCACCGGATGTCTCTGCATCCGTCCACTGCTCCTCTGCGTGTCCCTTTGCCTTCTCCTCCTGAGTCCTCTCTTCCTTCTCTTGCCGACCCAGAGTCGGACTCTCTTCGTGCTGCCAGTCCTACCGTCACGCGTCTCCTTGCTACTGTCGTCACTGACCCCTCTTTTGAGTCCACTGCTGCGTCTGCTCTTGTTGCTGAGCTCGTCGACTTTGCTGCTCGCTGTCGTCTAGACTACGCTGCTAGTCTTGTTGTTGAGTCTGCGTCTATCTGTCCTCCGTCCGTCGGGGGTGAGTGTGCTCTTGGCAATGACGTCCTTGAGGACAGGCAGGAGGAGTTCCAATGTCTAGCTGCTGCTTCACCTCATCTCGTGTCCGTACTGCTTACCCCTGAGGGAGACCCGGATGCACTAGAGATCCCGACTCCGCGCTCTTACGCGGAGGCGATAGAGGGTCCCTACTCCTCTCAGTGGCAGGCAGCTATGGATGCAGAGATGGCTTCCTGGAAGTCCACGGGCACCTACGTTGACGCGGTTCCTCCTCCTGGGGCGAACATCGTCAGTGGCATGTGGATCTTTAGGGTGAAGCGGTCGCCGGGCTCTCCACCTGTCTTCAAGGCGCGGTACGTGGCTCGTGGCTTCAGTCAGCGGCAGGGAGTTGACTACTTTCAGACCTTCTCTCCCACCCCGAAGATGACCACTCTTCGGGTGCTGCTACACATAGCCGCTCAGCGTGACTACGAGCTTCACTCCCTTGACTTCAGCACTGCTTTCCTGCAGGGTAGCCTGCACGAGGAGATCTGGCTGCGCCGTCCACCTGGCTTCACTGGGACTTTCCCTCCTGGCACCCAGTGGAGCCTCCGACGGCCAGTCTACGGTCTCCGCCAGGCACCGCTTGAGTGGCACGACACACTGAGGACTACGCTTGCGGCTCTTGGGTTTGCTCCCTCTACTGCTGACCCGTCGTTGTTTCTGCGCACCGACACCTCTCTGCCGCCGTTCTACATCCTCGTGTACGTCGACGACTTGGTCTTTGCCACAGCTGACACTGCTGGACTCGCCCATGTGAAGTCCGAGCTGCAGAAGAGACACACGTGCACAGACCTGGGTGAACTGCGCAGCTACCTTGGCTTGCAGATCACCCGGGACAGAGCACGCCGCACCATTACCTTGACTCAGTCACACATGGTGCAGCAGGTCCTTCAGCGCTTCGGCTTCACGTACTCCTCGCCTCAGGCCACTCCTCTGTCTACTCGCCACTCGCTCTTAGCTCTGCCTTCGGATGAGTCCGTAGAGTCGAGTGGCCCGTACCCAGAGCTTGTTGGCTGCCTCATGTACCTGATGACCTGCACACGACCTGACCTTGCATACCCTCTTAGCATTCTTGCACGCTATGTTGCTCCTGGGAGACACAGACCAGAGCACATGGCTGCAGCGAAGAGGGTGTTGCGCTACTTGTGCAGTACGTCGGGCATGGGGCTAGTGCTTGGAGGGCGGAGTCCAGTGGTCCTCACTGGGCACGCGGACGCTTCTTGGGCTGACGACCAGGCTACGCAGCGGTCTTCACATGGTTACACCTTGAGTCTTGGTTCCGGCTCTGTTTCGTGGCGGGCTACTCGCTCGTCTTGTGTTCTCGGCTCCAGTTGTGAGGCTGAGATCTACGCCGGGGCCATGGCTGCACAGGAGCTACGCTGGCTCAACTATCTGCTGACTGACCTAGGAGAACCGCCTCGTTCTCCTCCAGTGCTGTACGTAGACAACAAGGCCATGCTGGCCTTGTGTCGGGAGCAGCGCCTGGAGCACAGAACGAAGCACATTGCTCTCCGCTACTTTCTTGCTCCTGAGTTGCAATAGCGTGGTCAGTTGCGACTTGCGTACGTGGCCTCTGAGGCCAACACTGCTGATGTTTTCACCAAGGCACTTCCGCCTTGTGATCATCAGCGCTTCTGCACTCAGCTGGGTCTTGTGCATGTCTTGCCTCACTTGCTCACCACTTGACCTTGCTTGTACCCTTCCATATATATATATATACCTGCTCTTGCTTGTTTAGCCTTATATATTTATGTGTACTCCTGCATGTGAACTGGCCTTGTGGCCTTGACCTTGTGCTCGGACTGTGTGGTGACGTTGTGATCCACCCTGAGCTTTGTCTGCTTTGCTTGACTGGTCTTGTGACCCCTTGTTCTCCCTTACTTTGCCTATGGGGGTGTGTCAAATTATAATATTGTGTAGGCTATAGTGGGGTAGCCTATATGGGGTACACATTTCTAGGGTTGCATATGTGTATCACTTCCATTCCTTAGTCAATCCATTCTCGTTCTCCTTTTCTCAGTTTCGTCATCGACTTTTCCACACCGACGCAATTTCACCTGGCCTTCTACGCTTGACGGGTTTCCGAGTGGGACACCTGGTTTTGTTGGAGTTTACTTCGGCACAGCTGCGGGAAAGTTTATGTGGACAGTTTTCTTGGAGGGAGGGGGGGGGGGAGTGCTTTGCACTATTTCTTGGCGTTTTCTCGTGTTCCTCCTTGACTTCGTCAAGACGCGTCAGCACGACGGACGATCGCGATTACACCAACACGATCTACGGTCCCTGCTCATTCGCGTTTGAATTCGCGTCATTAGGTTCCCTCCAATTTCGCGTCAGTCATCGACAGTCAGATCTGCATCTGCTCGATCTACGGCCCACATTCAAACTTCTACTTCATTTTGGGCCAGTTCAACCGAGTCCGTCAGATCGACATCGGACTTCATCGACGGCCGACATTCTGACCTTTCTTCAATATTGTTGAAGACATTTCCTTCCGTCGGATTCAGCATAAGTGGAGATCTACGGCATCCTCGCTAGTGTGGGGCTTGTTTCAGTACAAGGCTGCCTTATTTAGAAGGTGTAAGAGTGTAAGGATATACAAATCCTTACTGAGGCACTCGTGAGCGAGGCCATCCCGAGGGTCACGCAACGAACCTGTTCGGCCTAATTTGTCGCACCGAACCACTCTTGACTCGCCTCCGCACCAATCACAACCATCATCGAGCCATGCTCACCCAACCTCTCCGCCTAGCTAGTGTCAAACTCATATGCTAGTCTGTGTAGGCTGTAGTGGGGTAGACAAAATGGGGTACAACACTTTTAGGTTTGCCTACTTGTACCCACCTGCTTGCTAGTTCATTCATTCCTCATTTCTTCACATGGTATAGAGCAAGTTCCCTAGTGGGAACTTTTCCTAAGGCCCACCACTGAAAATCGACTTTTTTTTTTCCTGCCCTCAGATCGAGTCGCCCCTGACCAAGGCGCGCCATGTGTGCCGCCCTCCCCTTAGCGACCCGTCGCGCCGCCCTTAGTGCCCCGCCCCCCCCCCCCCCCCCCCCCCCCCCCACCCTCTCACGACCCCTCGCGACCCTGTCGTCGCCCCCTAGCGACCCGTCGCGCTGCCCTGAGCGGCCCGTCGCGCCGCCCTCAGCGGCCCCTTGCGGCCCCACCTACGCGGCCCCGTCGCCGCCCTCTCGCGGCCCCGTCGCCACCCTCTCGCGGCTCCGTCACCGCCGTTAGCGGCCCCGCCGCCACCCTCACGGCCGCGTCGTCGCCCCCTACGCGGCCCCGTCGCCGCCCTCTCGCGGCCTCGTCGCCGCCATTACCGGCCCCGCCGCCGCTCTCGCGGCCTCGTCGCCGCCCTCTCGCGGCCGCATCGCCGCCCTCTCGCGGCCCCACTGCCACCCTCTTGCAGCCTCGTCGCCGCCCTTAGCGGCCCCGTTGCCGCCCCTTAAGGTCCCGTCGCCGCCCCTTGCAGCCCCGTCGCCGCCCCTTGCGCCCTCGTCGCCGCCCTTAGCGGCCCCGTCCCCGCCCTTGCGGCCCCGTCGCCGCCCTTAGCGGCCCCGTCGCTGCCCCTTGCGACCCCGTCGCCGCCCCCTTTCGGCCCCTCCCCGGCCCCTTCACCGCCGAGCAGCCGAACCTCAGAGCCGCCAAGCAGCCGAGCCGCCGAACCACCGAGCCGCCGAGCCGCCAAGCAGCCGAACCGTCGAGCCGCCGAGCAGCCGAGCCGCCGAGCCGCCGAGCAGCCAAGCCGCCGAACCGCCGAGGCGCCGAGCCGCTGAGCCGCCGAGCCGCCCCTACAGAGCCGCTGCCGCCGAGCCGCCGTCGAGCCTCTACTACCACTACCGAGTCGCTGCCACCACGAGATCTACAGGATGGGGGGGTTGACCAGTTCACTCTTGCGAGTCATCGGGTGACCCACTATACGTGTGCTCGGACGGGCCGACACTTGGCCACGTTTACACACGCTGCTCCTCTGCGTGTCCCTTTACCGTCTCCTCCAGAGTCCTCTCTTCCTGTCCTTGCTGACCCGGAGTCTGCCTCTCTTCGTGCTGCCAGTCCTAGTATCACGAGTCTCCTGTCTACTGTTGTTACTAACCCTTCCTTTGAGTCCTCTTCTGCGTCTGTCTTAGTTGCTGAGCTTGTCGACTTTGCTGCTCGTTGTTGTCTAGACTACGCTGCGAGTCTTGTTGCTGAGTCAGACTCTGTCTGACCTCCGTCCGTCGAGGGTGAGTGTGCTCTTAGCACGGACATCCTTGAGGACACGCAGGAGGAGTTCCAGTGTTTTGCTGCTCCTTTGCCTCATCTCATGTCCACGCTGATTGCCCTTGAGGGAGACCTGGATGCACCAAACATCCCGACTCCTCGATCGTACAGTGAGGCGATTGAGGGTCCCTACTCCTCACAGTGGCAGTCAGCCATGGACGCAGAGATGGCTTCCTGGAAGTCCACAGGCACCTACGTCGACGAGGTTCCCCCACCTGGGGCGAACATCGTCAGTGGCATGTGGATTTTCAGGGTGAAGCGGCCGCTAGGTTCTCCGCCTGTCTTCAAGGCGCGTTACGTGGCTCGAGGCTTCAGTCACCGGCAGGGAGTTGACTACTTTCAGACCTTCTCTCCCACCCCGAAGATGACCACTCTTCGGGTGCTGTTGCACATAGCCGCTCAGCGCGACTACGAGCTTCACTCTCTTGACTTCAGCACAGCTTTCCTGCAGGGCAGCCTACACGATGAGATCTGGTTGCGCCGCCCACCTGGCTTCACTGGGTCATTTCCCCCTGATACCCAGTGGAGCCTCCGGCGGCCAGTCTACGGTCTCCACCAGGCGCCCCGTGAGTGGCACGACACACTGAGGACTACACTTGCGGCTCTTGGGTTTGCTCCTTCTACAGCCGACCTGTTGCTGTTTCTGCACACCGACACCTCTTTGCCGCCGTTCTACATCCTCGTGTACGTCGACGACTTGGTCTTTCCCACTACTGACACTGCTGGACTAGCCCACGTAAAGTCCGAGCTGCAGAAGAGACAGACGTGGACAGACCTGGGTGAACTGCGCAGCTACCTTGGCTTGCAGATCACCCGGGACAGAGCACACCGCACCATTACCCTGACTCAGTCACACATGGTGCAGCAGGTCCTTCAGCGCTTCGACTTCACGTACTCCTCGTCTCAGGCCACTCCTCTGTCTACTCGCCACTCGCTCTCAGCTCTGCCTTTGGATGAGTCCGTAGAGTCGAGTGGCCCGTACCCAGAGCTTGTTGGCTGCCTCATGTACCTGATGACCTGCACACGACCTGACCTTGCATACCCTCTTAGGATCTTGGCACGCTATGTTGCTCCTGGGAGACACCGACCAGAGCACATGGCTGTAGCGAAGAGGGTGTTGCGCTACGTGTGCAGTACGTCGGGCATGGGGCTAGTGCTTGGAGGGCGACGTTCAGTGGTCCTCACAGGTCACGCAGACGCTTCTTTGGCTGACGACCAGGCTACGCAGCGGTCGTCACAGGGTTACACCTTCAGTCTTGGTTCCGGCTCTGTTTCGTGGCGGTCTACCCGCTCGTCTTCTGTTCTTGGCTCCAGCTGTGAGGCTGAGATCTACGCGGGGGCCATGGCTGCAGAGGAGCTACGCTGGCTCACCTACTTGCTTACTGACCTAGGAGAGCTGCCTCGTTCTCCTCCAGTTCTGTACGTAGACAACAAGGCCATGCTGGCCTTGTGTCAGGAGCACAGACTGGAGCACAGAACGAAGCACATTGCTCTTCGCTACTTCCTTGCTCGTGAGCTGCAGCAGCGTGGTCAGCTGTGCCTTGCTTACGTGGCCTCTCAGGCCAACACTGCTGATATCTTTACCAAGGCACTTCCGCCTTGTGATCATCAGCGCATCCCACGCGCATCCCACGTGCACCCTGCCTGCTCCCTGCCCATCCGCGCTGCTACACGCTGCTCTTGCTATCACTTTTGCAGCTGCTACTGATGCATGCACTGCTGCTGCTAAGCGCTACTGCTACTGCTAAGCGCTGGTACTGCTGCTAAACATGCTGTTGCCACTATTACACGCACTGCTGCCTCTGCTGCATGCACTACTGCTGCTGCTCAGTGCTGCTACTGCTGCTAAGTGCTGCTGGTGCTAAGCGCGCTACTGCCACTGCTGCTACTGCACGAGCTGCTGCACTGTGCCCCGCCCGAGCCGCGCTGCCCTGCCCTTTCTTAGAATCAGTGCCCTGCTGCTGCTACTAAGCGCTGCTTGTGCTGTCACTGCCGCTAATGCTGCTATGGCTACTCCTACTTTGCTCACCTTTGATGCCGAAGGGCACCCGATCGATTTTGAAAACTGGCTCGTGGACTTAAAAGTGGTTCCTTAAGAGCATCACTAGGGAGGATAATACACTGTTTGAGCATACCTACGGGTCTGACGCTAGCCCTACTGAGTCCACAGACCAGAAAGCTCGTTCTCAGTGGACCGCTCGTGACGCCAGTGCAGCTTTTGCTGTCCGCAACCACATTCCGCTCGACTAGCGTTCTCATTTTCAACAGCTTAAGATGGTCAAAGCGCTTTACGACACTGTAGTCAAACGCTATTCCTCCCCGTCCTCTGCCACGATAGGCCGCCTGGCGCTATAGTTCCTCTTTCCTGAGCTCTCCAACTTCACAACTGTAGCTGACCTCATCACGCACCTGCGCTCTTTTGACACCCGTTACCGTGCTGCTCTAGATGCCGAAATTTTGGCTGAGAACAAGCCCCCCATGTATCTCACCCTATAGTTTCTCACGACTCGCCTCCCTAACACGCTTCGTGCTGTTCTTGATCACTTCCTCTCTCTCGACCCCACCAAACTCACCATAGATTCGTTTGAGAAATGCCTCTTAGAGGCTGAGTTTGCTGCCCTAGCTGTTGCTGCCTCCCGTGGCACTCCCCTCCCCTCCGTCTTCGAGGGGTGCTCCCCCTCCCTGCTCGTGTCCTCACTTGTCTATGCTACTGCTGTCGACTTCCTTATGTTGAGGAGGTTGGTGCTGTGCCTGCTCCTGCTGGGAGGCGCAAGAGCGGCAAGAGCAAGGGTGGCAAGGATGGAGGTGGTGGGGGTGGCAGCGGTAGTGGCGGGAGTGGTCGTGGTGGAGGTGGTGGGGGAGGAGGGGACGGTGGCAGCAGTGGAGATGTGTCAACGGGAGTTGTGTGTTGGCCCCGTCCACGCTTGGGCGGAGCTGACTTCGTGGTGGGGTGTACGGAAGGTACAGCCGACTTGCAGCAGTGGGCGACGCCGACTCGCGCGAGCTGGTCGACGGGGTTGGTCGACTTGCACGGGGCCACTGCAATGCCGCCGACTTGGGAAGCCGGCGGCTGACTTCAACTGGTGGTCGCCAATGTGGCACGTCGACCTGGAAGTCGGCGCCGACTTGCAAGGTCGCCGACTTGGGAGGTCGCCGACTTCAAGAAGTCAGTCTGGAAGTCGGCGCCGACGTAGAAGGGGCGTCGACTTGGTGACGCCGACTTTGGGTAGCCGACTTTGGTGGTCAGCTGACAACTGCGCTGGTCGACGTGGAGTTGGTTTACCAGGAGTGACGTCGACTTGGAGCTGGTCGACCAAAGGAGTGGTCGACCTGGTGAGGCCGACTTGGTGTGGTCGTCGACTTGGGAGGTCGACGAGCACATACAAGAGCAGCTGGTCGACATGGTTGCCCGGTCGACCAGGATACCTGGGTGACGAGGTTCTGCGAAGGAGTGCGACGGTCGCCCAGGCGAAGTTGGCGAGTCCGACCTCGGTGGTGGTATCCCGAGGTCGACGTGGCGGATCAGGTGGAGCCGTCAGCACGAAGATGACTTGGTGCGTGTGCTGTTTAGGTGACGAGGCTTAGCCCTCCAATCATCTACGAGCACCTGCGAAGTAGGTGCGCTGCTGTTCTACGGGAGCAACGCTGGCACGCCATCAACTGCAGCGTTGGCTCGCTGTCGACTTTGCACTGCTGGAGCGCGGTTGACCAAGTCGTGCTGGAACGCGGTCGACCATGCTGTGCTGGCAGTCGACCGACGTGAATGCTAGCTCTGATGTAGTCTTGCCATGCCAACTTCATTGTACCATTGTTGTCAACTTTCTCTTGTGAAACTCTTGCCAATTCTCCCCGTGAACTAGCAAGCTATGTGTGCACTAGGAAAATGACTAAGGACCAACGAACGCAAAGATCACACAAGCACCCGTGCCTAGCCCGTAGTCTAGCTCCCGTTCTAGTAGTTATCTCCGCAAGATGGAGGGGGTGGTGGGAGCAGTGGGGGTGGTGGAGGGGGCGGGGGTGGCACTCGGGGTGGAGCTGGAGGCTCAACTACGCGCACTGCTACGTCTGGTGGTGCAGCTGGTGATGGAGGCGGCTCTGGGGGTGGACAGCTACAGCTCTCGTCACAGCAGCTTCGGGAGTGGGCAGTCAGGCATGGCAGCTCGGGTGGCCCAGCTCGCTGTGGGTACATCCGTCACACAGGTCACCCTAGCACGGCTTGCACCCGCACTAATCACACGGAGTCTCGCTGCTTCTTTTGCCTCGACGACCTGTATTGTGCGGAGCATGGTGAGCAGATGTCTTTGCTGGTGATTGCGACGTGATCCATGCTGGCATGGATGCAATGTATGCTGCTTCTGCTAGTGTTGAGGGAGACTGCTATTCGTGTGTGCCTATAATTGCTAGAGTAGAGGCTGCTAATTTTGGTCCTTTTGACTTGGCTAGCACAGGTGCAGAGCCTAAGGACGCCTTGCACACTTTTACACTCGACTAAGGAGTGTCTCATTGCTTCTTCCGCGACAGCACCACAGTCATACCGCTCACAGTCCCTCTCACTATCACACTGGCCGGCCCCTTCGGAGGCCCTGTAGTCGCGCGTGGCACCACTGTTCTCCCTTGTCAGGCGGCCCCTTCAGGCCTCCTCACAGGTCTCCACCTCCCCTCGTTCGCTAAGTAATTGGTGGCTACCTTTGTCTTCTAGGACCAGTGGGTCACTGTCACCCAGCCTGGAGGTGAGCTAGTGGCGATCTGTACGGACTCGCGCACTGGTGAGCACCTTGCCATGTTCACTCAGAGGCTTGGGTCTGGCCTGTACACACTGACCACTAAGTCTGCATTGGTACCTGAGTTAGGTCAGGTAGCTGCGTCGGTTGAGGTCGCTACGTCTTCCTCGTATCGTCTCCTCACGCACCAGACTCTCCTCTAGCACCACCGTCTTGGCCACCCCTCCTTGCCACGCCTTTTTGGCATGCACTCGTGTGTCCTTGTCTCTGGGCTTCCCAGGTCCCTGCCCCCTCTCCCGAGGTCGCTTGCGCCGCCGTATCTTCCCTGCATCGGGGGTCGGTAGCGCGCCGCTCCTCACTCCTCCTCGTTTCCTCCGACCATAGCTCCTCTGCAGACCCTCCACATAGACGTGTGGGGTCTAGCCGGAGTCTCTGGACAAGGCGGAGAGTGCTACTTCTTGCTGGTTGTAGATGACTACACGCGCTAAACCACGGTCTTCCCCTTACAGAGCAAGGTGGAGGTCCGCAGTGTTTTGTTCCGCTGAATCCGTGCTGTCCGTCGCCAGCTCAGGGCTCGGTTTCAGCACGACCTCCCGGTCCTGCGACTGCAATCTGACCGAGGTGGTAAGTTTTCCCCTGGTCTCCTCAAGGATTTTTGTGGTGCTGAGGGCATTCGCCAGACGTTCATGCTTCCGGCCTCTCCATAGCAAACTGGGATTGCAGAACGCCGCATTTGCTTGGTGATGGAGGTTGCTCTCACCTAAATCGTCCATGCGGCTGCTCCACATTTTCTGTGGCCGTTTGCGGTCCGATACGCTGGTGAGCAACTCAACCTGTGGCCCCGTGTCTCCCACCCGAAGATCTCTCCCACTCTGCGGTGGACGGGCGACGTTGGTGATGCGTCTCCGTTTCGGGTCTGGGGCGCCCTTTTGCTTATTCATAACCCCCCCGCGGGGAAGCTCTCTACCCGCACTCTTCGCTGCGTCTTCCTTGGCTTCCCTACCGACGCCCCGGGCTGGCAGTTTTACCACCTGGGTTCCCGTCATGTTCTCACCTCCCAGGGCGTCACCTTTGACAAGTCTGTCTGTTTCTACCGTCTCCACCCCCACCGCAGTTCCCCTGTGCCCCTCCCGCCTCTCGCACTCATCTCCAACCCCCCCCCCCCTCGATAGCCCCACTCCCCCCTCAGGGTCGTGCTCCCTCAGGTTGACCCGTTCCCCCTTGGTTGAGACACTCGAGGTCTCCTCTGACACCTCTGACCCAGCTGAGGGGGGTGACCCGACTCTTGCTGCCAACGTGACCCCTCGCCGCTCTGCGCGCTTGGCGGTCCCTCTTGGGTTTCCGCCTCGACCGTCTTCACGGCCGCTACAGCTTGTCGCTGTGGACTCTTGTGCTGCAGGAGGTGGTACCACTGGGGGTACTGAATCTGGGGGTGCTGGTTCTGGGGTGCTAGTTATGGGGGTGCTGGTCATGGAGGTACTGGTGCTCGTGTTCCTGGTACGAGTCGGCAAGAGGCTCTCTCGCCGAGCAGCTTCGCGAGTGGGCTGTCCAGTGGGGCAGCCTTGGTGTTGGAGCTAGCCGTCTTCGAGAGGGAGGTGCTGGAAATACTGGAGCTGGAGGTGCTGCCCCTACTGGAGCTGGAGGTTCTACTACTGATGGTACTGGTGCACGTCGGCAGGAGACTCTCTTGTCGGAGCGGCTTCGCGAGTGGGCTGTCCAATGGGGCAGCCCTGGTGGTGGAGCTAGCCGTGCTCATACTACTAGAGCTGGAGGTGCTAGGACTCCTGGTGCTGCTTTAGGTGCTGAAGGTGCTGCTGCTGTGGGTGCTGCTGCGGGCAGTCCTGGACGTGCAGGAGCTGCGGGTTCTGGAGGTGCTGGCCCAGGAGGCGCTAGTGCTGGTGTTCTTGGTACTGGAGACATCGGTGCTGCTGGAGGTGCTAGTACGGGTGGTCCTGATACTGGAGGCGGTGCTGACACTGGAGGTACTATTGGAGATACTGGAGATAGTGGTGCTAGTCGATAGGAGTCGCTCTCGCCGCTGCAGCTTCGCGAATGGGCTGTCAGTTGGGGCAGTCCTGGTGGTGGAGCTGGTGATACAGGTTCTGGGGGTACTGTTGCTAGTGGAGCTGGAGATTCTAGGGGTGCGACTACTCAGCCGCAACCGTCTGTGCTTTGTTGCCTTCTCAATCTCCCGCCTGCTAGTACTGAGTTCCCGATTCCTGGTACTACTTCCCCGTTACTGTTCCCACCGTCTGGCCAGTCTCAGCCACAGCTACTACCTGGCTCCCCGCTGCCTGCTCCTACTCCTCACACTGAGGTGACTGCGTCCCTGACTGTGCATTTTGAGCCTGAGACTCGTGCTTCCACTCCTGAGTGTCGAAAGCCTGAGACTAGAGCTTCTGCCCCTGCTCGTTTTCTTCGTCCTCGTGCTCCGGCTGTACCGGGCACTCACGATATGACACTCCATCCTTCCTCTGTTCCACTGCGTGTTGTCCTGCTATCGCCTCCCGCATCCTCTCTTCCGCTCGTTCCTAACCCTGAGTCGGACCTTGTCCGTGCTGCCAGTCCGACTGTCACCCGTCTCCTTGCCACAGTTGTGACTAACCCTTCCTTTGAGTCTGCTGCTGCGTCTGCCTTAGTTACTGAGCTTGTTGACTTTGCTGCTTTGTGCCGCCTTGACTACGGTGCAAGTCTTGTTTTTTACTCTTCCTATCCTCCGTCTGTCAGGGGTGAGGTTGCCCTTGGTTGTGACTTCCTTGACGACAAGCAGATTGAGCTGGAGTGCCTCGCGGCCGCTGCACCTCATCTCGCGTCCACGCTACTTTTCCCTGTAGGAAACCCAGATGTACTGGACATCCTGACCCCACGCACTTACGCAGAGGCAATCATGGGTCCGTACTCCTCTCAGTGGCAGATAGTCATGGACGCAGAGATGGTTTCATGGAAGTCCACAGGCTAACATAGTCGATGGCATGTGGATTTTCAGGGTGAAGCGACCGCCTCCCTTCAAGGCGCGTTATGTTGCACGAGGCTTCAGTCAGCATGAAGGGTTTGACTTCTTTCAGACCTTCTCCCCCACCCCAAAGATGACCACTCTTTGGGTGCTACTGCACGTTGCAGCACAGCGCGACTACGAGCTGCACTCCCTCGACTTCTCGACAGCCTTCTTGCAAGGCAGCCTTCACAAGGCTATCTGGTTGCATCGTCCACGTGGCTTCACTGGGTCATTTCCTGAGGGTACCCAGTGGAGTCTTCTGCGACCAGTCTACGGCTTACGACAGGCGCCCCGCGAGTGGCACGACACACTGAGGACTACACTTGCAGCTCTTGGCTTCACTCCTTTGACTGTTGACCCTTCCATGATTCTGCGCACAGACACTTCTTTGCCAGCGTCCTAAGTTCTTGTGTACGTTGACGACTTGGTTTTTGCTACTGCTGATACTGAGGCTCTGGCCTTGATGAAGGTGGAGCTGCAGGAGAGATACACCTGTACTGACCTGGGTGAGCTTCGGAGTTATCTTGGCTTGCAGATTACCCGGGACAGAGCACGCCGCACCATCACCCTCACTCAGTCACACATGGTGCCGCAGGTCCTTCAGCGCTTCGACTTCACGTGGTCCTCGCCACAGCCCACTCCTCTGTCTACCGGCCACTCGCTCTCAGCTACACCTTCGGACGAGTCCGTAGAGCCCAGTGGTCCATACCCAGAGCTCGTGGGTTGCCTCATGTACCTGATGACGTGCACACGACCTGACCTCGCGTACCCTCTCCGCGTCCTGGCTTGCTACGTAGCTCCCGGTAGACACCGAAAGGTGCACTGGGAAGCTATGAAGAGGGTATTGCGTTACTTGTGGAGTACATTGGGCATGGGGCTCGTGCTTGGAGAACCGTGTTCAGTTGTTATCACCGGTCACTCAGAGGCTTCTTGGGCTGACAACCAAACTACTCACTGGTCAACACATGGGTGCAGTTTCAGCCTTGGCACTGGTTCTGTCTCGTTGAGGTCCACTCGCTCTTCTTTTGGACTTAGCTCCAGCTGTGAGGCCGAGATCTACGCTGGGGCTATGGCTGCACAGGAGCTCCGCTGGCTGACCTACATGCTGACCGACTAGGGTGAGCAGCCTCGTTCTCCTCCAGTTCTGTACGTCGACAACAAGGTCATGATTGTCTTGTGCAAGGACTAGAGACTAGAGCACAGAACGAAGCACATTGCTCTCCGTTACTTCCTCAGGCGAGAGCTGCAGCAGCGTGGTTGGCTTCATCTTGCTTACGTGGCCACACAGGCCAACATTGATAATGTCTTCATCAAGTCCCTTGGGTCTAGTGATCATTAGCTTTTCTACACTGCTCTTGGTCTTGTGTCCATGCTGCCTCACCTGCTTGTCTCTTGATCTTGCTTTGTAAACCTGCATGCTTCACGTTGCTATGTTGTAATCATTGTACTACTTGTGTTTTTATCAAACTGCATCTGAACTGGACTTGTGGCCGCTTGCTTGTGCTCTAAATGTGTGGTGATCTTGAGATCCACCCTGAGCTTTGCTTTGGCTTGCTTCTTCTCTTTACTGGTCTTGTGGCCCTTTGTTGGTCTTGCTATCCCTCACTTAGCCTACGGGGGTGTGTCTAACATATGTGTATGCAAATGTTATCATAATAGGCTATAGGGTCGCACCAGACCCTCCTTTGGCACCACCGTCTTGGTCACCCCTCGGTGCAGCGCCTTCGCAGCATGCACCACCGTGTCTTTGTCTCTGGTCTTCCCAAGATCCTCCCTCCCCTCCCACCCTCGCCTGCTCCTCCCTGTCTTCCCTGTGTCGAGGGGCGGCAGCGCGCCGCTCCTCACTCCTCCTCGTTCCCTCCCACAGAGGCTCCCCTGTAGACTCTCCACCTGGACGTGTGGGGCCCAGCCCGCGTCCGTGGATAGGGCCACGAGCAGTACTTCCTGCTGGTCGTCGACGACTACACGCGTTACACCACGGTCTTCCCCTTGCAGCGCAAGGGGGATGTCCCTGATGTTTTGATCCCCCGGATCCGCGCTGTTCATCTCCAGCTCCGCGAGTGGTTCCAGTCGGACTTTCCTGTCCTGCGTCTGCACTCTAACAGAGGTGGTGAGTTCTCCTCAGACCTCTTGGCAGCCTTCTATGCGGAGCACGGCATTCGCCAGACGTTCACGCTTCCGGCCTCTCCACAGCAGAATGGGGTTGCTGAGCGCCCCCGTGGCTTAGTCATGGAGGTCGCTCGTACCTCCATGATCCATGCGGCTGCCCCCCATTTTCTGTGGCCGTTTGCGGTCCGGTACGACGCGCATCAACTCAACCTCTGGCCCCGTGTCTCCTTGCCGGAGACCTCGCCCACACTGCTGTGGACGGGGAAGGTTGGCGATGCGTCGCGTATCCGGGTCTGGGGACCTCGTGCCATTGTCCGTGATACCACCGCGGACAAGCTCTCCGCCCGCGCTGTTCCCTGTGTCTTCCTTGGCTTTGTCCCTGACGCGCCTGGTTGGCAGTTTTACCACCCCAGCTCGCGCCGTGTCTTCCCCTCTCAAGACGTCACGTTTGACAAGTCGGTTCCCTTTTACCGTCTCTTCCCCTACCGCACTGCCCCTCCCCCCCCCCTGCCGCTCTTCCTCGCTTCAAGTGCTCCCCAGGTAGACCCCCTCCCCGCTCCCGGTCCTGCTCCTTCAGGTGTGTCTCAGGTAGACCCTCCCCCCTTGACTACGCCGGTTGAGGTCACTAGTGACTCAGGTCCTGCTGAGGGTGGTCCTGCTTGGGGTGGGGAGCCTGGGGGTGCTGAGCCTGGGGGTGCGGAGCCTGGAGGTGCGGAGCCTGAGGGTGCGGAGACTGGAGGTGCTGAGCCTGGGTGTGAGGAGTCTGGGGGTGCTGTGCCTAGGGGTACTGAATATGGGGGTGCTGCACCTGGAGGCGCTGAGGCGTCTGGTGAGCAGTCTCCCTCGAGCGGTCGTCTGCGTAGTCGCTCCGCTGGTGCCTCGCCGCTACACTCTCGTCGTCGACTCCCTCTCTCCCCACAGCAGCTGCGTGAGTGGTACGCTGGCCGTCAAGGTCGCGCTGCTGGAGCTAGGGGCCCTGCTACGGGAGGCGCTGGAGCTGGTGACTCTGCTAGTGGAGTTTTTTCTGCTGGAGGTTCTGGAGTTGCTGAGGGTGCTGGAGCTGGAGGTTCGGGAGCTGCTAGTGGTGCTGGAGCTGGAGGTTCTGGAGCTGCTGTGGGTGCTAGCGCTGGAGGTTCTGGAGCTACTGCGGGTGCTGACGCTAAGGGTTCTGAGTCTGTTGTTGCGCGGTCTCCTTGGAGTAGCCGCCTTCATCCGCGTGTGCCTCTCGCCTCACAGCAGCTGCACGACTGGTACGGTTGCCGTCAGGGTCGTGCTTCTGGAGCTCGGGGCTCTGCCACTGGAGGTACTTCTGCTGACGTCGCTGGAGCTGGGAGTGGTGCTGGTCCTAGAGGTGCTCGTACTAGAGGTACTGGAGCTGCTGGGGCTTGAGGTGCTGAGCCTGAGGGTGCTACTGCTGAAGACCCTGGGTCTGGGGGTGTTGCTGCTGGAGACACTAAGATTGGAGACCCTGGAACTGGAGGTGCCGGTTCTGGGGGTGCTGCTGCTGGTGGAGCTGGTCCTGGAGGAGCTGGTGCTGAGGGTTCTGAAGCTGCTGGTCCTGGTGGCACTGCACAGCCCCGCCTGGCCTTCGCTCCACCGTCTGACTTTGTGCTTCACCAGGTTCTTAGTCTCCCTTCGTCTACTGGTCTTCCGTTATAGCCTGGCTCAGCGCTGCCTGCTCTTTCTCCTTACACTGAGCAGACAGGGGGTCTTACTGAGCGTCGTGAGCCTGCGTCGCGTCCTGTCTCGCCTGTCTGTTCTGGTCGTTCCGGTCGTCGTGTTCCTCGTTCGCGTCAGGCGGTTGTCACCGGCACCCACCTCGTAGTCCATCGTCCTTCCTCTCCTCCGTAGCGTGTTCCCTTGCCGTCCCCTCCTGCGTCTACTCTGCTTACTGTTCCTAAGCCTGAGTCTGACCGCACCCGTGTTGCTCACCCTACTGTCAGGCGTCTGCTCGCCACTGTTGTCAGTGACACATCGTTTGAGTCTGTCGTTGCGTCTGCCTTAGTCGCTGAGCTTGTTGACTTTGCTGCTCGCTGTCGTCTAGACTACGCCGCGAGTCTGGTTGCTGAGTCTGAGTCTGCCTATCCTCCGTCCGTCGGGGGAGAGTGTGCTCTCGGCACGGACGTCCTTGAGGACAGGCAGGAGGACCTTGAGTGTCTTGCAGCCGATGCGCTTCATCTTGTCTCCATGCTGCTTGCCCCTGAGGGAGACCTTGATGCTCCAGACATCCTGACCCCGCGCTCTTATGCTGAGGCGATCGTGGGTGAGTACTCCTCTCAGTGGCAGACAGCCATGGATGCAGAGATGGCGTCCTAGAAGTCCACAGGCACCTATGTCGATGAGGTTCCCTCTCCTGGGGCGAACATCGTCAGTGGCATGTGGATTTTCAGGGTGAAGCGGCCGCCAGGTTCTCTGCCTGTCTTCAAGGCTCGTTACGTTGCTCGAGGCTTGAGTCAGCGGAAGGGAGTCGACTTCTTCCAGACCTTCTCCCCCACCCCGAAGATGACCAATCTTTGGGTGCTGCTGCACGTTGCCGCTCAGCGTGATTACGAGCTTCACTCTCTTGACTTCAGCACAGCCTTGTTACAGGGCAGCCTGCATGAGGAGATTTGGCTGCGCCGCCCACCTGGCTTCACTGGGTCGTTCCCTCCTGGTACCTAGTAAAGCCTCCGGAGGCCAGTCTACGGTCTCCGCCAGGCGCCGCGTGAGTGGCACGACACACTGAGGACGACACTTGCGGCTCTTAGGTTTGCTCCGTCGACTGCTGACCTGTCGCTGTTTCTGCGCACCGACACTTCGCCGCCGCCATTCTACATCCTCGTGTACGTCAACGACTTGGTGTTTGCCACTGCTGACACTAAGGCTCTCGCCCACGTGAAGTCAAAGCTGCAGAAGAGACACACGTGCACAGACCTGGGTGAGCTGCGCAGCTACCTTGGCTTGCAGATCACCCGGGACAGAGCACGCCGCACCATCACACTGACTCAGTCACACATGGTGCAGTAGGTCCTTCAGCGCTTCAACTTCACCTGGTCCTCGGCACAGGCCACTCCTCTGGCGACAGGTCACTCGCTCTCAGCTCCACCTTCGGACGAGTCCGTAGAGGCAAATGGTCCTTACCCAGAGCTAGTGGGTTGCCTCATGTACCTGATGAGCTGCACTCGTCCTGACCTTGCGTACCCTCTTGGCCTTCTGGCTCGCCACGTGGCTCTTGGTCGGCACCAAAAGGTGCACATGGATGCTGCAAAGAGGGTATTGCGCTACTTGTGCAGTACATCAGGCATGGGGCTCGTGCTTGGAGGATGGAGCGACATTGTCCTCACTGGGCACTCAGACGCTTCTTGGGTTGACGACCAGATTACTCAGCGGTCGTCACAGGGTTACACCTTTAGCCTTGGCTCTAGCTCAGTTTCGTGGCGTTCTACGCATTGTCTTCAGTTCTTAGCTCCAGTTGTGAGGCTGAGATCTACGCCACAGCCATGGCTGCACAGGAGTTACGCTGGCTCACCTACCTGCTGATCCACCTCGGAGAGCGGCCTCGTTCTCCTCCAGTGCTGTACGTCGACAACAAGGCCGCCATTGCCTTGTGTCAGGAGCACAAACTGGAGCATAGAACGAAGCACATCGCTCTGCGTAACTTCCTGGCTCGAGAGTTGCAGCAGCGTGGTCAGCTTCGTCTTGCTCAGGTGGCCACTTGGGCCAACACTACTGATATATTCACCAAGGCACTTCCGTCTGGTGATCATCAGCGTTTGTGCACTTTGTTAGGCCTTGTGCCCACTTTTCCTCACTTGTTGTAGACTTTGCTAGCTATAGGGGGTACAACACATTTAGGTTTACTCCTTGTACTCCCCTTCCTTGCTAATCTCCACATTCACATTTCACCTAGTTCTAACTCGTTTGTGACGCATCTAGTACGGTATTCTATGTTTGAGGTCAGTTGTGTATTTGTCGAGCCGTCCGGCTTCTGCCATGGCGTCCACGTAATCGACAAGTGTGATAGACGACACTGTCGAGAGTCTAAGAACAAGAGTTGAAAGGTGGGGCCTAGGCTTAGTAGCCTAGGCCCGTAGTTAGGTATCGAGCGGGTTTTTCCCTAGGAGAGTGTCGAGTGAGTTGAGAGAGGAAAATTGGAGAATGTGTTTTCACTATAGGATTCGAAGTACATATAGCAAAGGAACACATGAAGAGGTGCACCACCTACAAATTTAATAACTACACTACAGCTAGAACTACATGCAGTTATAATAAATATAATTCTGACATCCCCCCGTAACTGCATGCAGGAATAGCTAAGTGCCGAGCACAACCTGCAGAGGTACACCAACGAGCAATAAGACAAGCAACAGCAGGTACTGCAGGCGGGCTAACTTTGAAAGGTTACCCCCTCCATCTCCTCACCCTCCTCCTTCCCCTCCCCCACACTGCTGCAGAAGCAGCAGAGAAGGGGGGAAGAGAGGAGAGGTGGAGGGACGGCTGCTTGTTGCCTCACACCCGCCCCCCTGGTACCACTCCCCCAGCGGGCCCACAGGCCAGGACGAACTCAGCTCCGATAACATGTCGAGAGTCTAAGAACAAGAGTTGAAAGGTGGGGCCTAGGCTTAGTAGCCTAGGCCCGTAGTTAGGTATCGAGCGGGTTTTTCCCTAGGAGAGTGTCGAGTGAGTTGAGAGAGGAAAATTGGAGAATGTGTTTTCACTATAGGATTCGAAGTACATATAGCAAAGGAACACATGAAGAGGTGCACCACCTACAAATTTAATAACTACACTACAGCTAGAACTACATGCAGTTATAATAAATATAATTCTGACAGACACCGCTCATCCCTGAAGAGATGGCGCTTGTGGCTGGGCATGCAACTACATGCAAGCGTGTTACGAGGCGGATGAATGCTCAAAACGCTCTTGTACGGCAGGCCCCACTCATTTCACGTGCGAATTTTGGTCGCACCGAATATCGATTTAGCTCGTCCATTAGCACAGCTAGAATCCCATCTGTTGCAAGGGTCTAGGTTGCCAGGGTCCTTGTGTCCAAGGTTTGGCATCACCAGACCATCCCTAGGCCTCGTAAAAGCAATACAGCATAATTTATACGGGTGATATTCTACGCGTGTCATTCTCTGCAGTGAAGAAGTCATCTACGTCAAACAACCACCCCTATTTGTGTTGTTCTTATCCAAAGGATTGAGCAGGGTTGGGCATGCACGTTTAATCTTGATCGTCGTAACTGCAATTGTTGCTGTCCAAGCTTGCTGCCTATCTTCCTATTCGAAGCCGCGTATGAGCTCGTCCAACGGGTTGCTCACCACTTGACTGTTGCCCTCGGGCGACTACCGATATGCTTCACTTCTTGCCTAGCGTTGCTCGGTGTTTTCTTCACTTAACTGCTCTACTACTGTCGTTAACGCCTTCATGCTTGCCTACATATCTGCCACTTGCTGCATCAATGAGTTAAATGCGGCTTGAACGATTTGTCGTAATCTATGTCTATTGAGCAACAAGGTATCAGAGGCTATTCAACAATAATGCAATCCCAACAGATTTCGGAGTTGAACAAGTTTAATTTAATACATTTTGTTGCTAACCCATTTTTTAGCCCACTACTTCAACCACACACATGCCACTGAACTATCATCAAAGAAGCGGGCTGAACTATAAAAGTAGTTATGCTACCAAATATTACGAGTTGTTCAACAGATTTGCACGAAATACAACTAACAAAGCTGTGTGTAAGGAAACAACTTCTCCAAGCTGGGGACTGAACCGGTCGGTGCATGGTGCTGAAACCAGGCCCAAGGCAGCAGCATCCAGAGATGTTGCTGCCTTGGGTCTGAGATGGTGGGTTTACAGTGGTGAAAGCAAGGCCAAGGCAGTAGCATCCACGGTTGCTGCTGCCTTGGGACAGAACAGGTGGGTTTACAGTGGTGAAAGCAAGCCCAAGGCAGTAGCAACTCTAGCTGTTGCTGCCTGGGGACTGAAAAGGTGGGGGATGCTGAAACCAGGCCCAAGGCAGCAGCATCCAGAGTTGGTGCGGCCTTCGGACTGAACAGGTGGGTTTACAGTAATGAAAGCAAGCCCAAGGCAGCAGCAACTCTGGTTGTTGCGGCCCGGGGACTGAACAGGTGGGTGCATGGTGCTGAAACCAGGCCCAAGGCAGCAGCAACCAGAGTGGCTGCTACCTTGGGACTGAACAGGTGGGTTTACAGTGGTGAAGGCAAGCCCAAAGCAGCAACAACTCTGGTTGTTGTTGCCTTGGGACTGAACAGGTGGAGGCATGGTGCTGAAACCAGGTCCAAGGCAGCAGCATCCACGGTTGCTGCTGCCTTGGGACAGAACAGGTGGGTTTACAATGGTGAAAGCAAGCCCAAGGCAGCAGCAACTCTGGTTGTTACTGCGTGGGGACTAAACAGGTGGGGGATGCTGAAACTAGGCCCAAGGCAGCAGCATCCAGAGTTGCTGCTGCCTTGGGACTGAACAGGTGGGTTTACAGTGGTGAAAGTAAGCCCAAGGCAGCAGTAACTCTGGTTGTTGCTGCCTGGGGACAGAACATGTGGGGGATGCTGAAACCAGGCCCAAGGCAGCAGCATCCTGATTTGCTGCTGCCTTGGGACAGAACAGGTGGGTTTACAATGGTGAAAGCAAGCCCAAGGCAGCAGCAACTCTGGTTGTTGCTGCCTGGGGACTGAACTGGTGGGGGATGTTGAAACCAGGCCCAAGGCAGCAGCATCCAGAGTTGTTGTTGCCTTGGGACTGAACAGGTGGGTTTACAGTGGTGAAAGCAAGCCCAAGGCAGCAGGAACTCTGGTTGTTGCTGCCTGGGGACTGAACAAGTGGAGGCATGGTGCTGAAACCAGGCCCAAGGCAGCAACATCCATGGTTGCTGCTGCCTTGGGACAGAACAGGTGGGTTTACAGTGGTGAAAGCAAGCCCAAGGCAGCAGCAACCAGAGTTGGTTGCTGCTGCCTAGGGACTGAACAGGTGGGGGATGCTGAAACCAGGCCCAAGGCAATAGCATCCAGAGATGCTACTGCCTAGGGACTGAAAAGGTGGGTTTACAGTGGTGAAAGCAAGCCCAAGGCAGCAACTCTTCTGGTTGCAGCTGTGTGCCTTTGCCTCGTGACACGTGAGCGTGATAGGACCCCCAAGGCAGCAGCAACCGGTGTTGATGGTTGTTTGTGTGTGCCTTTGCCTCGTGACACGTGAGCGTGATAGGACCCCCAAGGCAGCAGCGACCATTGTCGCTGTACTATAGTGGCAGTAGCAGGGAATTGGGCACTCACTTGGGCTATCCTCTCTAGCGATCCGCAGGGGCGTGTGCTGCACCTTGCTCCCCGTCACTCCGTAGTATCCGCTTTAGTTGTGCGCGCGGTGGTCGTAGCCGGGTCACCTGGAGGGCGCGCTTCTCGTCGCCGGGAACGCGGCGTTTGGAACGCGGGCTCCGCGTCGTCTAGAACACGGACTCCGCGTCGCCGGGAATGCGGGCTCCGCGTCGTTTGGAACGCGGACTCCGCGTCGTCTGGAACGCGGGCTCCGCGTCGTCTGGAACGCGGGCTCCGCGTCGTCTGGAACGCGGACTCCGCGTCGCCGGGAACGCGGGCTCCGCGTCGACTGGAGGGCGGGATCTGATCCGCCTGAAATGCGGGATCCGCGTCGCGAGGAATGGGGGCTCCGCGTCGCGAGGAATGCGGGTTCCGCGTCGCACAGAACGCGAGCAGCTAAATGTGGAGAGCGGGTGCTACTCGGTGCTTCGTGCGCAAGCCGAATCTAGTCCGCTTTCTTCCCCTTGGCTAGTCACAACGACTCCAATACACTCGTCGTTTCTTGTTGTGCCTAGCTACCCGTAGTCTCCAGTCTGTCATCACGGCCTTCTTCCCGTTAGTGCAATCGCGCTTGCACGTTCCTACACTTTGCTGTTGCCAGCTCCTGCAATGGTCGGTAAGCTAGTAATCTGGGGTAAGGATCGTCTCGAACACGTTTCTGTTGTGGCGTTGAGTAGGTTGCGTTGATACCCAGCACATGCTTTGCTTGCTCTGTTTTTCTATTTCCCGTTAGCATCGAGCTGATTCAGTGGTGAGGTGACTTCGGGTGAGCAACACTTTCCATGCTCGATGCAAGAGAGGATGTGTGAGAGAGGATGTGTGCGACACATTTGTCGCTTTGGGTTGGTGGGATTCGCAGAATTGGTGAGTGCGAAATGTTCACTTGTTTGCATAGGGAAAATTGTTCTCGCCAAAGGCAGCCAACCGAAATAGGCTTCGCAGATCTCACATACAACCTATATCAAATCCACATAAATTGATAATTGACCATGCTGGTCCCCGGGCTTTAAGGCAAGTCACACTACATACCGCATATATGATTTTTTCCGCCACTGTATACCCAATAGTAATTTGCTACCATCTAGCGATACTCGCCTCGATACTGTTCCTGCCACCATAACCATCGCACCCAAACTACTCGTCTCGGCTCTTTTCATGCCACCCGGTTCTACGCTTCGAGCATTTCCCAACCCTGCACCCATTTGTAAGAACCCCAACCACTTAGACCATTGAGATAAAATGGCTTGTTTGTGTTGCGGGTTTGTGCGCCCATACCCCACAGGCGAACATGCATGTAACCCCCCTAAGGATCAATGGGGCGTCCACAGTGCAGTTCTACTGACACTCCCCCACACTATGGGGGCCAGGGCTGAGCACAGCGGCAACGGCCTACATGTGCATATACCGGGATTCGAGCCCGAGACCTCTCTGATACCATGTCAGAAGCCCATGTCACTTACATGATTGACATATTGTGAGCAATGATTTTTCTTTGTTCAATATATGAACTTGATGACTAGGCATATACGGTTATAGCAACAAAAGATGTTATTGCTTATTTGGTGGTTCCTCTTATTCGCATTACGATTTTAGTGAATTTAGCAGTGTGAATGGAGATTCGGCACCCTGTTGTCGTTAGCCCATGCAAGTCTCATTTGAAATCGCCTCAGGTGTCTGCCTGTGTAATGTAAAAAAACTCTAGATCGGTCGTTTCTTGCTCGTGCGCAAGGAAACCTGCGACTCGATTTTGCATTTGCAAGAACCAGAAGTCTGAGCCGTTGAAGCAGGCAAAGCGTGCAGTTCAAGGGTATGAAAACGGAGGTGTTGACTGGGGGCAGTGTACACCCAAGAGTTCCGTGTAACGTAACAAACACACCAGAACTACAGAACCAAAACACCAGGACGCGTTCCTTTCCAATTCCCCTGACAGAGCAGTGCACCCAAACAATTGATAGCGAAACGAACGAATGGGCTGCTCCGTACATAACGGCAGCAGTTTCTCGGATGCTTGGTCAGGTGTGTGGCGGATCCACAATTGTCGTTTTCTATAGTTTGTCAGCCCGGCGCAGACCCTGAACAGTCTCCGCACAGATCGTTTCTTGAGGGCTGTGTCCTCTCCGCCAAACGACGAGATCTCACCAAACCCATCTCATGTTGTCAAAACTCCCGTCCTACCTTTCAACTCAGCAACCATCACAACCTGGTCGTACCTTTCTCCATCATCTAGGGATTAGCTGTGTCTCTACTGCTCAGCCAGATCGTTAGGTCTCACATTTGCCAAGACACAATTTCTTTTGTGTAGTTGGACACAGAAACTTTGGTGTACACACAGGGCTCTTTGATATACCAATCACTTCCGCCATGGAGTTCCGGCGTGGTTCTTTGCTGCTTGTGGCTCTCGTTGCCTTAGCCTGCGTCTCCCTATCATCCGGCCAGTGCGTGAAGGACTGCCCCCCACTCTATGGCCTATGCTCGCAAGGCATGTGCAACAACTCTGCTGGTATCTTCGGGAAATATGTCGTCCCTCCTCACAACTGCTCGAAGACCTACCCCACCAGCCCCAGCAAGCCGTTCTGCGCTGGAGCTTCTGTGAAGCCCATCACGTGCTGTAACAAGTGCGCCAATCTTACGGCGGGATCTTTGGGAACTGCCTTCAGCTGCGCCTTTTGGATGCACATCGCTACTGGCCCGTAAGTTCCACCCTCTCTAATCTGTGTAACTCTGCTGTCTATTTGTTTGACTCAAGTAAGCGTTTTGAGAGACTCTTGCATAATTCCGCTTCCCTCACATTTCAACTGTTCCCGTTCTCGGCCGGGATTATTTGTTTATCTCGCAGGGGTGGGAGCTGTAGCGATTCCCTGTGCGGCAAGTGCATTCTTTTCCCTTCGGGCACTATTCCTTCGTGTAACGGTACCCTTCAATGCGCGCGGATTGGCAAGGCATGCCCTTTCACCAAGAACGACCCACATTTCCTCGGCGCTCACGGCACGCGCTTCGAGTTCAACGGCTCGCCCGACAAATCCTTCTGTCTGCTGACGGAGAAGGACGTCCAGGTGAACATGAAGATGCACGGCTACTACGACAAGCGCACCGTTGGTGCTTCGGTTCTCGTCAACGGCATGGCGGTGCGCACCTGGATTCGAGAGCTCGCTGTGATCTGGCGCGCCGTGACCGGCGGCGAGGAGCACAAGCTTCTCATGGTCGCGCGTAAGGGCAAGGACCAGGAGCGCGAGGACGGGTTCGTCGATCGCATCGAGCTCGACGGACAAGTAATTCCCAAGATGCAGGTCGGGGAGACGAAGAATCTTGCCGGCGGTCTCGCGATCACTTTCACTGGCTACGCGAAGTCTGGACCGTTCGACGTCGACGAGTACAACATCAACGTTGAGGGACGGATCTCGCTCAACGTCCGCGCTCGCATCGCCCATCCGCTACTGCAGACGGACGAGGACGCGGAGACTCACTTGAACGTGCAGTTTCAAGGAGTTACTCCCACGGAGACTATTCACGGTGTTATGGGCCAAACCTACCGCTCCGGACGCGGACAACGCGCTTTGGATTACTCGGCGCTTGCCCAGCTGCTCCACCACCCGGTGGCCGCTGATGGCGTCACGGGCAAGGGGTTCCTAGACGGCGAGCCGTCTGACTATGAGACGTCCTCCGTCTTGGCCCCTGACTGCAAGTACACGACATACCAAGGCAAACCCCTGCCGGAGGAGAAGGAATATGCTGGTGTCGAGTATCTCGTGAAGGATCTTGTGGAGGTGTAATGTAGATCCCGATTAGGGTAGCCCCGGACTTGTGATGGTCTGTTGTTTCATTCTTGCTCTCTCAGACAGGCTTGTAAAGTAATATTTGAAAATAATAATACACGCTACTATTCTAACACACTGAACACCAGCTCCCAGTGTAATAGACACGTCAACCTACATACGCGAGCTAATGAAACCCCTGGACTGTTAACTTGTCTGAACTGTAAGTGTACTGTAGCATGGCTAGTACCACTCCTACAGATATGTTCTTGGCTGGTATAGCACTGAAAGGAACGTTGAATCATTAGGGTAGGGTATTGATTTGTTGTTGTCAACTCCGGCTGTATGTGCTGATCAAATAAAAATCAGTCTTAAAAAAAATGCTTAAACCAGTATTCGGTATCTTTCATGGCCTGTTGTGGGCTGAATTGACATCCTTCATCAACTGCTCCTAACTGTTAAGTGTCCAAATACTAGGCAAGAATCAGAAACAGGAAAAAAGGGTTTTCACTAGCAGCAGTTGAGATACATATAAGAAACCCTAATTGTGTTGTACTTGCTATAGAGTACTGTCAAATGTTGTAGCCTGTAGTGAGGTTTGTCTTAGGGGGTACAGAAGTTAGGGTTTGTCATATGTACCCCAACCAACATCAATGGACACATCATTCCTCATTCTGACATGGTATCAGCTAGGTTAGGATCCTGTGGGATCCCGTTCCTCCGTTCTCCGTTCGTACCTCCCGAGCCTGATCCTACCTCTCGTTCGTACCAGTTCCGTTGTTACCGAGCCTAGCGCCCTTTCCCCCGTCGCTTAGCGCCCTTTCTCCCCGTCGCCTAGCCCCCCCCCCCCCCCGTCGCGTCGCGCCCTTTCCCCCCCCCCCCGTCACGCCCTTTCCCCCCGTCGCGTCGCGCCCGTTCCCCCCGTCGCGTCGTGCCCGCCTGTTCGCCCCCCGTCCCGTCGCCCTGTCCCGTCGCGTCGCCCTACCCCGTCCCGTCGCCCTGTCCCGTCCCGTCGCCCTGTCCCGTCGCGTCGCCCTACCCCGTCGCGTCGCCCTGCCCCGTCCCGTCGCCCTGCCCCGTCGCGTCGCCCTGTCCCATCGCGTCGCCCTGCCCCGTCGCGTCGCTCCCACCCTTTCCCCCGTCGCGTCGCCCTGCCCTACGCCCTGGCCCGTCGCCCTGCCCTAAGCCCTGGCCCGTCGCCCTACCCTAGGCCCTGGCCCGTCGCCCTCCCTAAGTCCTGGCCCGTCGCCCTACCCTAGGCCCTGGCCCGTCGCCCTACCCTAGGCCCTGGCCCGTCGCCCTACCCTAGGCCCTGGCCCGTCGCCCTCCCTACGCCCTGGCCCGTCGCCCTACCCTAGGCTCTGGCCCGTTGCCCTCCCTGAGCCCTGGCCCGTCGCCCTACCCTAGGCCCTGGCCCGTTGCCCTACCCTACGTCCTGGCCCGTCGCTCTAGCCCGCTCTTCCGCTGCGACTTGTTGGAAATCCGAATACAGTATAACGAATACTGTATACCAGTGTGCTGTTTGGTTTTAGTGTAGTCCTCTTTATAAGCTTCCAGGTCCTACAATTATTGTAGGGGCCAGAATTATTGGAGGTCAGCATTATTGGAGGGTAGAGGGTACAATTATTGGTACACCATTATTGGTGTGAATGGGTCATTCTGGAGGGGTAGCTGGATGCATATATACCCTGCTGTGTCACATCATTGAGTACACATTGTGTCATCATTCTACTTTTCAATGATCAATGCAAGATTTCTATCTTGTTCTTTTCTACAAACACGTTTCCGCTACGCTGGCACTATGCCTTTCTAGCATGGTATCAGAGCAACTCTAGGGGGCATGCTGCCAAATTTGGTCTATAAAGTTGCTGGAATTCCCTTCGGATAGGTACCTGCAAACGCTCAGAGTACCAAGCACCTAGTATACGCTTTCGTACACGTGGTCTTCACTTCTGAAGTTATCTTGCGCGTGTAGCGCACACCTGGTGTACGGTTTGATCATGGCGCAATTCGATGACGAAGTGGATGCTGGATATGCGGCTTTTGAAGAAGCCATCTTGGCCCAGCATGAGCACCTGGAAAACATGATTTCAAGGGCACCACCAGCACTGCAGGCATCACTGCGAGTCAAGTTCAACATGCCAACAACCGCACACTCGTTGAGCAATCCGTCCACTCATGGACAGTCGCATTCAAGCACTCCTCGTACTAACCAAACGCATGCTTCCAATGTCGTTGCAGGAATTGATGGTGAAGGGGAAATGAGCATACCCCAAGGAGGAGAGTCATCCCAAGGGAGGGATGCATCCGTCCAAGGAGAGGAGATCGCCAATTCCGCACCTCAATCATCCATGCAAAGGGAAGCACGGAGGAGGAATGATGAGTATCGGAGTGCAGTGTTTGGTGGGATGAGAAGTGGACAGATTGGGCATCAGGGTGACAGAAGTGGTGAAGTGGGCGTGGAAGGTGTGGGATTCGCCTCCTACACTATTGGTGCTCCCCCACTACGACGACTTGCGACCAACTCCCATCCCATTGGAGTTCTTCCCATGCCCAGGTCTCACCTTCGTGGCGACAACATCATCCCTCCGCGTGCACATCGTCCACCAATTAGCGCACACTCTGTGGGCAGCATGGGGCGGATGGGGTACGGAATGCAGTCAAGTGGTGTCATGCGACGGGATCAAGTGGAAGTGCTGGAACGTCAACTTGGTGGACAGAATGGAGATATGCGGCGCACGGTACAGCTACCTCGACCGTCAACCATGCCTACTCTCTTCGACCCCGCACCACGTGAATATACGGACGAAGACAAGGAACGACTGTCACGCAAAATGGTGGGAGCAACGGTGGACAAGGCATTCACCACCACTCCGTTTGACGGCTCAAATTTCCGCGAATCGGCACTACGGTTTCGTATGAACGCCCGCGTCACGAATCTGTGGGAGTTCTTTGTGACCCTGCAGTATCCGGTTACCATTGGAGATGGTGACATTGACGACGCTATGGGGCGGCTGGAAATGCTACAGGCGGATTACTCCCAGCGTGCGGCACTCGCCTTTTGGGTCCTATTGCACAGCGTGAGCGCAACGATTCAACTACAGCTAGACATGTTTTAGGAATCCTACAGCCCGGCTTATGAAGCATGGGAGTATTTGATGGACACTTACCAGGCCAAAGATTCGGTGGCGAAGGTCTCTCTCATGAAGCAGTTGGACAACCTGAAAATGGGGAATCAAGAGAGGGTGGAGGAGTATGTGAACCGCGCAACGGCGATTCGGGACAAGTTGGCGTTGGCGGGAAAGATGGTGGATGAGGACACATTCACCTTAAATCTGCTCACCGGACTACCGGTACATTGGGAGGAGATGAGGCACTCGGCAATGCTGCACAACGTGACGGACAGCTTCACTTTGCAGCGGATGATGATTCGGGAGCAGAGATATCACGATCTCATATCAAAGGATAACCGTGACCGGCGTCCACCTCGCATGGTTGGACAAGCACGTGGAGACTGCTCACCTTCTCCAACTGCAAAGGGCAATAACGGGAAGGAGGGGTCAATTGGGGAGAAAACGCATGGCAAGGATGGAGATGCAAATCGCTCATCTCTCGTGTGTTGGTACTGCAAGGAGCCTGGCCACCCCTTCTTCAAGTGTACCAAGGCACCCCCTGGGTGGATACCACCAGGGTGGGAACCGCATACCCGCGGAAAGGCAAAACTGCACACCAGCGACAGCCGTTCGTCCTCCCCACGAAGGAGTTACAGCCCCAAACGTGACAACAATGCATCAAAACAGCAAGGGGCAGCCGGGGAAGACAAACAACGTACTGTTACGTGCATTGCAATGATGGGATCGTCACAAGCTACCTTACCGCCAGCTAAAGCGTCATCTTGGATGCTGGATAGTGGATGCAGCCAGCACATGACTTCGGACAAGAGCTGGTTTGAAGAGTTAAGGGAGCTGGACGAACCTGTTTATGTGGAGCTTGCTAATGGGAGCGAGCTGAGCAGCAAGATGACAGGAACGATCAGAGCAACGGCACCTGATGGGACAACAGTTCGGTACACTGACGTCCTCTACGTACCTGGCTTGAAGAGTAACCTGCTCTCCTATTGTCAGCTGCTGAAAAAGGGAGCACACATCAATACGATTGCTTATGGAGACGTAGAAGTCACCATGAAAGATGGAGAGGAGTACGTGCGGATTGGAGTTGGCAAGAACGTGGATGGAGTGCTCGTGGTGCAGTATGAGCATGCACTTACATCCGCCCATGATACTGGACATTCCCATGATGGCGCGTCATCAAAGAAGCATGATTGTGAAGAGGGTACACGTTCCTGCACACCTGGAGTGCAGTTGAGTGTCCGCTCTGCACATGCATCCGTTCAGTACCGCATGGCACACAAAGCCTGCATCGTGCGGAAGCGGGCACATGATGATACCACACATGAAGTCTCACCCCACGTTGCGGTGTGGACTTCAGGGGGAGAAGAAAAACGGTTCGCGATGGATTTGGGAGTCGATGGAGCTGACCCTGTAAAACAAGACTTACCTGGAGCTGATGAAGTTGCTGCAACCCAAGGAAGCGGAGATGCAGATGACTTACCTGCAGCAGGTGTCTCCATTTCGGAAGACGTGGAAAATGTCAACGTTGGAGATGCGGTGAACGAGTCAAGAAAGAAGCATCTTACCTGCCCTCTGCTGGCTGGTCAGGGCAATCAAGTCAAGGATTATGGTGTTGTACACACCTGTGCAGCCACCTCGACCGGGCCTGCACACCATGGCATCACCTAACTCCACACTCACTCGTGTGCTTGTGGCTGTGTTCGCGGATGACTACAAGCACATGGGTGAGGGGGAGGTGGGGTGTGGAGTGTATCTGGTGGCCCAGGAGTGGGACATGGAGTCAAGGAGCATAAGTGGAAGACCTACTCACCAAGGTTGCCAATAAGCAGGGGGAGTAGGCAGAAAGGATGCAGCCGGTCGTCATACGTCGTGTTGCAGCGGTATCGTGCGACTGGTTGCTGCTGATCAACGGCACCACCTGAGGGAATGATGGAGAACATACATTGGAACACGCATTACTGCATACCTGGTGTGGACGGTTCTCCATACCTGGTATGCACATCTCGGCATACTTGGTGTGCACTGCACACATGGAGTGGACATTTCTGCACATATGGAGTGCAGATTTCAGGGATACTTGGAGTTCGTCGGCATTCGCAGCTCTCCAGCTGATGGAGTTCGGCAACTCTGTCTGCTACCGTGTGCCGGCTGGAGTGTATGGGGAAGCATCACATGACAACATAGGTGAAGTTTGAGCAAACTTGGCATGATTGCCAAAGCATGGGGAGAAACTGTCGCGCGAAGTGTGCGCCCACCAATGCAGTTCCGCGCCAGCCGCACACCCTGTGTTATCTGCTACCGATTCGCGTCATCCGCAACTGCAGTCGTCGGAGACGCGCATCCACTGCGGTTTTGCGTCGTCGCACAGGAGGCGTGCGAAAAAGACAGCAGCACTGACAATCGCGTGTAGTCAAGTCTACGGTTTCGGAAATTCGGTGTGCGCTAAGGGCAATCCGCCATGACGATCTACGCATTTCGCCATGGTTACGAGGAGATTTCGTCATGGAGCTGCTACTATTTCCTCAGTAGCAGCCACTACGCGCTGTATCTAGATCTGGAAAGTCGCCAGTGGAAGGAGGGATTGGAAAACATCAAGGGAGGAGGTTTGGTTGGAGTTTGAAAGCACCAAAGGTTGGGAGGGGAAAGGTGCTACAGTGACAAGCAGCTTGGCCAACACCAAACCCTAACTTGGTTTGGGCGCACCCCTACCTAGTGGTGGTATACCACCTCGACCACCCCATCCTCCAAGGAAATCGGATTCACTAAAACCTACAGCAAGGGGGAGTGTTGGAAATCCGAATACAGTATAACGAATACTGTATACCAGTGTGCTGTTTGGTTTTAGTGTAGTCCTCTTTATAAGCTTCCAGGTCCTACAATTATTGTAGGGGCCAGAATTATTGGAGGTCAGCATTATTGGAGGGTAGAGGGTACAATTATTGGTACACCATTATTGGTGTGAATGGGTCATTCTGGAGGGGTAGCTGGATGCATATATACCCTGCTGTGTCACATCATTGAGTACACATTGTGTCATCATTCTACTTTTCAATGATCAATGCAAGATTTCTATCTTGTTCTTTTCTACAAACACGTTTCCGCTACGCTGGCACTATGCCTTTCTAGCACGACTGAGTCCTCTTCCCCCCTGGTTGTTACTCGCCTGTTCGTTCGCTTTAGTCCTCACTATGGCGACTCCGCGAGTTCTTCGTTTCGACGCTGACGGTAGACCCCTTGACTTTTCCGTCTGGCTTCTTCGCGCTCGCCGTCTGTTAGAGAGTCAGGTCCAGGGGGGCGAGACCCTCTTGTCACACGCTACTGGTGACCTCCCTGAGCCCCCCGAGCCTACAGCTTTAGGCCCTGCTCCTGACGACGCTGCTACGGCTCGCTTTGCCCGTCAGCGCGCTGACCGGACGGCTTGGACGTCGCGTGACGCTGCGGCCTGCATCGCACTCAGCAGCCTCCTCCCTGAGTCCGAGGAGGTCCACTTTACTCAGGTTCGCACCGCTGCTGCGTACCTCACTGCGATTAAGGCCCGCTACTCTACTCCCGCTACTGTCTCTCTTGGCCGTCTTTTCCTCCCGTTCCTGTTTCCTGATCTTGCCTCGTTTGAGCGCTCTGCTGACTTGATCGCTCACCTCCGCTCGCTCGACGCTAGTTACCGCGCTGCTTGCACTGAGGCACAGCTTGTACTGCTTCCTCCCCCTATGGCGATCACTGTCTATTTCATCGCCACTAGCCTCCCTGACCGCCTTGCCTCCGTTCGTGACGCGCTTCTGCTGAAGCACCCTAGTGAGCTGACTATCGAGGTCCTTGAGTCTGCACTCAAGGACGTCGAGAGCAACCTTCGTTCGGTAGCTGCCGCCTCTGGTACTGTGTCCCCCCCACTCTTCCACGGGTGCACAGTCCCGCAGTTACCCACCTTCAGTGCCTCTCTTGCCACTGCCGCTACTGACGCGACTGCGGCTGCTGTTACGACTGCGTCGCGGTCCCGCGGCAGGGGGGGCAAGAAAGGTGGTTCTAGTGGAGGTGGAGGCGGAGGTAGCGGAGGTAGTGGGGGTGCTGTTGCGACTGGCGGTGGTGGGAGTGCAGCGTCTGGAGAGACCCCTCGTGCAGCGGCTGGTGACTCCACTGCACCTGCTGGTGGCGGCGACCCCCGAGCTCGTCAGTCGCCTCCTGTACTGCCGGCCCCGCTAGGTGGAGCAGCGGCGTGGTACCAGGCTCAGCGTCAGCAGCACCTTCAGCAGCAGCAGCAGCCCCTTTCCTCCCAGCAGCCTCAGCAGCAGCAGCGTCAGCAGCTGGCTCCGGGGTCGGGGCTGCGTCAGCCCCAGCGCGGTGCGGCTTACCCTCCCTGCCCCTACCAGGTTCAGACAGGTCCTCGTCGGGGCCACCCTTGTGGCCGCTTTCACCCCCCTGGTCAGTGCTTTGCTCAGCTCACTGACACGGTCCGGTTGACCTACGGGGTTGGCGGTCCTGCTCCTGACTGGCTTCCTCTGGTTCAGCGCTACGGCTCCGCTCTGTGGGGCATGTCTGCTGAGCAGTTAGTTGATCTGATTAGTGCTCCTCATGCTATGTATGCTGTTGTTGACTCTAGTGTTTCTGACTCTGTTTACTCTGGTGTTGTTAGCTTAGGTGCTAGTCTTGCTCAGTTGCCTGTTGCTAGTGTAGGTACTTGTGTAGACTCTAGACCAGCGACTACCTCAGGGGACGCTTCGCTGTCGTTCACACTGGACTCTGGAGCCTCCCACTGCTTCTTCCGGGACAGCACGACACTTACACCACTTCATGCGCCTGTTTCTGTAGCGTTGGCTGATCCCACTACGGGACCAGTCACTGCCTGTCACACTACCACTTTACCGTGTCCTGCTGCTCCCTCCGGGTCTCTCACTGGGTTTCACGTCCCCTCGTTCTCCCGGAACTTGGTGGGCGTGCGACCCCTCGTGAGTCAGCACGTGGGTGTGTGGTTTGAGCCTTCTGGAGAGACTGCGGTGTGTGTTGACGGAGACTCTTACCAGCCTCTTGCTACCTTTACTGCTGAGCCGGGCTCGGGTCTCTACACTCTTCACACTGGCCCGCGTGCGCCGCAGCAGCAGCCGCAGCAGCAGCAGCAGCCGCAGCCGCAGCAGCAGCAGCAGCAGCAGCAGCACCAGCGGCCGCACCAGCAGCCCCCCCTACTGCCACTGCCCCCGGTTCCCCCCCCCGTTCGGGTCCCCGTGTCTCACCAGGTTGCTTCGTCCCCCCAGGTGTCTGTGTCGTGTCAGGTTCCTACGTCTGTTCCAGTCGCTACGTCGTGCTCCTGCCGGTCGCTTGCCCACCCCACCGTTTTGTGGCACCACCGGATGGGGCACCCGTCCCTTCCTCGTCTGCGCGCTATGTCTAGTCAGCGTCTTGTCCTAGGCCTCCCACGTGTCTTGCCGTTGCTGCCGCCTTCGCTTGCGCCGCCGTGTCGTCCCTGCGTCGAGGGTAGGCTGCGCGCCACCCCTCACTCCTCCTCCCTTCGTCCGGCCACCGAGCCTTTTGAGACGCTTCACTTGGACGTCTGGGGCCCCGCCCCTCGTCTAGGCCCTGAGCGTGAGCGTTACTTTCTGGTGGTCGTTGACGACTTCTCCCGCTACACCACAGTGTTCCCACTGGCGAAGAAGTCTGAGGTGACTTCTACGCTGATCAGGTGGTTGCTCACCACCGAGGACACTCGTGGTCGTCGTGTCAGCTGTCTCCACTCCGACCGTGGGGGTGAGTTTCGTTCCGGCATTCTCGCTGGATTCTGTCGCGAGCAGGGCATTCGTCAGTCCTGGACGCTTCCAGAGTCCCCACAGCAGAATGGGGTTGCTGAGCGCCGCATAGGCCTGGTCATGGAGATCGCCCGCACCTCCCTGACTCACGCCTGTGCCCCCCATTTTCTGTGGCCCTACGCGGTCAGGTACGCCGCGCACCAGCTGAACCTCTGGCCACGTGTCTCTCGACCAGAGGTTTCACCGATCAGTCTTTGGACAGGGTCCCCTGGTGTTGCGTCGCGGTTTCGTGTCTGGGGGTGCTTGGCTCTTGTCCGCGACACCTCCGCGGACAAGCTCTCGCCTCGTGCCGTCCCCTGTGTCTTCCTTGGTTTCCCTGAGGACTCCTCTGACTTCACCTTTTACCACCCTCCCTCTCACCGGTTCTTTGACTCCCGTGACGTCCGTTTCGAGGAGTCCACTCCGTACTACGTCAGGTACCCCATTCGAGGTCTCCCGGTTCCTCCTCCCCCCCTCTTCCTGACTGCCGCTCCCCCTCCTGCTCCCCTGGTACAGCCTCCCCCCCCTGGCCCAGCCCCGTCAGGTGTGTCCCAGGCTACCCCTCCTCCTTCGGTAGCCCCTCCGGTACAGCCTCCCTCCCCACAGTCCTCCTCGCAGCGTGCCGCTGGTGCTAGCTCTCGAGAGGTTGGTGCTGCGCTTGTTCCTGTACCGGTTTCTGGTTCTGGGGGTGCTGGAGTTGGAGCTGGTGTTGGAGCTCGAGGTGGAGCTGGAGTAGGCACTGGAGTTTCTGGTTCTGGGGGTGCTGGAGTTGGAGCTGGAGTTTCTGGTTCTGGAGTTGGAGCTGACCCGGTGGGTGGAGAGGACTCTTGTCGTCCGGGAGCCGGCGCTGGCCGCGCGGACTCTGGGGGTGCTCCCTCTGGGGGTGAGGGTGCGCCTGCTTCGGGTTCTGGTGCGCCTGGGTCTGGAGCTGGTGTTAGTGCTGCCTCTGGGGGTGGTGCGCCTGGTTCTTCGGGGGTTGACTCTGGAGCTGCCGCTGCTTCGGACACTACTCCGCCCCCCCACCCCTACCCGACTAGGCACCAGGCTCGTGTTCGCCGTGCGCGTGACGAGCAGCTGGAGTTGGAGAGAGAGGAGAGGGAGTTACAGCGGCTGGCGGAGCAGCAGCAGCAGCTGGACCCGCAGGAGCAGCAGTCCCAGCAGCAGCCGCTTCCGCAGCAGCAGCAGTCGCAGCATCAGCAGCAGCAGCCACTTCCTCCTCCTGTCTCGGGTCTTCGGGCCCTTGGTCTCCCCTCCCCTTCTCCTCCCTCCTCCGCCTCTCCTCCTGTCTACGGTCCCACGTTTCCTCCGCCTGACTCCTCCCCCGCTGTTTTCTCTAGTTCTCCGCCTTTGTCCTCTCCTCCTCCGTCTCGTTCTTGGGCTACTCGTCGCTCCCCTCGTGCTCGTCCCTCGTCTCCTGTTCCCTTCACTGACCTTCGTACTGCCTTACTTTGTTCCAGTCCACCTCGTCCGTCTCAGTCTGTGCTTCCGTCTCCTCCTGAGTCGGCCCTCACCGTGTCGCTCCCTGCTCCTGTCACTGACTACTACCGCACGTACCGTCCTGTTCTCTCTCGTGTTCTCGCCTCTCTTGTTACTCACCCTAGTGCCTCTGTGTCCTCTGTGTCTGCTCTTACTGCCGCGGTTACTGACTTTGCCGCTACCCGCCGCCTTGACTACGCCACCACGCTTGTGGCTGCTCCTCCTACCAGTCCTCTGGCCGTCGGGGGTGTGTCTGCCCTTGGCTGTGACGCCCTAGAGGACAGGCAGTTTGAGCTAGAGTTCCTGGCGGCCGCTTCCCCTCATCTCTGTGCCATGCTCCTCGCCCCTGAGGGTGACCCCGACGCCCTTGACATTCCGACTCCTCGCACTTACGCTGAGGCAGTGTCAGGGCCTTGGGCCTCTCAGTGGAGAGCTGCCATGGACGCAGAGATGGCCTCCTACAGATCCACAGGCACCTACGTCGATGAGGTTCCCCCCCCTGGGGCGAACGTAGTCGACGGCATGTGGATCTACAGGGTGAAGCGGCCACCGGGATCTCCCCCGGTCTTCAAGGCGCGCTACGTGGCTAGAGGTTTCAGTCAGCGCGAGGGAGTTGACTTCTTTCAGACCTTCGCACCTACCCCGAAGATGACCACTCTTCGGGTGTTACTACACGTAGCAGCACAGAGAGACTACGAGTTACACTCTCTCGACTTCTCCACTGCTTTCCTTCAGGGCAGCCTACACGAGGAGGTCTGGTTGCGTCGTCCCTCGGCCTTCACTGGCACTTCCCTCCTGGGACCCAGTGGAGGCTGAGGCGACCTGTTTACGGTCTTCGCCAGGCCCCTCGCGAGTGGCACGACACTCTGCGTTCTACCCTCTCTGACCTTGGGTTCCAGCCGTCTTCTGCCGACCCGTCGCTGTTCGTTCGTCGTGGCTCCACACCGTTCTTTGTTCTGGTCTACGTCGACGACCTCGTTTTCGCCACTCCGGACAGGGTTGCTTTGGCAGACGTGAAGTCCGAACTGCAGAAGAGACACACGTGCACTGATCTTGGTGAGCTGCGCCACTACCTTGGCCTGCAGATCACCAGGGACAGAGCCGCTCGCACCATTACACTCTCACAGTCACACATGGTGCAGCAGGTCCTTCAGCGGTTCGGGCTTCAGCACTCCACCGTACAGCGCACACCTCTCGCTGTTGACCACAGACTCACTGGTCCCTTTCCTGACGAGCCGTTTGAGCCTAGTGGTCCCTACGCAGAGCTTGTGGGTTGCCTCATGTACCTGATGACTTGTACTCGCCCGGACCTCGCCTTCCCTCTCAGCATACTTGCGCGCTTTGTTGCGCCAGGGAGACACCGTCCTGTTCACTGGACGGCAGCTGTGAGGGTGGCGAAGTACCTAGCGACTACATCAGGCGTGGGGCTAGTTCTTGGAGGGCAGCGGTCTGTCGTACTCACTGGTCACTGTGACTCCTCTTACGCTGACGACGCTGAGACTCACAGGTCTACTCAGGGGTACTGTTTTAGTCTGGGTTCTGGAGCTGTTTCCTGGCGTTCCACGCGCTCCTCTTCTGTCTCGACCTCTACAGCTGAGGCTGAGATTTACGCTGGTGCCATGGCGGCACAGGAGTTGCGGTGGTTGACCTTCTTGCTCGCCGACCTTGGTGAGCGGCCGAGCTCTGCACCGACCTTGTTTACTGACAACAAGGCGTCGATCCTCCTCTGTCGTGAGCCGCGACTGGAGAGCAGAGTGAAGCACATTCACGTCAGGTACTTTCTTCTGCGAGAGTTGCGGAGACGTGGACAGGCTCGCTTCGAGTTCGTGGAGTCCGAGGCCAACACTGCAGACATCTTCACCAAGGCGCTTCCGCCTTGTGACCACCAGAGGTGTTGTGTGCAGTTAGGCCTTGTTGACACAGGTTCTAGTCATGTGTAGACTTGAGTTTATTGCCTGCTTCGTCTGTACACTTGCTATATATACTTGTGATCTCTTGGATTGGCCTTGTGGCCACTGTTGCTTGTGCTCAGAGTGTGTGGTGACGTTGTGATCCACCCTGAGCTTTGTTTTCTTTTGGACTGGTCTTGTGACCGTACTCTTTTTGATTTTGCTAGACACCCCTCACTTAGGCTATGGGGGTGTGTCAAATGTTGTAGCCTGTAGTGAGGTTTGTCTTAGGGGGTACATAAGTTAGGGTTTGTCATATGTACCCCAACCAACATCAATGGACACATCATTCCTCATTCTGACAAGTACCCCACTGCAGGCTAGACAAACATCACATTTTGACACACCCCCATAGTCAAAGTGGGATATAATCAGCACAACAAGCAAGCAGAGCAATAGTTCACAAGGATAGGCAAAACTAGAGGCTATCACAGAAGGCAAGTGAGGAGGAGAAACTATAGGGGGCGAGAAGATGGGAGGTGACGGCTGAAGCAGGACACGCAGGGCTGATTTTATCAGGGTAATTACCCTGATTTCAGGGTGATTTCAGACTTTCCACTTTGCGGAGACTGAGATTTCAGAATTACTGAGTTCTCAACCCTGTTCAAATCAGAGTAGTAGTTTTCCTATCTCTGATTTTGAGTATAGTATAACTGACTAGCGTGTTAGTGGACCCTGACTTAATAGGGTATCGAATCTATGGTCCCTGATTTGGACCTTATCGAGAGGAAGGCTCTTGGAAATTTCCTTCCGATACCCCCCTTCGGTTTGATCGCAGTACAGCCAGCGCGTGAGCGATGGACAGCAGCATGTCTGACAGGCGAGTACACTCGATGTTTGTTATTTTCACGAGATGCGAATAAGTTGTTCCACTGTCGTAAGTGCCTGTGCGTAAAGTTTCCAGAACCTATTTTGCGTTTCGCACAGCGATGTTGGCCACATTCAGGTATCGAATCGAAATGTTTGGTTGAGCGAACTCGCTCATCTCTTCCCCCCACTACAACGTGTGCATAAATACCGTTTCGTAACACTAAAAGACTGGAACTTAGCGCGCTCAAACTGTGCGCGAAACACAAAGCGCAAACTTTACGCAAAGGGAAACTTTTTCCCTCTGCGAAAGGGCGCGTTACTACTCTGATCCTCGATTTTCGACCCTGAACAATCAGAGTTATATACTTATCAACCCTGAGCAATCAAAGTAGCATTATTCTGAAAAATGTGCACTCATAATACAGGGGAAATTTTTTCCCCGGAATCAGGGAGGCCTAATATGAAACGTCAGCCCTGACACATGGGCAATACCGTATTCTCCCGGACATAACACCCACCCCTAATAGTACACCCCCGGGTAGCTTGTGCGGGGTGGGTGCTATAACCGACCTCGTTTGTACTATACCCCCCTTTTGGGGTGATTCTCTATAAGACCCGGGGGGGGGGTGTTATGGGTGGCACAATTGCATATTTGTCTTATATTTCACACTGTTAGGGGTGCAATCTAGTATTGAAACATAGCACCAGCACCTAGCATCTCATAAACAACAGAAACATCACAACTACGGTAGTTATGTGTCAGAATGAGGAATGAGTGTTCCATTGATGTTGGTTGGGGTACATATGACAAACCCTAACTTCTGTACCCCCTAAGACAAACCTCACTACAGGCTACAACATTTGACACACCCCCATAGCCTAAGTGAGGGGTGTCTAGCAAAAAACAAAAAAGAGTACGGTCACAAGACCAGTCCAAAAGAAAACAAAGCTCAGGGTGGATCACAACGTCACCACACACTCTGAGCACAAGCAACAGTGGCCACAAGGCCAGTCCAAGAGATCACAAGTATATATAGTAAAAGTACAAACGAAGCAGGCAATAAACTCAAGTCTACGCATGACTAGAACCTGTGTCAACAAGGCCTAACTGCACACAACACCTCTGGTGGTCACAAGGCGGAAGCGCCTTGGTGAAGATGTCTGCAGTGTTGGCCTCGGACTCTACAAACTCGAAGCAAGCCTGTCCACGCCTCTGCAACTCTCGCAGAAGAAAGTACCTGACGTGAATGTGCTTCACTCTGCTCTCCAGTCGCGGCTCACGACAGAGGAGGATCGACGCCTTGTTGTCAGTAAACAAGGTCGGTGCAGAGCTCGGCCGCTCACCAAGGTCGGCGAGCAAGAAGGTCAACCACCGCAACTCCTGTGCCGCCATGGCACCAGCGTAAATCTCAGCCTCAGCTGTAGAGGTCGAGACAGAAGAGGAGCGCGTGGAACGCCAGGAAACAGCTCCAGAACCCAGACTGAAACAGTACCCCTGAGTAGACCTGTGAGTCTCAGCGTCGTCAGCGTAAGAGGAGTCACAGTGACCAGTGAGTACGACAGACTGCTGCCCTCCAAGAACTAGCCCCACGCCTGATGTAGTCGCTAGGTACTTCGCCACCCTCACAGCTGCCGTCCAGTGAACAGGACGGTGTCTCCCTGGCGCAACAAAGCGCGCAAGGATGCTGAGAGGGAAGGCGAGGTCCGGGCGAGTACAAGTCATCAGGTACATGAGGCAACCCACAAGCTCTACGTAGGGACCACTAGGCTCAAACGGCTCGTCAGGAAAGGGACCAGTGAGTCTGTGGTCAACAGCTAGAGGTGTGCGCTGTACGGTGGAGTGCTGAAGCCCGAACCGCTGAAGGACCTGCTGCACCATGTGTGACTGTGAGAGTGTAATGGTGCGAGCGGCTCTGTCCCTGGTGATCTGCAGGCCAAGGTAGTGGCGCAACTCACCAAGATCAGTGCACGTGTGTCTCTTCTGCAGTTCGGACTTCACGTCTGCCAAAGCAACCCTGTCCGGAGTGGCGAAAACGAGGTCGTCGACGTAAACCAGAACAAAGAACGGTGTGGAGCCACGACGAACGAACAGCGACGGGTCGGCAGAAGACGGCTGGAACCCAAGGTCAGAGAGGGTAGAACGCAGAGTGTCGTGCCACTCACGAGGGGCCTGGCGAAGACCGTAAACAGGTCGCCTCAGCCTCCACTGGGTCCCAGGAGGGAAGGTGCCAGTGAAGGCCGAGGGACGACGCAACCAGACCTCCTCGTGTAGGCTGCCCTGAAGGAAAGCAGTGGAGAAGTCGAGAGAGTGTAACTCGTAGTCTCTCTGTGCTGCTACGTGTAGTAACACCCGAAGAGTGGTCATCTTCGGGGTAGGTGCGAAGGTCTGAAAGAAGTCAACTCCCTCACGCTGACTGAAACCTCTAGCCACGTAGCGCGCCTTGAAGACCGGGGGAGATCCCGGTGGCCGCTTCACCCTGTAGATCCACATGCCGTCGACTACGTTCGCCCCAGGGGGGGGGACCTCATCGACGTAGGTGCCTGTGGATCTGTAGGAGGCCATCTCTGCGTCCATGGCAGCTCTCCACTGAGAGGCCCAAGGCCCTGACACTGCCTCAGCGTAAGTGCGAGGAGTCGGAATGTCAAGGGCGTCGGGGTCACCCTCAGGGGCGAGGAGCATGGCACAGAGATGAGGGGAAGCGGCCGCCAGGAACTCTAGCTCAAACTGCCTGTCCTCTAGGGCGTCACAGCCAAGGGCAGACACACCCCCGACGGCCAGAGGACTGGTAGGAGGAGCAGCCACAAGCGTGGTGGCGTAGTCAAGGCGGCGGGTAGAGGCAAAGTCAGTAACTGCGGCAGTAAGAGCGGACACAGAGGACACAGAGGCACTAGGGTGAGTAACAAGAGAGGCGAGAACACGAGAGAGAACAGGACGGTACGTGCGGTAGTAGTCAGTGACAGGAGTAGGGAGCGACACAGTGAGGGCCGACTCAGGAGGAGACGGAAGCACAGACTGAGACGGACGAGGTGGACTAGAAAGAAGGAAGGCAGTACGAAGTTCAGTGAAGGGAACAGGAGAGGAGGGACGAGCACGAGGGGAGCGACGAGTAGCCCAAGAACGAGACGGAGGAGAAGAGGACAAGGGCGGAGAACTGGGGAAAACAGCGGGGGAGGAGTCAGGAGGAGGAAACGTGGGACCGTAGACAGGAGGAGAGGCGGAGGAGGGAGGAGAAGGGGAGGGGAGACCAAGGATCCGAAGACCCGAGACAGGAGGAGGAAGTGGCTGCTGCTGCTGCGGCTGCGACTGCTGCTGCTGCGGACGCGGCTGCTGCTGGGACTGCTGCTCCTGCGGGTCCAGCTGCTGCTGCTGCTGCTGCTGCTGCTCCTGCGGCTCCAGCTGCTGCTGCTGCTCCTCCAGCCGCTGTAACTCCCTCTCCTCTCTCTCCAACGCCAGCTGCTCGTCACGGGCACGGCGAATACGAGCCTGGTGCCTAGTCGGGTAGGGGTGGGGGGGCGGAGTAGTGTCCGAAGCAGCGGCAGCTCCAGAGTCCACTCCAGAAGAACTAGGCTCACCACCCCCAGAGGCAGCACTAACACCAGCTCCAGACCCAGGCTCACCTGAACCCGAAGGAGGCGCACCCTCACCCCCAGACGCAGCACCCCCAGTGTCCGCGCGGCCAGCACCAGCTCCCGGACGACAAGAGTCCTCAGCACCCACCTGGTCAGCTCCAACTCCAGAACCAGAAACTCCAGCTCCAACCCCAGCTCCAACTCCAGCACCCCCAGAACCAGAAACTTCAGTGCCAACTCCAGCTCCAACTCCAGCTCCAACTCCAGCACCCCCAGAACCAGAAACCGGTACAGGAACAGGCGTCGCACCAACCTCTCGAGAGCTAGCACCAGCGGCACGCTGCGAGGAGGACTGTGGGGAGGGAGGCTGTACCGGAGGGGCTACCGAAGGAGGAGGGGTAGCCTGGGACACACCTGACGGGGCTGGACCAGGGGGGGGAGGCTGTACCGGGGGAGCAGGAGGGGGAACGGCAGTCAGGAAGAGGGGGGGAGGAGGAACCGGGAGACCTCGACTGGGGTACCTGACGTAGTACGGAGTGGACTCCTCGAAACGGACGTCACGGGAGTCAAAGAACCGGTGAGAGGGAGGGTGGTAAAAGGTGAAGTCAGAGGAGTCCTCAGGGAAACCAAGGAAGACACAGGGGACGGCACGAGGCGAGAGCTTGTCCGCGGAGGTGTCGCGGACAAGAGCCAAGCACCCCCAGACACGAAACCGCGACGCAACACCAGGGGACCCTGTCCAAAGACTGGTCGGTGAAACCTCTGGTCGAGAGACACGTGGCCAGAGGTTCAGCTGGTGCGCGGCGTACCTGACCGCGTAGGGCCACAGAAAATGGGGGGCACAGGCGTGAGTCAGGGAGGTGCGGGCGATCTCCATGACCAGGCCTATGCGGCGCTCAGCAACCCCATTCTGCTGTGGGGACTCTGGAAGCGTCCAGGACTGACGAATGCCCTGCTCGCGACAGAATCCAGCGAGAATGCCGGAGCGAAACTCACCCCCACGGTCGGAGTGAAGACAGCTGACACGACGACCACGAGTGTCCTCAGTGGTGAGCAACCACCTGATCAGCGTAGAAGTCACCTCAGACTTCTTCGCCAGAGGGAACACTGTGGTGTAGCGGGAGAAGTCGTCAACGACCACCAGAAAGTAACGCTCACGCTCAGGGCCTAGACGAGGGGCTGGGCCCCAGACGTCCAAGTGAAGCGTCTCAAAAGGCTCGGTGGCCGGACGAAGGGAGGAGGAGTGAGGGGTGGCGCCCAGCCTACCCTCGACGCAGGGATGACACGGCGGCGCAGGCGAAGGCGGCAGCGACGGCAAGACACGTGGGAGGCCTAGGACAAGACGCTGACTAGACATAGCGCGCAGACGTGGAAGGGACGGGTGCCCCATCCGGTGGTGCCACAGAACGGTGGGGTGGGCAAGCGACCGGCAGGAGCACGACGCAGCGACTGGAACAGACGTAGGAACCTGACACGATACAGACACCTGGGGGGACGTAGCAACCTGGTGAGACGCGGGGACCCGAACGGGGGGGGGAACCGGGGGCAGTGGCAGTAGGGGGGGCTGCTGGTGCGGCCGCTGGTGCTGCTGCTGCTGCTGCTGCTGCTGCTGCTGCTGCTGCTGCTGCTGCTGCGGCTGCGGCTGCTGCTGCTGCTGCGGCTGCTGCTGCGGCGCACGCGGGCCAGTGTGAAGAGTGTAGAGACCCGAGCCCGGCTCAGCAGTAAAGGTAGCAAGAGGCTGGTAAGAGTCTCCGTCAACACACACCGCAGTCTCTCCAGAAGGCTCAAACCACACACCCACGTGCTGACTCACGAGGGGTCGCACGCCCACCAAGTTCCGGGAGAACGAGGGGACGTGAAACCCAGTGAGAGACCCGGAGGGAGCAGCAGGACACGGTAAAGTGGTAGTGTGACGTGCAGTGACTGGTCCCGTAGTGGGATCAGCCAACGCTACAGAAACAGGCGCAGGAAGTGGTGTAAGTGTCGTGCTGTCCCGAAAGAAGCAGTGGGAGGCTCCAGAGTCCAGTGTGAACGACAGCGAAGCGTCCTCTGAGGTAGTCGCTGGTCTAGAGTCTACACAAGTACCTACACTAGCAACAGGCAACTGAGCAAGACTAGCACCTAAGCTAACAACACCAGAGTAAACAGAGTCAGAAACACTAGAGTCAACAACAGCATACATAGCATGAGGAGCACTAATCAGATCAACTAACTGCTCAGCAGACATGCCCCACAGAGCGGAGCCGTAGCGCTGAACCAGAGGAAGCCAGTCAGGAGCAGGACCGCCAACCCCGTAGGTCAACCGGACCGTGTCAGTGAGCTGAGCAAAGCACTGACCAGGGGGGTGAAAGCGGCCACAAGGGTGGCCCCGACGAGGACCTGTCTGAACCTGGTAGGGGCAGGGAGGGTAAGCCGCACCGCGCTGGGGCTGACGCAGCCCCGACCCCGGAGCCAGCTGCTGACGCTGCTGCTGCTGAGGCTGCTGGGAGGAAAGGGGCTGCTGCTGCTGCTGAAGGTGCTGCTGACGCTGAGCCTGGTACCACGCCGCTGCTCCACCTAGCGGGGCCGGCAGTACAGGAGGCGACTGACGAGCTCGAGGGTCGCCGCCACCAGCAGGTGCAGTGGAGTCACCAGCCGCTGCACGAGGGGTCTCTCCAGACGCTGCACTCCCACCACCGCCAGTCGCAACAGCACCCCCACTACCTCCGCTACCTCCGCCTCCACCTCCACCGGAACCACCTTTCTTGCCCCCCCTGCCGCGGGACCGCGACGCAGTCGTAACAGCAGCCGCAGTCGCGTCAGTAGCGGCAGTGGCAAGAGAGGCAGTGAAGGTGGGTAACTGCGGGACTGTGCACCCGTGGAAGAGTGGGGGGGACACAGTACCAGAGGCGGCAGCTACCGAACGAAGGTTGCTCTCGACGTCCTTGAGTGCAGACTCAAGGACCTCGATAGTCAGCTCACTAGGGTGCTTCAGCAGAAGCGCGTCACGAACGGAGGCAAGGCGGTCAGGGAGGCTAGTGGCGATGAAATAGACAGTAATCGCCATGGGGGGAGGAAGCAGTGCAAGCTGTGCCTCAGTGCAAGCAGCGCGGTAACTAGCGTCGAGTGAGCGGAGGTGAGCGATCAAGTCAGCAGAGCGCTCAAACGAGGCAAGATCAGGAAACAGGAACGGGAGGAAAAGACGGCCGAGAGAGACAGTAGCGGGAGTAGAGTAGCGGGCCTTAATCGCAGTGAGGTACGCAGCAGCGGTGCGAACCTGAGTAAATTGGACCTCCTCGGACTCGGGGAGGAGGCTGCTGAGTGCGATGCAGGCCGCAGCGTCACGCGACGTCCAAGCCGTCCGGTCAGCGCGCTGACGGGCAAAGCGAGCCGTAGCAGCGTCGTCAGGAGCAGGGCCTAAAGCTGTAGGCTCGGGGGGCTCGGGGAGGTCACCAGTAGCGTGTGACCAGAGGGTCTCGCCCCCCTGGACCTGACTCTCTAACAGACGACGAGCGCGAAGAAGCCAGGCGGAAAAGTGAAGGGGTCTACCGTCGGCGTCGAAACGAAGAACTCGCGGAGTCGCCATAGTGAGAACCAACGCGAACGAACAGGCGAGTAACAACCGGGGGGGGAAGAGGACTCAGTCGCAGCGGAAGAGCGGGCTAGGGCGACGGGCCAAGACGTAGGGTAGGGCAACGGGCCAGGGCCTAGGGTAGGGCGACGGGCCAGAGCCTAGGGAGGGCGACGGGCCAGGGCCTAGGAAGGGCGACGGGCCAGGGCCTAGGGAGGGCGACGGGCCAGGGCCTAGGGAGGGCAACGGGCCAGGGCCTAGGGAGGGCGACGCGACGGGGGAAAGGGCGGGAGCGACGCGACGGGGCAGGGCGACGCGACGGGACAGGGCGACGCGACGGGGCAGGGCGGCGCGACGGAGCAGGGCGACGGGACAGGGCAGGGCGACGCGACGGGGTAGGGCGACGCTACGGGACAGGGCGACGGGACAGGGCAGGGCGACGCGACGGGACAGGGCGACGGGACGGGGGGGGTAACAGGCGGGTGCGACGCGACGGGGGGAACGGGCGCGACGCGACGGGGGGGAACGGGCGCGACGCGATGGGGGGAACGGGCGCGACGCGACAGGGGGAACGGGCGCGACGCGACGGAGGGAACGGGCGCGACGCGACGGGGGGAACGGGCGCGACACGACGGGGGGGAACGGGCGTGACGCGACGGGGGAGATGGCGCTAGGCTCGGTACTAGGCGCGGTAACAACGAAACTGGTACAAACGAGAGGTAGGAATAGGCTCGGGAGGTACGAACGGAGAACGGAGGAACGGGATCCCACAGGATCCTAACCTAGCTGATACCATGTCAGAATGAGGAATGAGTGTTCCATTGATGTTGGTTGGGGTACATATGACAAACCCTAACTTCTGTACCCCCTAAGACAAACCTCACTACAGGCTACAACATTTGACATTATGGCTTTGCACTACAATGCTTCTTCTGGTGCTATCTAGTCCTCATCGTCCCCTGCGACCCATTCCTCACACTCCTCTCCGTCATAGCGGTCGGCGCGCCACCACTCATCATCCTCGTCGTTGAACACTCCCGCCTCCTCGCCTTCTTCGGGCGTGTTCCACTCCTCCTCTTCCGCCGCCGCCGCCGCCTCCGCCGCCTCCTCCTCCTCTGCGGCTACATCCTCCCCTGCCGGCTGCAGCTCCTCGGCCGGCACGGGGGCCTCGGCGTAGAAGGGGTTGACGACGAGCTCGTCGTCAACCAGCTCGTTTATGTCGTCAAGCACCTCCACCTCACCCTTGTCCCTCATATGGGCAAGGATGAGGTGGTCCTCGCTGCCATTGATGGCGGTGGAGATCCCGCAGGTGATAAACGCTTTCTTCACGAGATCCTCTGGGACAGCTTCCCAGGACTCGTCGATCCAGCGGAGAACCAAGTCCGCAGGCGGCTTCTTCAGGTTGCCTGTGGGAAGGGAAGGAGTTGAGAAGTCAAGAATGTGTAATTGCAGTGTGTGCGCTGATGCTAGAACGATGTTGCTCAAACGGAACTCAAGACTGCAACTCACCTGCGCGAGTGGTTTGGTTGATGCCGACATCTTCGAACCATGTGCTGTAGCGGGAACGCACCCCGCACTTGAACGCGCGGTTAACCAACACATCCAGCGGCTGCACAAGCGGTGTGCAACCTCCTGGGATGACCGCCCTTGACAACCGAAACATCCGCATCGTTTGACCGACGGCCTCTGTCAAGTGGCCACGGTAGGAGTCGAGCACCACCATCGCCTCCCTGCGGCGGCCGGTGGTTTCCCGCAGGGGCTTCAGAAACGGCACTAGCACCTGGGTGATCCAGTCTTGCACCAGAGATTCGTCCATCCACCCCTTCTCTTGTGCACGGACCACCACACCTGCCATCGGCACAACGTGAGAGTCGTGGTAAGTTGCGACGCATGACAGGCAGGAGCACAGTAAAGAACGTTGATGTGTTACACTCACCGGCAGGGATGGGCACTTTCGGGATGGTCTTGCGCTTGAACACGACGTACGGAGGAAGTTTGAGCCCACCCGCCGTTACTGCGAGCATGACAGTAACACGCTCCTTCTCATAGCCTGCACTGCGTACGTGAACCGTACGTGCACCCTTCATTTCAATCGTGCGCTCCGCCGGCATCTCCAAGAAGAGCGGAGTCTGGTCCGCGTTCATGATGAGGTCGAGCGGGTAGTCGTGCAGAGTGCGCATCTGGCGCACAAACTCCCAAAATGCCTCCACCTTGGCCTTGCAATCTGCAAACAGAGCCACGGCACGTGTAAGTTAAACGGCGAACCCGCAATCACAATCGCACTGTTGCTTTACTTACCGACAGCCAACTTCTGCCCCATCTTCGTCTTCACCCGCCTCGCCAAGTGCCAGCGCGAGCGGAAACGCGTCGCCCAGCGGAACGACGCGCGCCAGTTCACCGAGGGCATGCGGTGCGTCATGTACTTGGAGCTCCACTGCTGGAGCATGCGGACCGAAACGGCGAGGCCCTTCGCACGGTGGTTGAGGAAGTGGCGGTAGACCGCCCGTTCCATGAACGGGTACTTCGCCTTGCGGCCAAATCCCATGAGGCGACGGCGGCAGCCAGATGCGACGTCCAGCCGCTCCTTCATCTTCCTCCATTCGCGGATCTGGCAGGGCTGCACCTTCGCGAGCTTCGCCAAGGCGCGATTCCCCAGGTCGGGCTGAGAGTCTTGCAGCTTCAACCAGTGCAGCTTCTCCTTCACGGTGATCGCCTTACGTACTTTCTTCGTCATGCGATGGCGAGGGGATGGTGGCTCAGAATCCGCGTTGCGCTTCAGCTGACCCTGCGGGCGCTTACGCTCCGGGAAAGCGGGGACAGACACCCGAGGAAGGGGAGGGCGAGAAGCATCGAAGCTACTACTAGCGGGAGGAGACGGCTGGGGCAAGAAGGGGCGAGGCGACGTCCGTGCGCGTGCAGCAGCGGCAGACGGAGTGTTACATGGCCGCTGGCGCCTAACTATTGTACTGCTTGAATCAGGAGAGGAATCCATACTCTACTGCAGATTGGTGTCACCCGCCATGGAAGGAAGGCATACCGTATAAACAAAGAACCCTCGCTAGTGTAGGACAGAGGTGCTCTCACAGCCTGCCGAGCAGTGTTTACGGTAGTATCGTGCACTAGAATCGTTGTACAAGGAGGAGGAGAGACCCTTTTGAGGCACAGGGACGTGACCAAACCAGTCAAGACGTGACTGGTACAGGGATAACACAGCACCGTGCGCGATTCCGGCCCCAGTGTTTGCATGAACCCTCGCAGCGCAAGGCTGGCTCTGTTTATACCGAATCAGGTGCCAGAGTGGCCCACTGGAATTTGCCATGTGGCAGATTCCAGTGAAAGGTCACGTTATCCTCGAATACTCGGTTTTGCGGCCCTGACCAACAATCTAACAGTGAACCATTGAAGCTGATTTTGTTTCACATTGTTTTCTGCTTAAAAAAAATGTACCATATAATAAGACCCGGGTATTATATAGGAATTTCTGTTGAGAGGACCCCCCCCCTTTTTTCCCTGTAGTTATCATAATACCCCCGGGTGTTATGTCCGGGAGAATACGGTAGGAGTGCGCAGCACTGACGTGTCAGAATGAGAACTACAGCGGAATGCGTTGTGTTGACAGGATTGGGGTACATCACCTAACCCTAACTAGTTGTACCCCATATAGCCCAACCCACTACAGGCTATAATATTTGACACACCCCCATAGCCTAAGTGGGGAAGGCCAATCAACAACAAGCAACCTACGGTCACAAGACCAGTCAAAAACAAGAGAAAGAAAACAAAGCTCAGGGTGGATCACAACGTCACCACCTAATCTGAGCACAAGCAAAGGGCCACAAGGCCAGTCCAAAAGTGTGCAAACAAATATATATATATATATAAGGTACAAGCAAGCAACAGACAAAGAGCACCCTACAACAGTCAACTAGACCCAGTCTCAACGAGGCCTAACTGCAGACAAAACCGACGGTGGTCACAAGGCTGGAGGGCCTTGGTGAAGATGCCTGCAGTGTTGGCCTCGGAGGCCACAAAGTCCAGACGAGCCTGTCCGGGTCTCTGCAACTCTCGAAGGAGGAAGTACCTGACGTCGATGTACTTCACTCGGCTCTCAAGTCGAGGCTCACGACACAGGAGAATCATCGCCCTGTTGTCAGCAAACAGGGTCGGTGCAGAGCTCGGCCGCTCACCAAGGTCAGTGAGCAAAAAGGTCAACCAGCGTAGCTCCTGAGCAGCAAGGGCCCCAGCGTAGATCTCGGCCTCTGCGGTAGAAGTCGCAACAGAGGAGGACCGAGTAGACCTCCACGAAACAGCTCCAGAACCCAGGCTGAAACAGTAACCCTGCGTAGACCTCTGAGTCTCAACGTCGTCAGCGTAGGAAGAGTCACAGTGACCGGTGAGTACAACTGGCTGTGTCCCTCCAAGTACAAGCCCCATGCCTGATGCCGCGCCAAGGTACTTCGCCACCCTCTTAGCCGCCGCCCAGTGAACAGGACGGTGTCTCCCAGTCGCAACAAAGCGAGACAGGATGCTAAGGGGGAAGGCGAGGTCCGGGCGAGTGCACGTCATCAGGTACATGAGGCAGCCCACCAGCTCTGCGTAGGGACCACTGGGCTCGAACGGCTCGTCAGGAAAAGGCCCAGTGATTCTGTGGTCTACAGCAAGAGGAGTGGGGGCAGGAGAAGAGTCCTGAAGCCCGAACCGCTGAAGAACCTGCTGCACCATGTGTGACTGAGTGAGAGTGATGGTGCGAGCGGCTCTGTCCCTGGAGATCTGCAAGCCAAGGTAGCGGCGCAGTTCCCCAAGGTCAGTGCAGGTGTGTCTCTTCTGCAGTTCGGACTTCAACTCCGCCAGTGCAGCTGTGTCGGCCGTTGCAAAAACCAAGTCGTCAACGTAGACTAGGACGAAGAAAGGTGTACGGCCACGACGAACAAACAGCGACGGGTCGGCGGAAGACGGCTCAAACCCGAGGTCGGAGAGAGTAGAGCGGAGAGTGTCGTGCCACTCACGGGATGCCTGGCGGAGACCGTAGACCTGTCGTCTGAGGCTCCACTGGATCCCAGGCGGGAAAGTGCCAGTGAAGCCCGGAGGACGACGCAGCCAGATCTCCTCGTGTAAGCAGCCCTGGAGGAAGGCAGTGGAGAAGTCAAGAGAGTGTAGCTCGTAGTCTCTCTGCGCTGCTACGTGCAGTAACACCCGAAGAGTGGTCATCTTCGGGGTGGGCGCGAAGGTCTGAAAGAAGTCAAACCCCTCGCGCTGACTGAACCCTCTAGCCACGTAGCGTGCCTTGAAGACTGGGGGAGATCCCGGCGGCCGCTTCACCTTGAAGATCCACATGCCGTCAACAATGTTCGCCCCTGGGGGGGGAACCTCGTCAACGTAAGTGCCTGTGGACCTGTAGGAGGCCATCTCTGCGTCCATGGCAGCTCTCCACTGAGAGGCCCAAGGCCCTGACACTGCCTTAGCGTAAGTGCGAGGAGTAGGTATGTCAGGAGCGTCGGGGTCTCCCTCAGGAGTGAGCAGCATGGCACAGAGATGAGGCGAAGCAGCTGCCAGGAACTCTAGCTCAAACTGTCTGTCCTCTAGGACGTCACAGCCAAGGGCACACACACCCCCGGCGGACAGAGGACGGACAGGAGGAGCTGCCACAACTCGAGTGGCGTAGTCAAGGCGACGCGTAGCAGTAAAGTCAGTGACAGCGGCAGTGAGGACCGCGACGGAGGAAGGAGAGGCACGAGGGTCTGTAACAAGAGAGGCGAGAACACGAGAGAGAGTGGGGCGGTACGTGCGGTAGTAGTCAGTGACCGGAGTGGACAGGGAGGCAGTGAGGGAAGACTCAGGAGGACGAGGAAGGACAGACGGAGGAGAACGAGGAGGACGAGGACGAAACAACACGGTACGGAGGTCAGTGACAGGGGACGAGGGACGAGCACGAGGAGGGCGAGAGGCCCAAGTGTGGGCGAGAGGAGGGGGGGACGGAGGAGACTGAGAACGAGGGAAGACAGCCGGAGTGGAGTCCGGAGGAGGAAACGTGGGACCGAACACATGAGGAGAGGAGGGGAGACCAAGGGCCCGAAGGCCAGAAACAGGGGCCGGAGGCTGCTGCGGCAGCTGCGGCGGCTGCTGCTGCTGTGGCTGTGGTTGCGGCTGCTGCTGCTGCTGCTGCTGCTGAAACTCCAACCGCTCACGCTCCACCCGCTGCTGAACCTCCGACCTCTCACGCTCCAAACGCTGCTGCTCCTCACGCTCTAGACGACGAAGGGCCTGGTAACGAGTCGGGTAGGGGTGAGGAGGAGGAGTGGTGTCAGGAGACGACGAAGAAGAACCGGCTCCACCCTCGACAGGACCCGGCTGAGCACCCCCAGAGCGAGGACCCCCTGCGGCAGCACGACCAGTACCTGTAGGAGGTGTACCCGCACCCCCAGTCGTGGCGCCGCCAGTGGCACCAGCACCAGCCCCAGACTCTCCAGCTCCAGAAACACCACCAGCTCCAGCACCACCACCGACTCCAACACGCTCGGGACGTGCAGCTGCGGCAGGTGCACGCTCAGCTCCAACTCCAACACCCCCAGAACCAGCACCGCCAGAGCCCTCACCTTGAGCACCAACACCCTCAGAGTTCGCAGTGGCCGGGAGAGGAAGCGCCGACGGCTGCTGCGGAGGGTGTGAGGACGACTGTGGGGAAGGAGGAGAGACCTGGGGGGGGACCAAGGGAGGGGGGGTAGCCTGCGACACACCTGACGGAGCGGGAACCGGGGGGGGGTACCGGAGGAGAGGGAGCGGGAGGAGGAGGAGCTGGGGCGAGGAAGAGGGGAGGGGGGGGGAACCGGGAGACCTCGACAGGGGTACCGGACGAAGTAGGGGACGGACTCGTCGAAACTGACGTCACGAGAGTCAAAGAACCGGTGGGAGGGAGGGTGGTAAAAGGTGAAGTCAGAGGAGGCCTCAGGGAAACCAAGGAAGACACAGGGGATGCCGCGAGGTGAGAGCTTGTCCGCAGAGGTGTCGCGGACAAGTGCCAAGCAGCCCCAGACACTAAACCTCGACGCAACACCAGGGGACCCTGTCCAAAGACTGGTCGGTGAAGCCCCTGGCCGAGAGACGCGAGGCCAGAGGTTCAGCTGGTGAGCGGCGTACCGAGCCGCGTAGGGCCACAGAAAATGGGGCGCGCGGGCATGGATCATGGAGGTGCGGGCAATCTCCATGACCAGGCCTAGCCGGCGCTCAGCAACCCCATTCTGCTGTGGAGAGTGTGGAAGAGTCCAGGACTGGGTGATGCCCTGCTCAGCACAGAATCTGGCGAGAATGCCGGAGCGAAACTCACCCCCACGGTCGGAGTGGAGACAACTGACACGACGACGACGAGTACTCTCGGTGGCGAGCAGCCACCGGATCAGCGTAGAAGTCACGTCGGACTTCTTCGCCAAAGGGAACACGGTGGTGTACCGAGAGTAGTCGTCAACGACCACTAGGAAGAAGCTCTCTCGCTCAGGTCCAAGCCGTGGAGCGGGGCCCCAGACGTCTAAGTGGAGTGTCTCAAAGGGCTCGGAGGCTGGACGAAGGGAGGAGGAGTGAGGAGTGGCGCGCAGCCGACCCTGGACACAAGGACCGCACGGAGGAGCGGGGGACGGCGGGAGCGGCGGGAGGTCGCGGGGGAGGCCTAAGACAAGACGCTGACTGGACATAGTGCGGAGACGAGAGAGGGACGGGTGACCAAGGCGGTGGTGCCAGAGGAGGGCAGGGTGGGACAGCGACCGACACGAGCACGACGCAGCCACTAGACCTGGCACAGCTACCTGACTGGACCTGGCTACCTGGTGGGACGGGGGAACCGGACGGGCGTCGGTGTGGAGGGTGTACAGACCAGAGCCCGGCTCCTGACGAAAAGTGGCCAGAGGGGCGTACGTGTCACCGTCCACACAGACTGCAGTGTCACCCGAAGGCTCAAACCAGACCCCGACGTGCTGTCTCGCCAGAGGAGCCACACCAACCAGGTTCCTAGAGAAAGTAGGAACGTGGAGGCCGGTCAGAGAACCGGAAGGGGCAGCTGGGCACGGGAGGGTAGTGGCGTGAGTCGCAATGACCGGTCCCGAAGAGGGATCGGCCAGTGCTACAGAAACCGGCGCCGAGAGTGGAGTAAGAGTCGTGCTGTCGCGGAAGAAGCACTGCGTCGCTCCGGAGTCCAGTGTGAAGGAGAGCGACGCGTCCGCCGAGGGAGCACCTGTACTAGTAGCTAGACAGGATCCTACACCAGCACCTACTCTAGCAACAAGCAAAGATCCTACGCTAGGTACATGCAAGTAAACAGATCCGACAGCACTATAGTCAACATCAGCATACATGGCATAAGACCTAGCATCATCCATAGACATATCAAACACAGCAACACCACGAGCAAGGAGTGGTCCCCAGCGCGGTGGCGGGGGAGCGGAGGGACCGTGGTGCAGGACGTACAGGTCGTCAAGACGGCTGAAGCAGCGTGCAGCAGAGTGGTCAGGGCGGCCGCAGTACGTGCCCCGCGCGGACCCGTCAGGATCCAGTACTCACAGGGACCAACGTCGCGGCCGGCCGAGCGGGGTCCCCGACTAGAAGGGGCACCACTGCGCCCAGTGCTCGGGGGGCCCGTAGGTCTCCACTGCTGCGGGGGGGCCCACTGCTGCGAAGGGCCCCACTGCTGCTGAGTGCCCCACTGCTGCAGAGTGCCCCACTGCTGGGGCTGCTGCTGAGGCGGACGCTGCTGTTGGCCCTGGCGCTGCTGCTGTTGTCCCTGCCGCTGCTGCTGTCCAGGCGGTGGCAGTTGCGGAGGAGTCTGCTGCTGCTGCTGCGAAAACCCCTCACCACCGTCTAGAGGAGAGCCGTCAGGTCCCGAGTCACCCCCGCCGCCACCCCCGCCACTAGTACTACCGCCACCGCCGCCACCCGCAACACCCCCAGAACCCCCGCCGCCCTTCCCTCCCTTCTTGTCGGACTTGCCACGTTTCTGTCCGCCAGAGACAGAAACGGCCGCCGTCTCCTGAGAGGCAGAAGACGCGGCAGTGGCAAGCGAGGCAGTGAAGGTGGGAAGCTGTGGTACCGCACACCCCTCAAAGAGACGAGGAGGAGGCGCGGAAGAGGCGGAGGCAACAGCGAGGAGGTTACTCTCGATCTTCGAGAGAGCGGTCTCAAGAAGATCGATAGTAAGCTCAGTGGGGTGCTTCAGGAGAAGCGCGTCGCGGGCTGTGGCTAGACGGTCAGGGAGGCGAGTGACTAACCAGTGAATAGTGAGCCACATGGGGGGGGGTGCAAGGGCAAGCTGTTCCTCAGTGCAAGCGGCCTTGAAGCGAGCTTCAAGGGAGCGCAGGTGGGTAGCGAGGTCAGCAATAGTCTCAAAGGAGGCGAGGTCAGGGTAGATAAAGGGGACGAGGAGGCGGCTGAGGGAGGCAGAGGAGGGAGTGGAGTAGCGAGCAACAATAGCAGTGTAAAGGTCTGCAGCAGACTCGACCTGAGTGAAGTGGACAGCCTCAGTCGGCGGGAGAAGGTCGGTCAGGGCGAGGCAGGCAGCAGCGTCACGAGACTCCCACACGTCACGAGCGAGGAACCGGCGCTGGTACTCAGCCTCCTGCTCGGAAGTAGGCGGTGGGGTAGTGGGCAGCGGTGAAGGCTGCGGCGGGGCGGGCAGAGCACCGGACGCATGCGCAAACAGGTGCACGCCATCCTGGCGCTGGCTCCTAAGGTGGCGCTGGGCCTGCGTCAGCCAGGTACTAAAGTCGATCGCACGCCCCTCAGGGTCGAAACGGAGCACGCGAGACGTCGCCATGAGGGGCGAGGACAAGTGATAGCGGCCGCCAGCCGCGAGAGGAGGAGGAGAGGGAGGTGAGTGCGAGGCGGGTGCGCGCAGGCGGGGTACGCACTGGCTGGGCGCGGGGCGGCGGGGCGCGCGCAGGCGGGGCGCGCTCCGGCGCGGCGCGCTGGCTGGCGTGGCGCGCGGGCGCGGCGCGCTGGCGGGCGGCTAAGCAGGGCGTGCGCTGGCGGGCGCGGCGCGCTGGCGTGCGCGCTGGCGGGGCCCGCTGGCGTGGCGCGCTGGCGGGCGCGCTAGCGGGCGCGCTGGCGTGCGTGCTGGCGGGCGCGCTGGCGAGCTCGCTGGCGGGCGCGCTGGCGGGCTGGCGTGCAAGCGGGCTGGCGCGCAGGCTGGCTAGCGCGCTGGCGCGCTGGCTGGCTAGCGCACTGGCGCACTGGCTGGCTGGCGCGCTGGCGGGCTAGCGCGCTGGCTGGCTGGCGCGCTGGCGGGCTGGCGCGTTGGCTGGCTGGCGCGCAGGCTTCTGGCGCGCTGGCTGGCTGGCGCGCTGGCTGGCTGGCTGGCGCGCAGGCTGCTGGCGCGCTGGCTGGCTGGCGGGCGCGCAGGCTAAGGGCGGGGAGGGGAGGGGCGCGCCGGCTGGGGCGTGGGGTAGGGCGCTGGCGGGCTGGCAGGGTGCAGTGGTAACCCTAGTGGTAGGGAAGGGCGGGCCTAGGACTAGGAGCGCTAACCTACTGCTGATACCATGTTAGAATGAGAACTACAGCGGAATGCGTTGTGTTGACAGGATTGGGGTACATCACCTAACCCTAACTAGTTGTACCCCATATAGCCCAACCCACTACAGGCTATAATATTTGACATGACGCTACCAGGTGCAGAGCCTCGAACTACACGGCGACAGGCGCAACTAGCTCTCTTGTTGGAAACAAGTAACTTAAGCGCCTCTGTCGTGTCGAAACACCAAGTCAGAAGCGAAGCGAAACATATCGAAGCATCGATGAGTCAACCCTTGGAGGTTGAGCAACTGCTGAAGGTTACGCGAAAGTCAAAGGTCAGCGACCTTTGACCTGACAAATACAGCGCGACAGCAAGGACAAACAACTGACTCTTTATTGAGCAGTTGCTCGAGTCGTCACTGTATCGAACCGCAACAGCAACAGTAAAATAGTTATAAGTTATAACCTTTGATATTCCCTTGTACTCCTATAAAAGGCTTGTATCCTTTTGTTTTAATTGCAATAATCTACTTTGCCCTCACATACCAGCGCAAGGTGGTTCAAAACACTTCACTAAAAGCTTCCGCTATTACATTATCCCATTATCCCTACCCAGAATTTAGTCATGTAAAGATCCTAAGGACTTTTTCTCAGACCAACATGGTATGAGAGCTCTCAGGACCAACTCAACCACGATCAAGACACTTACAACATCACAAGGTATGGCAACGCAGAAGGAGAGAAGCTCCTCTAACGGCTCTCCCGGTACTACTCCTACTCCACCTCCTGCCTCTGGCCTACAGACGCGCAGATTCTTGGCTTCTTCGACGGGTCCCTGCCATATCCAACGCATGGAACGCAATACGACAAGCAGCAGTATACATATCAATCCATGATGGCGTATACAATCCTACTGCACAACGTCACACCGAACCAGCAGCAGAACATTCGGTCTTACCGAGGATACGGAAACTCCGCCGAGCTTGCGTACAACCACCTGAAGAACCTCTATCAGGCAATAGAAAGCGTCAATCAGAGTCGGTTAATGGCACAACTGACAACAGTGGAAATGAAGCCGAGCGAAAAAGGGATGGCGAATATCAGCCGCTGTCGCGAATTGCGCGACAAACTCATTCGACGCGGAGGGTCGATATCAGAAGACGCCTTCGTCACAGTCGTCATTGGCGGTCTTGGTCCTCATTGGCGCTCCAGTTGCGCCATACTACGAGCTCACGGGAAGATCTCCGTGAGAAAACTAGAACGAGGAATGAATAAGTGAAAGTTGGGTACCAATACAGACCCCTAGAAAGCTGTACCCCATATGTGCTACCCCACTATAGCCTACAATAGCTATGTCATATAAATCTGACACACCCCCATAGGCAAAGTGAGGGAGAACAAGGAGTCACAAGACCAGTCAAGCAAAGCAAAGCAAGCTCAGGGTGGATCACAACGTCACCACACATTCCGAGCACAAGGTCAAGGCCACAAGGCCAGTTCACATGCAGGAGTACACATATATATAAAAGGCTAGAAAATCAAGAGAAGGCGTATATATATATATGTAACAGTACAAGCAAGGTCAAGAGGTGAGCAAGTGAGGCAAGGCATGCACAAGACCCAGCTGAGTACAGAAGCGCTGATGATCACAAGGCGCAAGTGCCTTGGTGAAGATATCAGCAGTGTTGGCCTCAGAGGCCACGTACGCAAGACGCAGCTGACCACGCTACTGTAGCTCACGAGCAAGCAAGTAGCGAAGAGCAATGTGCTTCGTTCTGTGCTCCAGTCTCTGCTCTCGACACAAGGCCAGCATGGCCTTGTTGTCTACATACAGCACTGGAGGAGAACGAGGCGGCTCTTCGAGGTCAATCAGCAGGTAGGTGAGCCAGCGTAGCTCCTGTGCAGCCATGGCCTCGGCGTAGATCTCAGCCTCACAACTGGAGCCAAGAACAGAAGACAAGCGGGTAGCCCGCCACGAAACAGAGCCGGAACCGAGGCTGAAGGTGTAACCCTGTGACGACCGCTGCGTAGCCTCGTCGTCAGCCCAAGAAGCGTCTGCGTGCCCAGTGAGGACCACTGGACTCTGCCCTCCAAGCAAAAGCCCCATGCCCGACGTACTGCACAAGTAGCGCAACACCCTCTTCGCTGCAGCCATGTGCTCTGGTCGGTGTCTCCCAGGAGCAACATAGCGTGCCAAGATGCTAAGAGGGTATGCAAGGTCAGGTCGTGTGCAGGTCATCAGGTACATGAGGCAACCAACAAGCTCTGGGTACGGGCCACTCGACTCTACAGACCCATCCAAAGGCAGAGCTGAGAGCGAGTGGCGAGTAGGCAGAGGAGTGGCCTGAGGCGAGGAGTACGTGAAGCCGAAGCGCTGAAGGACCTGCTGCACCATGTGTGACTGAGTCAGGGTAATGGTGCGGCGTGCTATGTCCCGGGTGATCTGCAAGCCAAAGTAGCTGCGCAGTTCACCCACGTTTGTGCACGTGTGTCTCTTCTGCAGCTCGGACTTCACGTGGGCTAGTCCAGCAGTGTCAGCAATGGCAAAGACCAAGTCGTCGACGTACACGAGGATGTAGAACGGCGGCAAAGAAGTGTTGGTGCGCAGAAACAAGGACTGGTCGGCAGTAGAGGGAGCAAACCTAAGAGCCGCAAGCGTAGTCCTCAGTGTGTCGTGCCACTCACGCGGTGCCTGGCGGAGACCGTAGACTGGCCGCCGGAGGCTCCACAGGGTGCCAGGAGGAAAAGTCAAAGTGAAGCCAGGTGAGCGGCGCAGCCAGATCTCCTCGTGCAGGCTACCCTGCAAGAAAGTAGTGCTGAAGTCAAGAGAGTGAAGCTCGTAGTCGCGCTGAGCGGCTATGTGCAGTAGCACCCGAAGAGTGGTCATCTTCGGGGTGGGAGAGAAGGTCTGAAAGTAGTCAACTCCCTGCCGCTGACTGAAGCCACGAGCCACGTACCGCGCCTTGAAGACAGGCGGAGAACCCGGCGGCCGCTTCACCCTGAAAATCCACATGCCAGTGACGATGTTCGCCCCAGGCGGGGGAGCCCCGTCAATGTAGGTGCCTGTGGACTTCCAAGAAGCCATCTCTGCGTCCATAGCTGCCTGCCACTGAGAGGAGTAGGGACCCTCTATCGCCTCCGCGTAAGACCGCGGAGTCGCGATGTCAAGTGCATCCGCGTCTCCCTTAGTGGTAAGCAGTACGTACACGAGATGAGGTGAAGCAGCAGCCAGACACTGGAACTCCTCTTGCCTGTCCTCAAGGACGTCTGTGCCAAGGGCACACTCACCCCCGACGGACGGAGGACAGACAGACTCAGACTCAGCAACAAGACTAGCAGCGTAGTCTAGACGACAGCGAGCAGCAAAGTCAACGAGCTCAGCAACTAGGGCAGACACTGCAGTGGACTCAAAGGAAGGGTCAGTGACGACAGTAGCAAGGAGACGCGTGACAGTAGGACTGGCAGCACGAAGAGAGTCCGAATCCGGGTCGGCAAGAGCAGGAAGAGAGGACGTAGGAGGAGAAGGGAAAGGGGCACGCAGAGAAGCAGTGGACGGACGCAGAGACATCCGGTGCGTGCCAGGGACAGGAGGAGGACGCTGACGCGAACCACGACCACTAGTGCGAGTAGCACGGACAAGCGACGCAGGGCGAGACGCAGGCTCACAACGCTCAGCAAGACCTCCAGTAGGACCAGTGTAGGGAGAAGGAGCAGGGAGTGGGGAGGCGGGCTGTAACTGTAACTGGGACGGGACAGGCTGTGGACACTCTAAGGGAGGAGGAGGACCAGTAGAAGGCGGGAGACCAAGAACCTGCTGAAGGAGCGGAACGAAGTACGGCCGAGGCCGCGCGGCGACTCCAGACACAGCAGGGACAGCACCAGCACCCCCAGCTGCAGCACCAGCGCCAACAGCACCTCCATCTCCAGTACCTCCAGCAGTACCAGTAGCACCCCCAGTAGGACCGCCTCCAGGACCGACAGCAGTAGCCTCAGCGCCAACACCCTCTGCAGCTCCAGCTCTAGTCGTACCCGCACGCCCAGCAGCTCCAGTACTCCCAGTACGAGTACCTCCGGGACCCGAGGCACAAGCACCCTCAGCAGCCGAAGAAACTCCAGCTCCAGCAGCACGCCTCCAGCGCCGGGCAAACCACTCGCACAGCTCCTGTGGAGAGAGTGGCTCCCGCCGAGACGAAGCACCCGGAGAACCACCACGCCCAGCACCGCCAGACGCCACACGAGCAAGCCCAGCTCCCGCAGGCTCCTCACCCCCAGGCTCAGCAGCTCTAGACGTGGCACCCCCAGGCTCAGCACCTCCAGACGTAGCACCCCCAGGCGCAGCACCCCCAGGCGTAGAACCCCCAGGCGCAGCACCCCCACGCTCAGCACCCCCAATCTCAGCACCCCCAGGCTCAGCACCCTTAGTAGTAGCACCCCCAGTCTCAGCACCCCCAGGCGTAGCACCCCCAGTAGTAGCACCCCCAGGCTCAGCACCCCCATAGTCAGCACCCCCAGGCTCAGCACCCCTAGCAGCACCAGAGTCACCCGTAACCTCGACAGGCTTGACTGCGTCTACCTGGGACACACCTGAAGGGGCAGGACCTTGAGGGGGGAGGGGGTCTACCTGGGGAGGGACCTGGCACAAGGAAGAGCGGTGGCGGGGGGAGGGACGGAGTGCGGTAGGGGAAGTGGCGGTAGTAGGGGACCGACTCGTCAAACGTGACGTCCTGGGAGGACAGAACACGGCGAGAGGTGGGGTGGTAGAACTGCCACCCTGGCGCGTCAGGGGGGAAGCCAAGGAAGACGCAAGGAGCAGCACGAGGGGACAGCTTGTCCGCAGACAAGTCGCGGACAAACGTACGAGATCCCCAGACACGGAACGTAGACGCATCGCCAACCTTCCCCGTCCACAGCAAAGCTGGGGAGGTCTCCGGCATGGAGACCCTAGGGTGAAGGTTAAGCTGATGCGCTGCGTACCGAACCGCAAACGTCCACAGAAAATGGGGGGCAGCCGCATGCATCATGGACGTACGGGCGACGTCCATGACCATGCCAATGCGGCGCTGAGCAATCCCATTTTGCTATGGAGAGTCCGGAAGCGTGAAGGTCTGGCGGATGCCTCGTGCACGACAGTAGGCTCGTAGAAGGCCAGAGGAGAACTCTCTGCCTCTGTCAGAGTGCAGACGCAGAACAGGAAAGTCCGAGCCGAAGCTCTGCCTGAGCTGGAGACGAGCTGCGCGGATCCAGTCGATCAATACCTCAGTGACATCACCCTTGCTGCGCAAGGGGAAGACTGTGGTGTAACGTGAGTAGTCGTCAACTACCAGTACGAAGGAGCGCTCGTGACCCTGTCCACAGACACGGCCGGGCCCCACACATCTATGTGAAGCGTCTGCAGTGGGGCCTCTGTCGGAGGAAACTGGGAGGAGTGAGGGGCAGCCCGCTGCCGCCCCTCGACACAGGGGACGCAGGTAGGGCCAGGCCCCGGAGGAAGGGGAGGGAGGGACCGGGGAAGACCAGAGACAAGGACACGGGAGGCCATGCCTCGGAGACGAGGCAGGGAGGGGTGACCAAGGCGGTGGTGCCACAGGAGAGTCTCGTGAGACAGGAGTCGACACGAGCAGGGGGCAGACTCAGGACCAGACCTAAATGCTGCAGCAAACACCTGACCCGACGCAGCTACCTGACCAGACGCAGGGACAGGAGGAGACGCTGTGGTCAGTGTGTACAGGCTCAACCCCGGCCGACGTGTAAACGTGGCCAAGTGTCGGCTCGTCCGAGCGTTCGTGTAGTGGGTCACCCGCTGGCTCGCAGGAGTGAACTGGTGAACTCCCCCATCCTGTAGGTCAGCACCACTCACCAAGTTTGTAGAGAACAAGGGGAGGTAGAGACAAGACAGGGTGCCAGAGGGAGCCGCCGGACACAGGAGGACAGTGGAGAAGTGAGCAAGGACATGACCCCCAGAGGGGTCTGCCAGAGAGACTGCAACTGGCCGACCAAGCGGCGTGAGTGTGGTGCGGTCTCGAAAGAAGGAGCGAGAAGCCCCTAAGTCAAGGGTGAAGGTGAGGGAGGCCGAAGCCGACGCGGTACCTGAGAGCGCAGACTCACCAGCACCTGAGGAAGCAGAAGCACTGGCACCTAGAGAAGCAGCCTCGCTAGCACCTAGAGCAGCAGCCTCACCAGTACCTAGAGCAGTAGTCTCAATGCCCGGGTCGGGCGGAAAACACCAGTAAGAGTCACCCTCATCACTAAAAGTCACAACATACATGGCAGCAAGAATAGCATCAAAGTCAAGGTCAAAGATAGCTACTCCCGCCCTAGACAGCTCACCCCAACGGGGGATCTCAGTGGCCTCCGGGAACTGGTGACGCCAAGCGTCCGTTAGGCGGCCAAAGCAGTGCTGGGTGGAGTGCGCATCCCCACACTACTCACCCTCGCAGTCGTCGGTGCGTAGGACGTAGGTGCACGGACCAGTACCCCCACCCCGCTGACGTGCAGCGTACCACTCACGGAGCTGCTGAGGGGGGGGGATGTCATGAGTTCGCTGCTGCTGCTGCTGCTGCTGCTGGCGCGGACCACCACCGGAGCCGACCCTCTGCGCAGCGCCACCCCGACCAGCTCCACCTCCTCCGCCACCGCCTCCTCCACCGCCGCCACCTCCGCCACCTCCGCTCCCAGCGCCACCGCCGCCGCCGCCTCCGCCTCCACTGCTGCCAGTGACACCTCCACCCCCACCACCACTCCCACCGCCACCCCCACTCCCTCCGCCGCCTCCACCGCCTCCTCCACTGCCCCCGCTAGCTCCTCCAGCGCCCCTGCCCCCCTTGCCCTTGCCAGGGCGGCGTCTCCCGCTAGGTGTAGACGCCGCACCGACCGACTCAAGCCCAACGAGGTCGGCCGCAGCAGCAGAGGCAACAGAGGGCAAAAGTGGGGAGGGGGAACACCCCTCAAAGATGGGGGTGCGAGGGTCACCACGAGAGGCTCCTAGAGCGACTATGCGCTTTTCTGCTGCTAGGAGGGCCTTCTCGAGGAGGTCAACGGTGAGAGTGGTGGGGTAAACTAAGAGGAAGTGGTCTCGGACTACGCGAAGAGAGTCAGAGAGCCGGGTGACTATGTAGTAGAGGGTGATGTACATGGGGGGGGGGGTTCTTGGCGCAGAACTCAGCAGGAAGCGCAGCGCGGTAGCGAGTGTCACTAGTGCAGAGGTGCGTAATGAGGTCAGCGACTGTGGGAAAGGCAGCAAGGTCAGGGAAGATGTACGGTAGCATGAGGCGGCTCAGTGCAGCAGTGGCAGGGGAGGAGTAGCGTGCAACTACAGCGTCGTACAAGGTCTGAGCACTCTTGTACTGGCTAAAGTGCGCACGCTCAGAGGTAGGCAGGTGGCGACGCACAGCAAGACGTGCAGCAGCATCGCACGTGGCCCACTGTGAGCGAACAGTGGCAGGAGAGGCACCAGAGGTGAGGTCAAAGAGGGAGAGACCGTCCGCCCTATCGCACTGTAAGAAAAGATGCAGGTCATCTACCCAGACGTCAAAGTCAATGGCCCGACCCTCAGCGTCAAAAGCGAGGACACTAGGGGTAGCGATGACACCAGTAGACTAGTAGTGCGAACAGTGGGGTAAGGGCAGTGCAGTGGTAGAGGCGCTGCTCTTACCGGACAGGGCGGCTCGGGCGGCTCGGCGGCTCGGCAGGAACTGCAGCTCGGCGGCTCGGCAACTCGGCGGCTCGGGCGGCTCAGGCGGCTCGGCGGCAACTGCGGCTCGGGCGGCTCGGCGGTACGGCAGTTCGGCTCGCGGCGCCCCGGCGGCTCGGGCGGCTCAGGTGGTGCGGCGGCTCGGGCGGCGCGGGTGGCGCTGGCGGCTCGGTGGTGACGGCGGGGCCGCGTGAAGGCGGGGCCGAGGCCGGGAAGGGAGGGCGAGGGGGCCAGCAGCGGCTGGGCCGGGGCCGGGAAGGGCAGCTCGGGGCCGCACGGGTGGGCGACGGGGCCAGGAAGGGCAGCTCGGGGCCGCAGGGGTATGCGACGGGGCCAGCAGAGGCGGGGCCGGGTCGGGAAGGGCGGCGTCGGGGCCGGAAAAGGGCGGCGCCGGGGTCGCGGGGTAGGCGACGCAGGGCGGCGGATCGGTGCCGGGAAGGGCGGCGCGGGGGTCGCGGGGTAGGCGACGGGGCCGCAGGGCGGCGGATTGGGGCCGGGAAGGGCGGCGCCGGGGCCGCAGGGCTAGGCGACAGGGGCCGCGAGGGTGGCGCGACGCAGCCGCTAGGGCGGCGCGACGGGATCAGAGAGGGGAGCGCTCCGGGCAGGAAAAAAAAAAAAATCGAATCGGTGGGCCCTAGGAACAGTTCCCACGAGGGAACCTGCTCGATACCATGAGAAAACTAGAACGAGGAATGAATGACTAAGTGAAAGTTGGGTACAAATACAAACCCCTAGAAAGCTGTACCCCATATGTGCTACCCCACTATAGCCTACAATAGCTATGTCAAATCTGGCACTCCGAAGCAGCACTATGCGCCGAAATTCATGCTGAGCAGCAAGACATGGACTTGCAAGAAGAGCGACACAAGAGAAAAACGTCAGTACCTGAATTTGCGTTTCACACTCAATGGCGCTACAACAACAACAACAACTGGCATCAACCAAAACCCGTACCTCCGTTCTGCCATCTCTGCAAGACTTCAGGGCACCCTCGCATACACTGCCCGAATCGAGAGTAGTCAACACCGCCACAACGGCAATTTCGTCCTGCAAGTAGTCAAGTGACGTCCACACAAGCGCTCCCCACAGGTCAACTACAGTCCTCAACGACACCATCAACGCAATCTGCACAAGGAAGAAGAAACATCGTCAGTTGCATGGCAAGACTGACTGACTCCTGCATAACCGAGTCACCACCACACTACTCATCGGAAGAGCAACTCGACAACAGCACCCCTCGCCGCGAGTCACTTCAACCAAACCCAACGTATGCAGCCATCGCTCAAAGCGAGCCGTCCGGAAAAGATACGTGGTTCGTGGACAGTTGCTGCGGACAACACATGTGCTCTTCACCTCCTGGACGCACCCACCGGATCTTGATCGTGACTTCAGCCCCGAAGGATTTTGGTACTCGCACACCATTCCTAAGGCAGAACGAACAAAAGCATTAGCAACGATTCAACATTCGGCAACAGCAAAGACAACATCGGCAGCAGCAGAGACAACATCGGCAACAGCAGAGAGAACATCGGCAGCAGCAGAGACAGCATCGGCATCAATCGCGGGTGTCAGTAGATCTGCACTGTGGATGCCCGATTGATCCTGGAGAGGGTTACAGACGCGTTCGCCTAGGGGGTTATGGGCGCACTGACCTGCTACTGAAACAAGCCCTTTTATCCCAATGGTCTAGTGGTTGGGATTGTGACATGGTATCAGAGCGGTCTCGGGTTCGATTCCCGGTGTATGCACATGTAGGCCGTTGCCGCTGTGCTTAGTCCTGGGCCTCCCAATGTGGGGGGGTGTCAGTAGATCTGCACTGTGGATGCCCGATTGATCCTGGAGAGGGTTACAGGCACGTTCGCCTGGGGGGTTATGGGCGCACTAACCCGCTACTGAAACAAGCCCTTTTATCCTAATGGTCTAGTCCTTCAACTCCACCGGCTCCAATCAACGACGACACTCCACCGACTCCTGCGCAGCAATTGAACCTAATACCACGAGAAGTGCATCGAAGCGCAAACTTCACCGCAAGCTTCTACTCCAACTCCGACCTGTACCATCGCTCACCCGGACATCGAGCTGGCGAAGACATCTGGCACGCACACATGGGACATCCAAGCAACACAGTGTTAAATAACACGGTCAGAGCAGGAGTGCTCGACAAAAACTTGTCAAACTCTTATTCTATAGTCTGTGTAGGCTGTAGTGGGGTAGACAATATGGGATACAACACTTCTAGGTTTTCCTGCTTGTACCCACCTGCTTGCTAGTTCATTCATTCCTCGTTTCTTCACATGGTATCAGAGTAGGTTCCCTAGTGGGAACGCTTCTCAGGGCCCACCACTAAAATCGATTTTTTTTTTCCTGACCGGAGCGCGAGTCGCCCCTGCCCGAGGCACGCCCCGTTGGCCGCCCTCACGTCGCCTCTCACGGCCCCTCGTGCCACCCTTACCGGCCCCATCGCCACCCCTTACGGCCCCGTCGCCGTCCTTTGCGGCCCCGTCGCCGCCCCTCTAGGTCCCTCTCGGCCCCTTCGCGGCCCCATCGCCGCCCCCTCTAGGCCCCTCGCGACCCCTTCTCGGCACCATTGCCGCCCCTAGCGGCCCCGTCGCCGCCCTTCGAGGCCCCTCGCGGCCCCTTTGCGGCCCCTGTCGCCGCCCCTAGCAGCCCCGTTGCCGCCCCTATCGGCCCCGTCACGGCCCCTTTGCGGCCCCGTCGCCGCCCCTATCGGCCTCGTCGCCGCTCCTAGCGCCCCCCTCACCGCTCCTAACGGCCCCGTCGCCGCCCTTTGCGGCCCCGTCGCCGCCTCTAGCGGCCCCGTCGCCACCCTTAGCAGCCCCGTCGCGGTCTCCAACGGCCCCGTCGCCGCCCTTCACGGCCCCTTCAGCTGCCAAGCAGCCGAGCCGCCGAGCCGCACAGCCGCCGAGCCGCCCAGCAGCCGAGCCGCCCAGCAGCCGAGCCGCCCAGTAGCCGAGCCGCCCAGCAGCCGAGCCGCCCAACAGTCGAGCCGCCCAGCAGCCGAGCCGCCCAGCAGCCGAGCCGCCCAGCAGCCGAGCCACCCAGCAACCGAGCCGCCCAGCAGCCGAGCCGCCCAGCAGCCGAGCCGCCGTCGAGCCGCTACTGTTCCTACCGGCACGCACCGGCCCTACCCACCCGGACTGGTGAGAGCCCTCCCTGCTAGACAATTGCTGTCATGGCTACCCCTAGTGTCCTTACCTTTGATGCTGAGGGTCGTGCTGTTGACTTTGAGGTCTGGGTCGATGACCTCCAGCTCTTCCTACAGTGCGATAGGGAAGACGGACTCTCCCTGTTTGATCTCACCTCTGGTGCCTCTCTTGCCCCGCCTGCTACTGCTGAAAGCACTGTTCGCTCACAGTGGGCCACACGCGATGCTGCTGTCCGTCTTGCTGTGCGTCGCCACTTACCGACCGCTGAGCGTGCGCACTTTAGTCAGTACAAGAGTGCTAGGACCTTGTACGACACTGTAGTTGCACGCTACTCTTCCCCTACCACTGCTGCTCTTATCCGCCTCATGCTGCCGTACGTGTTCCCTGACCTTGCTGCCTTTCCCACAGTCGCTGACCTCATTACGCACCTTCGCACTAGTGACACTCGCTACCGCGCTGCGCTTCCTGCTGAGTTTTGTGCCAAGAACCCTCCCCCCATGTACATCACCCTCTACTACATAGTCACCCGGCTCCCTGACTCCCTTCGCTTAGTCAGGGACCACTTCCTCTCAGTTTGCCCCACCACACTCATCGTTGACCTCCTCGAGGAGCGCCTCCTGGCAGCAGAGAAGAGCATAGTCGCTATAGGAACCTCTCGTGGTGACCCTCGTACCCCCGTCTTTGAGGAGTGTTCCCCCTCCCCCCTCTTGCCCTCTGTTGCTTCTACTGCTGCAGCCGACCTCGTTGGCTTCGAGTTGGTCGGCGCTGCGTCTGCCCCTAGCGGGAGACGCCGCATCGGCAAGGGCAAGGGGGGCAAAGGCGCTAGAGGGGCTGGCGGGGGTGGTGGAGGTGGCGGTGGAGAAGGTGGAGGGGGTGGGGATGGTGGTGGGAGTGGTGGCGGGGGTGGAGGTGTCGGTGGCAACAGTGGAGGCGGAGGAGGCGGCGGCAGTGGCGGTGGGAGCGGAGGCGGCGGAGGTGGCGGCGGCGGCGGCAGTGGAGCTGGTCGCGGCTTTGCACAGAGGAGTAGCTCCGGTGGTGGTCCGCGCCAGCAGCAGCAGCGCACTCGTGAGACCCCATCCCCCCAGCAGCTTCGTGAGTGGTACGCTGCGCGTCAGCAAGGTGGGGGTACTGGTCCCTGTACCTACGTCCCCCGTACCGGCGACCGTGCTAGTGAGCAGTGCGGGGGCTCGCACTCCACCCAGCGCTGCTTCGGCCGCTTGACGGACGCTTGGCGTCACCAGTTCCCTGACGCCAGTGAGATCCCTCGCTGGGGAGAGCTATCTAGGGCGGGGGTTGCAACAAATGATGATGGCAGCTGCTGCAGGCGGCTCATAGCTGCCTCCCTGTCACACCACCTCCCCCATAGTCCGCCACTCTCACGACCTCCCCCCACAGTAGGAGCGCACACGGCAGCAGCAAGTGCGACAGCTGCAGTGGGGACCACGGGAGGGTGGGCGGGGACAGCTGCTCGGGCGCGACGAGCAGGATAGGGGGCCGAAACGGAGGCGCGACGAGGCGACGTCGGGGCAGCTGGCCGCGAACGACGGGCGATAAGGCAGCGCGACGAGCAGAGCGCCGCCTTCGCCCCGTCGATCGCACTAACGGTCGAAACCGTCGCGGATTTTCACGCGACGGTCGCACTGACGACCCGATCGCAGCAGAAAGTCGTCGAGAGGGAGGGCCGCCATGACAGGGTCAAAAATTGGCAGGCCCATTGATCGAAAACTAGCTCGATACCATGTCAAAGCAGTAGATTGAGCTCATACGCCATAACTAAGGTTTTGGTATTGGAAGGTAGTGTGGGAGAGAGGTGGCCAACAAAAGAGGCGGTTCACTATAGAGCAAACAGTAAAAATAGGCAAGCAAAAGCAAGAATGGTGCACCACCAACTAGAATGGCTATAACTACAGTCCTACAGGCTGTTACATATAGAAAATATAACTTATATTTTCGGACATGCTTTACCTGCCCCGAAGCTGACTTACCACATCGGCCGTTCGCTTCTCACCACAACCCCAGCGCACCAGCTTACACACCATTCGAGAAAGTGTACAGTGACATCTTGTACAACCGGGAACCTGGACAAGGAGCATACAGCTACACCATCTTGTTCATCGATGCCGCGACGCGTTACGTTTGGCACCTCAACCTACCGAGCAAGGACATGGCCTTAGAGGCTTTCGTCGCTTGGCTCCCAGTAGCAGAACGTGAATAAGGTGTGAAACTAAAAAGCTTCCAGTCGGACGGAGGAGGAGAATACACCTCACAGAGGTTCAAGCAGTACTTGGCAGAAAGAGGGATCAAGAGGCTCATCTCTCTTTCCTACGCTCACCAGCAGCAAGGCATAGCAGAAAGGATGAACAGAACTCTTCAGAACACCATGCGCAAGCTGCTACGTGACATGCGGCTACCCAACCACCAGTGGCCCGAAGCAATGGATCACGCTGTCATGCTGTACAACTTGCTCTCGTCATCATCGCTCCCGAACAACGCATCACCGCACCTGCTATGGACAGGAAAACAGGGCAGCACAAAAATGTTAAGAGTTTTTGGTTGCATGGTACAGTACCGACCCTCATCTGCACGAGCCGGCCGATTCTCCCAACGATCACAGTGGGGACTACACCTGGGCATCGAAAGAAATTACAACGCGTGGAAGATTTTCGACGTCCACTCCAAAGAAACAGTAGCAGCACGTGATGTAATTTTCTACGAACGACTCACCCTTCCAACATACTTTGCCAACCTGGAAGAAGATCGGGACCCCACAGGTGGCTTCCATGGTGACGGAGCCTTCGCCTCGGCAATAGACGAAGCTCACTGGGACGAGCAGAACGTGGATGAAGCCTCAGAGGAAGCCGGACCTCTCCCTTACTGCTCCGTTGACGTCCTAATGGATGACGAAAATCCTCGCGAAAGCGCCAACACCGAAGTATTTTACCACTTCGCCGACAACGGCTACGTTACACCTGCAGAAGTCAACACCAATGAAGCAGAACACATAGGGCACAACTTCATACGTGACCCAGAAGCAGGTGACGAAACAGCTTATCCCGAGGACACAACACTCCCCCGCTACACACAGAGTGGTCTCCAGATACTCAGCCTCGTGACCGCAGTCCACGGCACGGAGATTCCTAAGGAGCATGCCACAGTTCACGAGGCTCTGGGGGGGGGAGCATAGGGAGAAATGGCGCGAAGCCATGGACAGGGAGCTGAAAGCACTGGAGGAACGCAACACTTGCAAAGTTGTTCCCATCAGCGTGGCACAAAACAAGACAATACTCACCAGGAAATGGGTCTTCCGTGTGAAGACAAAGGCAGATGGCACCATCGATAAGTTCAAAGCGCGCTGGGTCGTGCGCGGTTTTGACCAAGAGCACGGACGTGACTTCACTGAGACGTTTGCCCCGGTTAGCCGACACACTTCACTTTGAATTCTTCTCGCGATCTCCGCCATGAAGAAGAAGCTGCGGCAAATCGACGTCGTCAAAGCATTTCTCTACGCACCTGTTGACGCCGAAATCTTCGTCGAACTTCCACATGGCTCCAACGGAGAGCCCAACCAAGTCTGTCAGCTACTGAAGTCCCTGTACGGCATCAAACAGGCTCCAAAACTATGGCAGCAATATCTACACGCTCGACTTACCCGCATCGGATTCCGACAGCTACCACACGACCAGGGCATGTATCGGCTCACGAAAGGCGACGACTACATCTTATTAATCGTCTATGTGGACGACCTGCTTTACATCGGATCGACTGACGGCATCACTACTTGGTTCGAAGGGGAGCTGCAACAAAACCTCACGCTCACGGTCTCGTCTACCGTCACGCAGTATCTCGGCCTCAACATCCAGGAAGAAGAAGACACGATCTACCTCAACGCTGTGAAATATGCCGACACTATCGCCAAACGCTTCGGACTCACCCCAATCACCATCTCCACGTCTTACCGCTACACCGCAGGAAATCACAAGGAAAGTTCCGCTCTACTCAAGCCCGCAGGCATACGGACTACCAGAGAAAGCTGGGGTGCCTCCTCTTCGCGGCCGTCACCTGCCGTCCGGATCTATCGTACTCCGCAAGTCAGCTCGCGACCTACCTCAGGAAACCTGAAGCAGAACACATGGCGGAACTCGACCGCACTCTTCACTACCTCGTTAGCACTCCGACGATCAGCCTAACCTATCTCAAGAACGGAACCTCGACACCCAAGTTAATCGGCTACGTCGACGCCGATCACGCTGGCAACTCCGACAACAGACGCTCGCGCACCAGCTAGATCTATCGCTACGAACCTATCGGACCCATCTCGTGGCAGTCAAGCAAGCAGGAGTTAATCGGCCTCTCTTCAGCTGAAGCATAATATATCGCACTATGCTCAGCCACCAAGGAAGGACCGTACCTTCGCGAACTTCTAGAGGAGGCGAAGCTGGCTCAGTTACCCAACTTCTCCTTGTTCTGCGACAACCAGTCGGCAATTCGCATAGCCAACAAAAATGGATTCGCGAACAGGACGAAGCATATCGCCCTGCGATACTTCTTCGTGAAGGACGAGATCGAGAAGGGGAGACTCGAATTGTCCTACTGCCCCATGTTCGAGATGGCAGCTGATTACTTGACCAAGAAACTCGGAAAGCAGAAGTTTGAGTATTGCATGCTGCTGACTGGACAGAGCCACGTCACCAGCAGCGACACTCCAGAAACGAAGGGGACTGTTGGAAACAAGTAACTTAAGTGCCTCTGTCGTGTCGAAACACCAAGTCAGAAGCGAAGCGAAACATATCGAAGCATCAACGAGTCAACCCTGGGAGGTTGAGCAGCTGCTGAAGGATACGCGAAAGTCAAAGGTCAGCGACCTTTGACCTGACAAGTACAGCGCGACAGCAAGGACAAACAACTGACTCTTTATTGAGCTGTTGCCTGAGTCGTCACTGTATCAAACCGCAACAACAATAGTAAAACAGTTATAAGTTATAACCTTTGATATTCCCTTGTACTCCTATAAAAGGCTTGTATCCTTTTGTTTTAATTAATCTACTTTGCCCTCACATACCAGCGCAAGGTGGTTCAAAACTGTTATAGTCACAATAGGCTCCAATGTGCCTAAAACGAAAGATAGAGTGCACAGCCGGATTTCTGCACAGCGGCTTCAAACGTTCATAGCGTTCTGGTCACAGCTTCAAATGACCTGATTCAACTTGGATCTGGAGCGTCTGAACGTCGCCTACAATAGTCAATTTAGATCGCACAATTTCACCAAGTATTGACGACACAGTGTCGGTTTGAACGAACGGCACTATGGCAGCCACTATAGTCTTAGAACACAAAATAGGAAGAGATGTGAAGAGTTACGAGTTGGGAATGACTCCCAGCTCCTACAAACCCCAAGAGCCGAGGTAAAGTGATGTGGAACAGTGCCACACTGTCCCCAACCACGAAGGGTCTCGAAACTACCCTGCACTAGGGCCTACACCAAGTGAAATGTTACACTACACAAATTATTGTAACTATCTTCAATATCTTGAGGTGTACCCTTTTGGCGAGCTTCGAAATCACTTGAGGCTTGACACCAAGGCTCGGGCTCTTCATCACAAACTCATCCTTGAGTTCTTGATAGGTCTGCTGCAAACACCTGCAACACTGTTATGTGATGCTATCATTTGCATTCACGTCTGTCTGCCTCCCATCATGTGTTTGTGCGTTGCATGCGTGGTGTGAGCGTGTGCAAGAATTTGTGTTTGATGTGGTTTGGTTTTTCAGAGTGAGTGTATGTTATTTGGCTTGAGCAGATATCTGAAGTGATTCCTCTACTCAAGAGCTTTCCGACGAACCAAGAATCGTCGCGATTGGAGCACAACCAAGAAAGTTACGAACATTGGAGTTCGTATGCTTATATATTTTGGTTGCAGCTACTTTGGGAAGTTGTGGGGTTGACTCAATATGGGGTACAGACTTTTGGGGGTTGGGAAATTCGTCAACATCACTGTAGTTGCTGCCAAGTGGTTGGGAGAAACCAAACCAGGTTGGCAAGTGTGGCCAAGTTGGGTTAAGGTGGATGGCATGGGTTGGGAAAGTGACAAAAGTGAAAGTGGGGTTGCCTATGGAGAGGGGAATTGTGTGGCATGGGGTTTCCTTGGTTGGGGACTGTCTTGGGACCTTCCCTCTCGTCCTCCTCATCCCATCCCACCTGGTTTATTGCTACTCTAACTCTCTTGTGTATTGATTGTGAACTTGTGTGAGAACTTTGTGATTGAGTTAAGATTCTATGGCAGCATACCCCCTAGTGCGCCGAAATTGATAACTCAAGAAATACTTCATCTTTTCGTATGATTCAACTTGGAAATTGTAGCCACGGACTAGCGCTACAACATATATAAGTTTGGTGAAGTTTTAACAGTGCACCTTTTCGTTGACGGCGTTTCTTGTGAAGTCGACGTTTCTGTCCAGAATTCTAAGCCAACGATTTTGAGAATTTTAGCCACCTAATCTTCGTAGACTCCATCCTTAGTCTCTAACAAGTGGTATCAGAGCTGATTAAGGACTTTGTGGAGAGTCTACTGAAGTGTGAAGACCCTCCTAGACCCACCATGGCCTGTGGGCGTGCCTAAGTGGAGTTCTGGAGGTTGAATGTGACTTTTGCTAAGGGGAAACTCTGCCGAAATTTCGTTGGCGCCGACAGTTGTGAAGATTGTGTGGATCTACATATTGACCAGCAAAAGGGGGAGCTGAAACCTCTGATTGGGAGAAGAGGAGATGAGTCAAGGGAGTGGAGAAGCAGCTGAGAAGAAGAGTGAGCCGCCACCATCCAAGATTGAGGCATTGGATGGCTCCAACTATGAGGAATGGAGTGGGCGGATGAGGAGCGCCTTCAAGCGCTACAAGCTGCTAAAATTGGCTATGGGAGAAGAGAAGATGCCGGAGGAAGGAGATGCCCGCGATCGGTGGATTGAGCGGAGCGCGGTGCTGTACGACTTGATTCTACAGTCGGTCAACAACGACATGTTCCAGCATATCAAGGATTTGGTGGAGCTCGATGACTCGGGACCGAAGGCGTGGAAGCTGCTACGCGACGTGGTTCAACCCAACACACTACCGATGGTGATCGTATTGGAGAAGGAGTTGGCTGCCCTCTCCATGCGGCCGGGAGATGATGTGAAGCCGGTCCTTGACAAGATCAAGGACACCTATGCGAGGATGGCAGCGGCGGGCAGCGAAGTGTCGCAGATGCAACAATGCACCAAGATCATCTCGGTGCTCGACAACTCGTGGGACAACCTCATCCCCACCCTCAACGTTCAGCAGGACAAATGGACGCCTGAGTGGCTACGTCAGCAGATCCTGCAGGAGGACTTCCGCAGGCGTCACACTGGAGGTGGTGCTGCCAACAAAACTGCTGAGGGGTATGGAGCTGCAGGAGGCAGCAGAGGGAGAGGGGGAGGGAGAGGCCGAGGCCGTGGGAGAGGCTTTCGCAGAGGGAGAGGCCGAGGTGACTACAATGAGGGGCATAGGAGCTCTGGTGGCAGGGGGAGTACCCGAATGGAGGGTGCGTGCTGGTACTGCAAGAAGGCTGGACACCCATGGTTTAAGTGTTTCAGCCGGCCTGAAGGATGGGCGCCTCCAGGCATGAAGCCGCCAAGTGGTGAACGTGCACGAGGTGGTGCTGTGCAAGGTTCAGGTGCACAAGGTGATGGTGCACAAGGTAAAGCCGACCCTGGGATGTTCCTCATGGTTGAGGACGTGCAAGGGAGTGGGGGTGATGTGGGTTCAGTTGGGAAGGTTGTGATGCACCCCCTCACTCACTGGGTGATCGATTCAGGTTGCACGAGTCATATGACCCCACGGGCAGATTTGCTTGATGAGGTAAAACCTCCTGGGAAGATCAAGTTTGTGGCTGCCGCTTCAGGTGCTTTGCTCCCTGTGATTGGTGTTGGGAATGCCAAGGTGATGGGAGCCAATGGAGAGCTTGTGGGGCTTGGGAATGTGCTGTTGGTTGAAGATTTGTCCGCTAACCTTCTTTCTGTGCGTCGGCTGCAGAAGAGCAAGGCTGAAGTTACCTTCGGCCCAACCAGCTGCCGTGCAAAGCTTGGGAAGTTGCTGCTGTGGAACTTGGAGGAGAAGAGCAGCTGCATCAAGGACCTTTGGCAGCTGCCCATCATCCCTTGGAAGGGGAAACCACCAGCAACGGCAAAGGCAGCGGCAGCGGCTAAAGCAACTGCAGGAGGAGAGGAGACTGCACCAACTGCAGGGGCCCTGGATGCAGTCAAGAAGGTGCAGCAGCCACAACAGCCATATGGTGAGGTGCTTGCTGGTGTGGATGCGACAGCTGCATGGGCAAAGGCTTCATCTGGGAGTGGTGAGGCTGATTGGGAGACGTGGCATGAGAGGCTGTGCCATGTGAACATTCCTATGCTGCAGAAGTTGGTTAAGGATGAGTGCTTGAAGGGGCTGGAGGTGAAGGGGGGAGCAAAGGAGATTGGGAGCTGCCCTACCTGCCTTGAGACCAAATTCACGAAGTTTCCCTTCAGCAGCAGCACAGGACCAGCCAAGGCACCACTTGCACTAGTGCACATGGATGTGGTGGGCCCCACGAGGGCCCTTTCTCTCTCGGGCAGCCGCTACTTCTTGACAATTGTGGACGACCACACGCGTGCGGTGTGGGTGTACCCTCTCAAGACTAAGGGGGAGGTGGCAGCGGCTGTTCTTAAGGAGTGGATGCCGAGAGCACAAAGGGAGAGCGGACACAAGGTGAAGGTGATCCGCACTGACAACGGAGGAGAGTTCATCGGCGCTGATTTTGAGAAGGAGCTGAAGCGGAAGGGGATCCAGCATCAGCTCACAGTGCCTTACAACCCTCAGCAGAATGGCGTGGCTGAGCGGTTCAACCGGACCCTGCAGGAAGGTGCTCGCACTCTCCTTGGGCGTGCAGGGCTGCCGGATCCGTTTTGGGTGACAACACTGCGGCAGGTCGTTGTTGTGAAGAACCGGGTGCTGGCGACTGTGGGGGACAAGCAATAGGTCCCCTACACCAAGTGGTATGGGAGTACGCCTGCAGTCAACATGCTGAGAACTTATGGCTGCATGGTGGTGTTTCATGTGCCTAAGGAGAAGAGGGGAAAACTGGAAGCTTCTGGGAGATGGGGTGTGCACTTGGGGCTTGCTAAGGATCACAAGGGCTGGCTGATTTGGGACTTGACCAGCCAGCAGCTGACTGTGTCGAGGGATGTGAAGTTCCTTGAGTCCTTGTACTACAAGGAGTGGAAGCAGCAGCAGCAGAAGCTTCCCACTACACCGCTGATCATTGAGGCTGATGAGGTGCAGCGGCCTTCGAGGCAAGTGCAGGTCACTGTCTCAGAGGAGGAGATTTCTGGGGTGACTGAGGATGGGGGAGAACCTGAGGTGGAGGAGCAGCAGCAGCAGCAGCAGCAGCAGCAGCAGCAGCCGCAGCAGCAGCAGCAAGATGCTCCACAAGGTGCCGTACGTCCGGCTGACCGTCCAAGGAGGGATGTGCGCCCTCCTAACCGGCTGACCTATCCGAGCTTTGGGAAGCCAAGTGTGGTAAGGGCTGGGAGTGTGGCTGAGCAGTGTGATGAGGAGGAGATAGCGCACTGTTACTGGGCAGCCGTCCCTGAGCCCAAGACACTTACCGAGGCCTTGAGTGGGCCCGATGCTGAGAAGTATGGGCTGCAAGATGCAGGAAAGCCAGCCACCCCGCTGCCTTCGGGGTTCACTGTGGAGCCCTGTGCTGATGAGGAGGTGGTGGGGGAGAGTGTTAGGAAGTTGTTTCACTCCATCGTGGGGGCACTCAACTATGCGGCTAACCACACGTGACCTGACATTGCCTTTGCTACATCCAGGCTTGCGAGTGTGGTTTCACGCCCCAGTCATGAGCAGCTGGAAGCGGCCAAGAGGTTGGTCCGCTATGTGAGTGCAACGGCATCAGTGGGTTTGGAGTACAGTGCTGTGCGACAGAGGCTACAGAGGGGTGCAGCTGATTTGAGCAAGGGGGAGATGCGCTTGACTTGCTACACCGACGCTAGCTTCAACTCAGTGAAGACGGATGGCACCAGCATTGGAGGCTATGTGTGCCTCTTTGGAGGTGGTGCAGTGAGCTGGCGCTGCAAGAAGCAGAACGAGGTGGGGTTGTCCTCGTGTGAGACAGAGTACATGGCCCTGCATCATGGGGCAAAGGAGGTGGTGTGGCTGAGGCGTTTGTTGAAGGAAATCGGAGTGTGTCAGAGGGAGCCGACTGTGATTTTCTGTGACAATGAGTCGGCGGTGAAGCTTGTGAAGAATGCCTATCTTCATGGCTTGACAAAGCACATCAGGCCAAAGTGGCATTGGACAAGGAGGCTCCTGGACAAGGAGGTGCGGCTGGAGATTGTGAAGACCCAGCAGCAGGCGGCTGACATTCTCACCAAGCGCCTGGCAGAACCTGAGCATTGGAAGGGCATGAAGCTTGCGGGAATGAGTGTGCATTGAGGGTGCATGCTTGAGTTATGGCATGTGGGATGATGGTTGGCAGCCAGAGGGGGAGTTTGTTATGTGATGCTATCATTTGCATTCACGTCTGTCTGCCTCCCATCATGTGTTTGTGCGTTGCATGCGTGGTGTGAGCGTGTGCAAGAATTTGTGTCTGATGTGGTTTGGTTTTTCAAAGTGAGTGTATGTTATTTGGCTTGAGCAGATATCTGAAGTGATTCCTCTACTCAAGAGCTTTCCGACGAACCAAGAATCGTCGCGATTGGAGCACAACCAAGAAAGTTACGAACATTGGAGTTCGTATGCTTATATATTTTGGTTGCAGCTACTTTGGGAAGTTGTGGGGTTGACTCAATATGGGGTACAGACTTTTGGGGGTTGGGAAATTCGTCAACATCACTGTAGTTGCTGCCAAGTGGTTGGGAGAAACCAAACCAGGTTGGCAAGTGTGGCCAAGTTGGGTTAAGGTGGATGGCATGGGTTGGGAAAGTGACAAAAGTGAAAGTGGGGTTGCCTATGGAGAGGGGAATTGTGTGGCATGGGGTTTCCTTGGTTGGGGACTGTCTTGGGACCTTCCCTCTCGTCCTCCTCATCCCATCCCACCTGGTTTATTGCTACTCTAACTCTCTTGTGTATTGATTGTGAACTTGTGTGAGAACTTTGTGATTGAGTTAAGATTCTATGGCAGCATACCCCCTAGTGCGCCGAAATTGATAACTCAAGAAATACTTCATCTTTTCGTATGATTCAACTTGGAAATTGTAGCCACGGACTAGCGCTACAACATATATAAGTTTGGTGAAGTTTTAACAGTGCACCTTTTCGTTGACGGCGTTTCTTGTGAAGTCGACGTTTCTGTCCAGAATTCTAAGCCAACGATTTTGAGAATTTTAGCCACCTAATCTTCGTAGACTCCATCCTTAGTCTCTAACAAACACACCGAACGTTCGACACACGACAAAATAGAAACCGCGCACGACAAAAATAGAAACCGCGCGCGAGACACAAACGACCGCGTAACACGCGTCTAGCGATAACTCGCTATTAACTCGACACACACACTCGACATCATGACTCTACATTCACACACAATTATAAGCATGAAATATATATTATCCCATGCCCTCATACCATTCCATACACACACACATGCACGCACACGGACAACAAGCCGAGTGCAAACCGTAGGGTTGCACCAACAAACTCCCCCTCGGATTGTTGGCCTTATGATATGTTGCTCTCTCAGTTCAGAGCCATCCCAGCCAGCTTGCAACACTTCCAATGCTGCTGCTCCACCAGCCTCTTAGTCATCATGTCAGCCGGCTGCCCGGTGGTCTTCACGTACCGCAACTCAACTTCACCCGCGGTCACCATGCTCCTCGTCCAATGCCACTTCACCCTCATGTGCTTTGTGAGTCCATGCAACACAGGGTTCTTAGCAAGAGCAATGGCACCTTGGCTGTCACAGTACTGTGGGGTAGGTCCTTGCTGCTCCTCCCCCAATTCAGCCAACAAACGCCGCTGCCACACAATCTCCCGTACGGCACGGAAGAGTGCCATGTACTCGGACTCTACCGAGCTCAAAGCCTGGTCAACCTGCTTCTTGCTCTCCCAAGCAGTTGGGCCTCCACCAACACAGCATATGAAGCCTCCCACACTTGTCATGTCCTCTGGTTCCGATGCATATGAAGCATCCTAGTAGGCGGTGAGGAACAAACGCCCGGGTTCAACACCATCCGCGCCCTTTTGGCGCCTTTGTGCCGCCGCCAAGTATTGCAGCCCAACGGTCGGTGTTTGGCCAAGATACTTGGCCACCCTCATTCCAGCTGCTACCTGCTCCTCATTAGGGCATTGCACAACCCTAGCCAGCTGCCCGGTAGCAAACGCGACGTCCGGTCGGGTGTTTACCGCCGCATACATGAGGCTGCCCACCAACGAGTGAAAACGGCGCCTCTCCTCTTCACAAACGCTCTCCTCCTCTGGTCCCTTCACACACTTGAACCCAGAGGGAAAGGGAGTAGCCACATGACCTTCACTCTGGCCGAAGTTGGCGGCCAATGCCTCCAGGTACTTCCGTTGGTGCACTCGCATGCTCCGCTTCTCCACGTCTTGTTCGATGTGGAGCCCAAGGTAGAAGTTCACGTCACCAAGGGACTTGCACTTGAACTTGTCATGCAGCTTCAGCATCACCTCCTTCACAAGGTTAGAGGAGGGTGAGAATATGAGAATGTCATCCACATAAACCACCATGAAGCTCCTCTGCTCCCCCTCGCCAAGCATGAACAAGGAGTGATCGGCCGTTGAGGGAGTGAAGCCGATCTCCTCCAACACTTCGCGCAGCTTCATGTACCATTGCCTAGGGGCCTGCTTCAGCCCATAGAGGGCCTTCTTCAGCTTCCACACTCTGCCACTACCATCATCAAACCCCTCTGGCTGTGCCATAAAAATCTCCTTCTCAAGGATGCCGTTAAGGAATGTCGTTACGATGTCCATTTGTTTTACTACCCATCCTTTGATGGCGGCTCCCGCGAATAGGGTTCGCAGCGTCGTCGGCTTCACCACAGGGGCAAACAGCTCCTTAAAGTCCACCTTCTCCTTCTGCTGGTACCCCTTGGCTACAAGCCTAGACTTGTAGCGCTCGATCTTGCCGTCGGCATCCGACTTGATTTTGAAGAGCCACTTGGACGTTATCGCCGTACGCCCCTCCGGTAGCTCCACCAATTCAAACGTGTCATTCTCCTCGATGCTCTTCAGCTCACTCTCCATGGCCTTCTTCCACTCCTCAGCATCACTACTCTCCAAAGCCTCCTTGAGAGTTGCTGGTTCTCCCGGCATCTCCACCGGAGAGAAGAACGCAAAGGCACACTCCTCGTAGTCACTCTCCTCGTCGTCTCCGACCATCATTGCCGCTCCGGCCAGGGCTGTCTTGCCCTGCTTTCCCGGTGCATCATAGGTCAGCCTATTAGGGGGTTGAGCTCTCCTCTTCCCCCTTCCTTCCTCCTCAGCTGCAGGGACTTGAAGGCCTTTGTGGTGCTGCGGTGTGGCTCGAATCCGTGGAGCACTCATAGTACGGGAAGGGAGTGACGGTGCACGCTCGCTCACTTGCTGCACCTCCTCCTCTTCTTCCTCTGCATCATTGGCCTCCTCTCCCCCATTCACAAGGGAGGATTGCCTCGTGGTTGTGCTGCCGCTGCTCAGCTCCAAAGGCAGCTCCACATGCTCCAAACCGGAACTCTTCACCTCCCCAAACCGCACGCCTATCTTCGCCTCATTCTCCGCCTTCCAATCTTTGTACATGAAGTTCTCCATGAACTTGCAGTCCCTGCTCACCAAGAACTTCTTGGTGAATGGGTCCCAAAGAAGCCATCCCTTGCTGTTTTGAGCCATGCCCAAGTGCACGGCCCACACCGCCTTGGCACCAAGCTTGTTGTGCCGAAGATGCTTAGGCACGAGCGCCATGCACATGCACCCGAACACCCGAAGCATATCCACCTTTGGCTTCCTTCCTAGCCACTCCACATAGGGCACCCATTTGTCTGCTCCCACATGAGTCAAGGCTCGGTTCTTGGCCACACACGCGCTCCGCACCGCATCAGGCCAGAAATAGTCGGGTAGCCCGGCTTCAATGAGCAACCCGCGTGCCGCCTCCGTGATTGTGCGGTTCGCTCGCTCGGCGATGCCGTTCATTGCAGGTGAGTATGGCATGGTGAGGGAGTGCCGAATACCATTCTTCTTCAGCCACAACCCAAACTCCTTGCTCAGGAACTCTCCCCCTCGATCGGTGCGGATTGACTTGACTAGACGGTCTTGTTGCCGCTCCACCATCGGGAACCAATCCGCCTTCAACGTTTCAGCCACGTCGCTCTTCTTGGCCAGCACGTACACCCAAGTCATACGGGTGTAGACGTCCACAATAGTGAGGAAGTACTCAGCTCCAGCAGCTCCAAGCTTCAGGGGGCCCACCACGTCCATCACCACCCCATCAAGTGGTGCCTTAGCCGTTGCCTCCGAACTAGAGAATGGGAAACGGGTGAACTTGACTTGCATGCACGTCGGGCAGCCAAGTACCTCATCGGGCTCCCCCTTCACACGTATGCCAGCAACCATCTCATTCTTTACTAGCTGCTGCAAGATGGGCAGGACCACATGCCCCATGCGCCGATGCAAGGTGAGCCAATCACACTCCCCCGTAGCCGAAGTTGGATTGGAGAATGCCGCGCTCGCAATAGCGCCCCACATACTCTCTCAGTAGTCCTCTTCCGCTGCTGCCTCGGGGTTCTCCTCACCCTTTTGCTGCTCCTTGGGTGCTGCACCTCTCTCCGTAGGTTCACCAAGCTTGCTGGTCCCTCCAAGATTGCACTTCCTCGACTCCTTCTCCTTAGCGCGATCGTCCGCGCAATCGCCGCTACCAACCGCTCCACCTTTGGTGCTGACGCTTGCTGCCACTTGCCTCTCCTTAGGCATTGGGACCACAGAGATCTGCCACATCTCGTTGTAGACATCTCTGTCCTCATGAAGGTCCCAAAGAATCCGATCGCCAAGCCTTGCGGTATAGGTCTTGGCTCCCTTTGAGTTCGTGTCCATGCCGGCCTTTGCCAACCGCCGCACGGAAATCAGGTTGGCAGCAAGGCTGGGCACCCAAAGCACATTCTTGAGGCCCACCATCTTCCCATCAGCACCCTTAAACATGGCCTTGCCCATGCCTTTCACCTCCGCTCGCTGCCCCAAAGCTGATGTGACATGCTTCACCGGTGACGGTTCGAGTTCGGTGAGCAAGTCCGGGCGAGGTGTCATGCTATAGGTAGCGCCACTATCGATCACCCAATAGTCCAGAGGGTGTAGAGTCACCTTCCCCACAGCTGCTGGCTCCTCAAAGCCTTCATCCTTCTCTGGACCAGTCGGTACTTGCGTCGACACGAAGTAGAATAGACCCGGGTACCGATCGTTGCTCGGGTCCTTGTCGTTGTCTCCGCTCTTCATGTTTACAGCTCCGCCACCGCGACCGCCACGACCTCCACGACCTCTTCCTCTCCCTCCTCCTGCTCCTCTACCCTCCTGGCCTTGAGCAGGGGTCCATCCTTCAGGGAGTTTGAAGCAATCGCGCCACATCTGCCTGGTCTTGTGGCAATAGTGACATTCACCGTCAAATCGGCCGCGACCGCGACCGTAGCTCTTGCCGTCGCTGCCACTCCCGCGGCCTCCACTGAAGTTGCTGCCACCAAACCTTCCTCCCCCTCGTCCTCTGCCTCTTCCACGGCCATATCCACGGCCGATGCTCGCTGCCCCTGCGCCATCCGCACTCGCCAACTCACGGCGGCGGAAATCCTCTTGAAGGATAGCTCGCTTCACGTCTTCCAGCGAGAGGCGGGGCAAGACACGATTAAGGTTGATGATGAGCTAGGACCATGACTCAGGGAGTAGGGCCAGCAACTTGGTCTTCTTTTGGAGCTCACTAGAGTTTAAATCAGCTCCCTCAAGCCGCGTCAACAAGTCGAAGAATTTCTGCACCCCTTCTTCAACCGCTTCATCCTCTTCAATTCGTAGTGTCGCCATTTGCCGTTCCAACACCACAGCTACCGCTGCTGTTGCAGGAGCGTGTACACCCTTGAGAGCAGCCCATGCCTTTGGTCCCTTCTCTGGTTCACGCTGGAAAGGCTTGATGTGACGGATCTCGCTGCTCCCCAACGCTTGCCCAAGTAGGAGGTAGCCTTGTGCGCTCTTCCGCACCCACGGGCTCTTCTCCGGGTCGTTCTCGGGACGCTTCTTCGTTCCTTCCATTACCTCCAGCAGGTCATAGTGGTCAAATATGTTCTCCATTCTGAAGGACCACTCAGCAAAGTTGTCACCATTGAACTTGTCAAGGCCAAACACTCTAGGCTCATCCCTAGATGGGCCAACACTTGATTGCACAGGCGCCATGGCTGAATCACGGGGTTGGCCTTGAGCTTGGGCTTCTCCTCTGCCACCAGCACCTCTGCCACCCCTTTCCTTGGGTCCAGCCGCTGTCGAAATTGCTCCAAGGGGCTCTTATACCACTTGTTATAGTCACAATAGGCTCCAATGTGCCTAAAACGAAAGATAGAGTGCACAGCCGGATTTCTGCACAGCGGCTTCAAACGTTCATAGCGTTCTGGTCACAACTTCAAATGACCTGATTCAACTTGGATCTGGAGCGTCTGAACGTCGCCTACAATAGGCAATTTAGATCGCACAATTTCACCAAGTATTGACGACACAGTGTCGGTTTGAACGAACGGCACTATGGCAGCCACTATAGTCTTAGAACACAAAATAGGAAGAGATGTGAAGAGTTACGAGTTGGGAATGACTCCCAGCTCCTACAAACCCCAAGAGCCAAGGTACAGTGATGTGGAACAGTGCCACACTGTCCCCAACCACGAAAGGTCTCGAAACTACCCTGCACTAGGGCCTACACCAAGTGAAATGTTACACTACACAAAGTATTGTAACTATCTTCAATATCTTGAGGTGTAACCTTTTGGCGAGCTTCGAAATCACTTGAGGCTTGACACCAAGGCTCGGGCTCTTCATCACAAACTCATCCTTGAGTTCTTGATGGGTCTGCTGCACACACCTGCAACACACCGAACGTTCGACACACGACAAAATAGAAACCGCGCACGACAAAAATAAAAACCGCGCGCGAGACACAAACGACTGCGTAACACGCGTCTAGCGATAACTCGCTATTAACTCGACACACACACTCGACATCATGACTCTACATTCACACACAATTATAAGCATGAAATATATATTATCCCATGCCCTCATACCATTCCATACACACACACATGCACGCACACGGACAACAAGCCGAGTGCAAACCGTAGGGTTGCACCAACAAAAACACTTCACTAAAAGCTTCCGCTATTACATTATCCCTACCCAGAGTTTAGTCCTGTAAAGATCCTAAGGGCTTTTTCTCAGCCCAACATCTCTGTGTTCTCACAAGTACTCACACTGTGGCTACCGGGCGCAGAGCTCCGGACTACACGGCCACAGAGGGTCGTGGCTCTCTGGACTACCAGGAATGCTCACACTCTGGCTACCAGGCATAGAGCCCCGGACTACACGGCCACAGGGGGTCGTGGCTCTCTGGACTTCAGGCGCTGCGGCGGACAAGTCGGCTACCTCCGGTCAACCTCCCCCAACTGCCCCGCACCCCTTTCACACACTCCTTGCTGAACCTCTAGCACTGCTCACACGCCACCCCCCTCATACCACTCCGACGGCTCCAACACATCCACCCCCCTCAGCGGCAGCTGCAGCAGTGGGAGACGGAGGAGGAGGAGCAGGGGACTGCTCAAACACCCGGCACCCCCATACTCTCCACCCCCAAACCCTAACACAGGAGTGCGGGCAGCAGCGGGGGTGGGGCGCGGTCAGAAGCTCGGGGGACGGCGTGCGGCACTAGGGCAGACTGCCCGGGCCGCGCGCGGGCCTGGCGCAGGTCGTACGGGCCGCGCGCGGGCCTGGCGCAGCCCGTACGGGTCGCGCGCGGGCCTAGCTCAGCCCGTACGGGCCACGCGCGGGCCAGGCGCAGGTCGCGCGGGCTGCGTCGGGCGACGCGCGGGTCACCGAGGCAGGAAACCGCCGCGCGCTCCCAGGGCGCGCGGCGGGCAGGGCAGAAAACCGCCGCGCGCAACGCTGCGCGCTCCGAGCGCACGCCAGGAAGAAAACAGCGCACGCCCGGGGCGCGCTACAGGCAGTAGAGCAGCGGAAGCATTGGGTGGGGCCCACCCACGGGATCGACCCAAGAGGGTCGACCTGCTCTGATAGAATGTCGAAATACTAGGCAAGAATCTGAAACAGGAAAGAGGGGTTTTGACTAGCAGCAGTCGAGATACATATAGGAAACCCTAATTTAGTTGTACTCGCTATAGAGTACCCACTGCATGCTAGACAAACATCACATTCTGACATTAAGAGACTTAGGAGAAAGGTGATCAATTAGGTCTAGAATGGGGTACAAACAAGAGTGTCGAGGTGAGTCCCGTACCGCCTAAGTCTAGCCCTTATATAGCCTAGACAAGTTAATACAAATATACCTTGACACACTCCCATAGGCGAAGTGGGGGATAGCTAGAGCAAACAATGGTCACAAGACCGGTCAAGAGAAGAGCAAAGCAAAAGCAAGCTCAGTGTGGATCACAAAGTCACCACACACTCTGAGTACAAGCAAATGGCCACAAGGCCGGTCCACATGCAGAGTTATATAAAAGACAGCAAACAGTATAGTGATCACTATCTAGCAAGAGTAGGTATACTGGTATATTTAGGTCACAGTACAAGCAATATCAAGCAGTGAGCATGTGAGGCAAAACAGGAACAAGGCCTAACACAGTACAAAAACGCTGATGATCACAAATCTTAAGTGCCTTGGTGAATATATCAGCACTGTTGGCCCGAATGGCCACGTAACCAAGACGAAGCTGACCACGCTGCTGCAACTCTCGAGCAAAGAAGTAGCGCAGAGACATGTGCTTCCTTCTGTGCTCTGGTCTGTGCTCCTGACATAAGGCAATCGCAACCTTCTTGTCTACGTATAGAGTTTGTGGAGAACGAGGCCGCTCTCCCAAGTCGGACAGCAGGTAGGTGAGCCAACGTAACTCCTGTGCAGCCATGGCTGTTGCGTAGATCTCAGCCTCACGATTGGAGCTGAGAATAGAAGACGAGCGGGTAGACCGCCAACAAACAAAGCCGGAGCCAAGGCTGAACGAGTAACCCTGAGACGACCGCTGCGTAGTCAGATCGTCAACCCATGAAGCGCCTGAGTGTCCAGTGATCACAACTGGACCCCGCCCTCCAAGCACGAGCCCCATGCCCAATGTACTGCACAAGTAACGCAGTACCCTCTTAGAAGCATCGAAGTGCACCTTTCGGTGCCTACCAGGAACAACGTAGCATGTCAGAAGGCCAAGAGGGTACGCAAGGTTAGGACGAGTGCAGGTCAGCAGGTACATGAGGCAGCCCACTAGCTCTGGGTACGGGCCACTCGACTCTACGAACTCGTCCGAACGTGGAGCTGAGAGCGAGTGACTGGTAGCCAGAGGAGTGGACTGTGGCGAGGACCAAGTGAAGCCGAAGCGCTGAAGGACCTGTTGCACTGAGTCAGGGTGATGGTGTGTCGTGCTCTGTCCCGGATGATCTGCAAGCCAAGATAGCTGCGCAGCTCACCCAGGTCTGTGCACGTGTATCTCTTCTGCAGCTCCGACTTCACGTGGGTGAGAGCCTTAGTGTCAGCAGTGGCAAAAACCAAGTCGTTGACGTACACGAGGATGTAGAACGGCGGAAGCGAAGTGTCATCGCGGAGAAACAACGACGGGTCTGCAGTCGTAGGAGCAAGCCCAAGTGCCGTAAGTGTCGTCCTCAGTGTGTCGTGCCACTCTCGAGGCGCTTGACGGAGACTGTAGACTGGCCGTCGAAGGGTCCACTGGGTACCTGCAGGAAACGACCCAGTGAAGCCAAGTGGACGGCGCAGCCAGATCTCCTCGTGTAGGTTGCCCTGTAAGAAAGCTGCGCTGAAGTCAAGAGAGTGAAGGTCGTAGTCATGCTGTGCAGCAGCACCCAAAGAATGGTCATTTTCGGGGTAGGGGAGAAGGTTTGGAAGAAGTCAACTCCCTTTCGCTGACTGAAGCCTCGTGCAACGTAATGAGCCTTGAAGACGGGCGGAGAACCCGGCGGCCGCTTCACCCTGAATATCCTCATGCCATCGACTACGTTCACCCCAGGAGGGGGAACAACGTCGACGTAGGTGCTTGTGGGCTTCCATGATGCCATCTCTGCGTCCATGGCTTTCTGCCACTGAGAGGAGTACTCACCCGCAGTCGCCTTAGTGTAAGAGCGCGGGGTCGAGATGTCTGGTGCATCCGGGTCTCCCTCAGGGGCAAGTAGCATGGCCATGAGATGAGGTGCAGCGGCTGCAAGACACTCAAAGTTAGTGCCTGTGCTCAAGGACGTCCGTGCCAAGAGCACACTCACCCCCGACGGACGGAGGACAGACAGACTTAGACTCAGCAACAAGACTAGCGGCGTAGTCAAGACGACAGGCAGCAGCAAAGTTAACAAGCTCAGGGACCAAGGCAGACGCAACATCAGACTCAAACGAAGGGTCAGTGACAGCAGTGGCTAAGAGACGCGTAACATTAGGACTGGCAGCACAAACCAGGTTAGACTCAGGGTCCGGAACGTGCAGAAGGGAGGACGAAGGAGGAGACGGCAGGGGAACACGTTGTGGAACAGAGGAAGGATGAAGTGCCATAGTGTGCGTGCCAGGGACAGGAGGAGGATGCTCATGAGGAACACGACGACTCGTGCGACCAGAGCGAACAGGCGAGGCAAGACGAGACGCAGGCTCACGACGCTTAGTAAGACCTCCTGTCTGCTCAGTATATGCAGAGGGAGCAAGCAATGGGGAGCCTGGCTGTAAGGGGAGATTAGTAGTAGACGGGAGACTAAGAACCTGGCAAAGCACCGAGCCAGGCGGCGGCAGAGACGATGGTGACGGCGGAGCGAAGAATAGATGTGGTGGTGTAGCACCACCAGTACCAGCTCCTCCAGCACCAGCACCTCCAGTACTATTACCAGCAGCTCTAGGGTCTCCAACAGCTCTTGAAACTCCACCTCCAGCACCTCCAGCTCCCGGGTCACCAGCTCCAGCGCCTACAGCTCCAGGGCCTCCAGCTCCAGAGTCCGCAGTACCACCAGCCTAGGCCGCGCCAGTACGACCAGCTCCCCCAGGACGAGCACTTCCAAGACTAGCAGTGCCAACTCCACGAGCACCACCAGTACCTCTAGTACGAGCACCTCCGGGACTAGCAGCTCCAGCACCTCGAGTAGCAGCACCACCACCAGCTCCAGCAGCTCTAGAGACTCCACTACCTCTAGCACCTCCAGCACTAGCAGCACCACCAGCTCCGCCACCAGCACGAGCACCCCCGGGACCAGCAGTGTCAGCACCACCAGCACCTCTAGGACCAGCAGCTCTAGGGCCTCCAGCTCCAGCAGCGCCACGCCGAAGGCTAGAGTACTGAGCGTACCTCTCGCGCAAATGCTGTGGTGAGAGAGGCTCCCGTAGTGTAGACGTAGGACCTCTAGGCTCAGCACCCCCAGGCTCCGTACGCTTAGGCTCAGCACCTCCAGGCTCCACACTCTCAAACGCAGCACCCCCGGGCTCCGCACTCGCAGGCTCAAAACCTCCAGGCTCCCCACGCTTAGGCTCCGCAACCGCAGGTTCAGCACCCCCAGGCTCCTCACGTATAGGCTCAGCACCCCCAGGCTCCGCACACTCAGGCTCAGCACCCGCAGGCTCAGCACCCCTAGCAGCACCAGAGTCACCAGTGACCTTGACAGGCTCAACCAAGGGGAGTGGGTCTACCTGAGACACACCTGAAGGAGCAGGACCCTGAGGGGGGAGGGGGAGGGGGAGGGGCAGTGCGTTAGGGGAAGAGGCAATAAAAAGGAACCAACTCATCAAACGCGACGTCCTCAGAGGATAGAACACGATGCGAGGTGGGGTGGTAAAACTGCCAACCAGGCGCGTCAGGGGGAAAACCAAGGAAGACACAGGGAACGGCACGGGCGGAGAGTTTCTCCGTGAAGGTATCGCAGACAAAGGCACGAGATGCCCAGACCCATAACACTGATGCATCACCAACCTCTCCCGTCCAACGCAGTGTAGGCGAGGTCTCCGGCAAGGAGACACCGGGCCAGAGGTTGAGCTGATGCGCAGCATACCGGACCGCAAACGGCCACAGAAAATGGGGGGCAGCCGCATGGATCATGGAGGTACGAGCGACCTCCATGACTAAGCCAATGCAGCGCTCAACAACCCCATTCTGCTGCGGAGAGGCCGGAAGCGTGAACGACTGGTTTATGCCCTCCTCCCGACAGAAGTCCCGCAAGAGGTCGGAGGAAAAGTCACCACCTTTGTCTGAGTGCAGACGCAAAACAGGAAGGTCCTGGTGGAACCGCTCGCGGAGTTGGAGACGGACAGCGCGGATCCAAAGGATCAAGACATCAGGGACCTCCCCCTTGCTGCGCAAGGGGAAGACCGTGGTGTAACGCGAGTAGTCGTCAACAACCAGCAGATAGTACCGCTCGCGGCCTTGTCCCTGGACGCGGGCTGGGCCCCACATGTCCATGTGGAGAGTCTGCAAGGGAGCCTCTGTCGGAGGGAACGAGGAGGAGTGAGGAGCGGCGCGCTACCGCCCCTCAACGCAAGGAAGACAGGGAGGGGCAGGCGAGCGCGGGAGGGGGGGCAGAGACCTGGGAAGACTAGAGACAAGGAGATGGGAGTGCATGCCACGGAGGCGTGGCAGGGAGGGGTGACTAAGGCGGTGGTGCCACATGAGGGTCTGGTGCGACAAGGCGTGACACGAGCACGAAGCCGCTAGCTGACTCGACGCGGACGCGGACGCAGATGCAGCTACCTGAGGAGGCACAGTCGTCAGTGGTGCTGTCTCGAAAGAAGCATCGGGAAGCACCTGAGTCAAGCGTGAAGGTGTGCAAGGCCTCAGCAGGCGCAGTACCAAATAGAGCAGTCTCAGCAGCACCTAGAGCAGACTCACTAGCACCTAGAGCAGCAGACTCTATACCCGGGTCGGGCGGCACACACAAGTAACAGTCACCCTCAGCACTAACAGTCAATGCATACATGGCAGCAAGAATAGCATCATGGTCAAGAGCAAGGATATCTACATCGCGCTTGAGCAAGTCTGCCCAGCGGGGAAGCTCAGGTGCATCAGGAAACAGTGTGCGCCATGCAATGATGAGAAGCTACGGTACTCGGTGTGAAACTTCCCGCAGGGCTGACCAGCGCGGGAACCTGTGCGAATGACATACGGGCAGCGGACAATACCCCCAGCCGCCCCACGCTGAGCATACCAATCACGGAATTGCTGAGGTGTAAGGGTCTCACGCGGACGCTGTCGTAGCTGCTGCTGCCTCTGACCCCCACCAGAGCCTCCCCTCTAAAAGGCTCCACCCCGACCGCCACCACTGCCGCCGCCACTGCTCCCACTGCCGCCACTACCGCCGCTGCTGCCTCCACCCCCACCACTCCCACTGCTGCCGCCTCCGCCGCCTCCACTCCCGCCACTACTCCCACCGCCACCTCCGCCACCTCCACCACCCCTGTCGCCTCCACCATGTTGGTGCAACCCTACGGTTTGCACTCGGCTTGTTGTCCGTGTGCGTGCATGTGTGTGTGTATGGAATGGTATGAGGGCATGGGATAATATATATTTCATGCTTATAATTGTGTGTTAATGCACCTCAAGATATTGAAGATAGTTACATTACTTTGTGTAGTGTAACATTTCACTTGGTGTAGGCCCTAGTGAAGGGTAGTTTCGAGACCCTTCGTGGTTGGGGACAGTGTGGCACTGTTCCACATCACTGTACCTTGGCTCTTGGGGTTTGTAGGAGCTGGGAGTCATTCCCAACTCGTAACTCTTCCTAACTCTTCCTATCTTGTGTTCTAAGGCTATGTTGCTGCCATAGTGCCGTTCGTTCAAACCGACGCTGTGTCGTCAGTTCTTAATGAAAGGGTGCAATCTTAATTGCCTTTTGTAGGCGACGTTAAGGCGCTCTAGATCCAAGTTGAATGAAGTTATTTGAAGTTGTGAGCAGATCGCTATGAACGTTTGAAGCCGCTATGCAGAAATCCGACTGTGCACTCTATCCTTCTTTTTAAGCACATTGGAGCCTAATGTGACTATAACAAGTAGTATCAGAGACCCTTGGAGAAGTTTTGACAATGGCTGGACCTGAGGTAAGGGGTGGCAGAGGTGCTGGTGGCAGTGGAGAAGCCCAAGCTCAAGGCCAACCCTGTGACTCAGCCATGGCGCCCGTGCAACCAAGTGTTGGCCCATCTAGGGACGAGCCTAGAGTGTTTGGCCTTGACAAGTTCAACGGTTACAACTTTGCTGAGTGGTCCTTCAGAATGGAGAACGTGTTTGATCACTATGACCTGCTGGAGGTGATGGAAGGAACGGAGAAGCGCCCCGAGAACGACCCGAAGAAGAGCCCGTGGGTGCGGAAGAGCGCACAAGGCTACCTCCTACTAGGGCAAGCGTTGGGGAGCAGCCAGATCCATCACATCAAGCCTTTCCGGCGTGAACCAGAGAAGGGACCAAAGGCATGGGCTGCTCTCAAGGGTGTACACGCTCCTGCAACAGCAGCGGTAGCTGTGGTGTTGGAACGGCAAATGGCGACACTACGAATTGAAGAGGATGAAGCGGTTGAAGAAGGGGTGCAGAAATTCTTCGACTTGTTGACTCGGCTTGAAGGAGCTGATTTGAACTATAGTGAGCTCCAAAAGAAGACCAAGTTGCTGGCCCTACTCCCTGAGTCATGGTCCTCGCTCATCATCAACTTGAATCACGACTTGCCCCGCCTCTCGCTTGAAGACGTGAAGCGAGCTATCCTTCAAGAGGATTTCCGCCGCCGTGAGTTGGCGAGTGCGGATGGCGCTGGGGCAGCGAGCATCGGCCGTCGATATGGTCGAGGAAGAGGTAGAGGACGAGGGGGAGGAAGTTTTGGTAGCAGCAACTTCGGCGGAGGCCGCGGGAGTGGCGGTTACGGCAGCGACGACAAGAGCTACGGACGCGGTCGCGGCCGATTCGACGGCGAGTGTCACTATTGCCACAAGAGCGGACACATGTGGCGCGACTGCTACAAACTCCCTGATGGTTGGACCCCTGCTCAAGGCCAAGAGGGCAGAGGAGCAGGAGGAGGGAGAGGACGAGGCTGTGGAGGCCGTGGCGGTCGCGGTGGCGGAGCTGCAAACATGAAGAGCGGTGACAACGACAAGGACCCGAGCGACGATCGATACCCGGGTCTATTCTACTCCGTGTTGACGCAAGTACTGGCTGGTCCAGAGAAGGATGAAGGCTTTAAGGAGCCAGCAGCTGTGGGGAAGGTGACCCTACACCCCCTGGACTATTGGGGAATTGATAGTGGCGCTACCTATAGCACGACACCTCGCCCGGACTTGCTCACCGAACTCGAGCCGTCACCGGTGAAGCATGTCACATCGGCTTTGGGGCAGCGAGCAGAGGTGAAAGGCATGGGAAAGGCCATGTTCAAGGGTGCTGATGGGAAGATGGTGGGCCTCAAGAATGTGCTTTGGGTGCCCAGCCTTGCTGCAAACCTGATTTCTGTGCGGCGGTTGGCAAAGGCTGGCATGGACACGAACTCGAAGGGAGCCAAGACCTACACCGCAAGGCTTGGCGATCGAATTCTTTGGGACCTTCATGAGGACAGGGATGTCTACAACGAGATGTGGCAGATCCCAGTGGTCCCTATGCCTAAGGAGAGGCAAGTGGCAGCAAGCATCAGCACCAAGGATGGAGCGGTTGGTAGCGACGATGGCGCGAACGGTCGCGCTAAGGAGAATGAGCTCAAGAAGAGCAAACCTGAAGGGACCAGCAAGTTCAGTGAACCTAAGGAGAGTGGTGCAGCAATCAACGAGCAGCAAAAGGGTGAGGAGAACCCCGAGGCAGCAGCGGAGGAGGACTACGGAGAGAGTATGTGGGGCGCTATTGCGAACGCGGCATTCTCCAATCCAACTTCGGCTACGGGAGAGTGTGATTGGCTCACCTTGCATCGGCGCATGGGGCATATGGCCCTACCCATCTTGCAGCAGCTAGTGAAGAATGAGATGGTTGCTGGCATACGTGTAAAGGGGGAGCCCAATGAGGTACTTGGCTGCCCGACGTGCATGCAAGACAAGTTCACCCGATTCCCGTTCTCTAGTTCGGAGGCGACGGCTAAGGCACCGCTTGATGAGGTGGTGATGGACGTGGTGGGCCCCCTGAAGCTTGGAGCTGCTGGAGCTGAGTATTTTCTCACCATTGTCGACGTCTACACTCGCATGACTTGGGTGTATGTGCTGGCCAAGAAGAGTGACGTGGCTGAAATGTTGAAGTCGGATTGGTTCCCGATGGTGGAGCGGCAACAAGACCGTCTAGTCAAGTCAATCCGCACCGATCAAGGGGGAGAGTTCCTGAGCAAGCACTTTGGGTTGTGGCTGAAGAAGAATGGTATTCGGCACTCCCTCACCATGCCATACTCACCTGCAATGAACGGCATCGCCGAGCGAGCGAACCGCACAATCACGGAGGCGGCACGCGGGTTGCTCATTGAAGCCGGGCTACCTGACTATTTCTGGCCTGATGCGGTGCGGAGTGCGTGTGTGGCCAAGAACAGAGCCTTGACTCATGTGGGAGCAGACAAATGGGTGCCCTATGTGGAGTGGCTAGGAAGGAAGCCAAAGGTGGATATGCTTCGGGTGTTCGGGTGCATGTGCATGGCGCTCGTGCCTAAGCATCTTCGGCACAACAAGCTTGGTGCCAAGGCGGTGTGGGCCGTGCACTTGGGCATGGCTCAAAACAGCAAGGGATGGCTCCTTTGGGACCCATTCACCAAGAAGTTCTTGGTGAGCAGGGACTGCAAGTTCATGGAGAACTTCATGTACAAAGATTGGAAGGCGGAGAATGAGGCGAAGATAGGCGTGCGGTTTGGGGAGGTGAAGAGTTCCGGTTTGGAGCATGTGGAGCTGCCTTTGGAGCTGAGCAGCGGCAGCACAACCACGAGGCAATCCTCCCTTGTGAATGGGGGAGAGGAGGCCAATGATGCAGAGGAAGAAGAGGAGGAGGTGCAGCAAGTGAGCGAGCGTGCACCGTCACTCCCTTCCCGTACTACGAGTGCTCCACGGATTCGAGCCACACCGCAGCAACGCCAAGGCCTTCAAGTCCCTGCAGCTGAGGAGGAAGGAAGGGGGAAGAGGAGAGCTCAACCCCCTAATAGGCTGACCTATGATGCGCCGGGAAAGCAGGGCAAGACAGCCCTGGCCGGAGCGGCAATGATGGTCGGAGACGACGAGGAGAGTGACTACGAGGAGTGTGCCTTCGCGTTCTTCTCTCCGGTGGAGATGCCGGGAGAACCAGCAACTCTCAAGGAGGCTTTGGAGAGTAGTGATGCTGAGGAGTGGAAGAAGGCCATGGAGAGTGAGCTGAAGAGCATCAAGGAGAATGACACGTTTGAATTGGTGGAGCTACCGGAGGGGCGTACGGCGATAACGTCCAAGTGGCTCTTCAAAATCAAGTCGGATGCCGACGGCAAGATCGAGCGCTACAATTCTAGGCTTGTAGCCAAGGGGTACCAGCAGAAGGAGAAGGTGGACTTTAAGGAGCTGTTTGCCCCTGTGGTGAAGCCGACGACGCTGCGAACCCTATTCGCGGGAGCCGCCATCAAAGGATGGGTAGTAAAACAAATGGACATCGTAATGACATTCCTTAACGGCATCCTTGAGGAGGAGATTTTTATGGCACTGCCAGAGGGGTTTGATGATGGTAGTGGCAGAGTGTGGAAGCTGAAGAAGGCCCTCTATGGGCTGAAGCAGGCCCCTAGGCAATGGTACATGAAGCTGCGCGAAGTGTTGGAGGAGATCGGCTTCACTCCCTCAACGGCCGATCACTCCTTGTTCATGCTTGGCGAGGGGGAGCAGAGGAGCTTCATGGTGGTTTATGTGGATGACATTCTTATATTCTCACCCTCCTCTGACCTTGTGAAGGACGTGATGCTAAAGCTGCATGACAAGTTCAAGTGCAAGTCTCTTGGTGACGTGAACTTCTACCTTGGGCTCCACATCGAACGAGACGTGGAGAAGCGGAGCATGCGAGTGCACCAACGGAAGTACCTGGAGGCGTTGGCTGCCAACTTCGGCTAGAGTGAAGGTCATGTGGCTACTCCCTTTCCCTCTGGGTTCAAGTGTGTGAAGGGACCAGAGGAGGAGAGCGTTTGTGAAGAGGAGAGGCGCCGTTTTCACTCGTTGGTGGGCAGCCTCATGTATGCGGCGGTAAACACCCGACCGGACGTCGCGTTTGCTACCGGGCAGCTGGCTAGGGTTGTGCAATGCCCTAATGAGGAGCAGGTAGCAGCTGGAATGAGGGTGGCCAAGTATCTTGGCCAAACACCGACCGTTGGGCTGCAATACTCGGCGGCGGCACAAAGGCGCCAAAAGGGCGCGGATGGTGTTGAACCCGGGCGTTTGTTCCTCACCGCCTACTCGGATGCTTCATATGCATCGGAACCAGAGGACATGACAAGTGTGGGGGGCTTCATATGCTGTGTTGGTGGAGGCCCAACTGCTTGGGAGAGCAAGAAGCAGGTTGACCAAGCTTTGAGCTCGGTGGAGTCCGAGTACATGGCACTCTTCCGTGCCGTACGGGAGATTGTGTGGCAGCGGCGTTTGTTGGCTGAATTGGGGGAGGAGCAGCAAGGACCTACCCCACTCTACTGTGACAGCCAGGGTGCCATTGCTCTTGCTAAGAACCCTGTGTTGCATGGACTCACAAAGCACATGAGGGTGAAGTGGCATTGGACGAGGAGCATGGTGACCGCGGGTGAAGTTGAGTTGCGGTACGTGAAGACCACGGGGCAGCCGGCTGACATGATGACTAAGAGGCTGGTGGAGCAGTAGCATTGGAAGTGTTGCAAGCTGGCTGGGATGGCTCTGAACTGAGAGAGCAACATATCCTAAGGCCAACAATCCGAGGGAGGGTTTGTTGGTGCAACCCTACGGTTTGCACTCGGCTTGTTGTCCGTGTGCGTGCATGTGTGTGTGTGTTTGGAATGGTATGAGAGTATGGGATAATATATATTTCATGCTTATAATTGTGTCTTAATGTTGAGTCATGATGTCGAGTGTGTGTGTCGAGTCAATAGCGAGTTATCACTAGACGCGTGTTACGCGGTCGTTTGTGTCTAGCGCGCGGTTTCTATTTTGCCGTGCGCGGTTTCTATTTTGTCCTGTGTCGAACGTTCGGCGTGTCGCAGGTGTGTGCAGAAGACCCATCAAGAACTCAAGGATGAGTTTATAATGAAGAATCCGAGCCTTGGTGTCAAGCCTCAAGTGATTTCGAAGCCGCCGAAAGGGTGCACCTCAAGATATTGAAGATAGTTACATTACTTTGTGTAGTGTAACATTTCACTTGGTGTAGGCCCTAGTGAAGGGTAGTTTCAAGACCTTTCGTGGTTGGGGACAGTGTGGCCTTTTCCACATCACTGTACCTCGGCTCTTGGGGTTTGTAGGTGTAAAGATTAGAACGAGAGAATGGATGAACTATGAAACAGCTGGGTACAAGTACTAACCCTAATTGGGTTGTACCCCTTATGGGCTACTCCACTACAGCCAACACAAATGTATACGCTATAAGGTTCTAACACACCCCCATAAGCAAAGTGGGGGAGAACAAGAGGTCACAAGTCCAGTCAAGCAAAGCAAAGCAAGCTCAGGATGGATCACAACGTCACCACACAATTCGAGCACAAGAGCAAGGCCAAAAGGCCAGTTCCCATGCAAGATCATATATAAAGGTAAACAAGCAAGTGCAGGTATAGAAAGAGTACAGTACAAACAAGATCAAGAAGTGAGCAAGTGAGGCCAGGTAGGCACAAGACCTAGCAAAGTACAGAAGCACTGATGATCACAAGGCGTAAGGGCCTTGGTGAAGATATCAGCAGTGTTGGCCTCAGAGGCCACATAGGTGAGGCGGAGCTGACCACGCTGCTGCAACTCACGAGCCAGGAAGTAGCGGAGAGCAATGTGCTTCGTTCTGTGCTCCAGTCTGTGCTCCCAACACAAGGCCAGCATGGCCTTGTTGTCTACGTACAGAACAAGAGGAGAACAAGGCTGCTCTCCTAGGTCAGTCAGCAGGTAGGTGAGCCAACGTAGCTCCTGTGCAGCCATGGCCCCTGCGTAGATCTCAGCCTCACAGCTGGAGCTGAGAACAGAAGACGAGCGGGTAGACCACCACGAAACAGAGCCGGAGCCAAGGCTGAAGGTGTAACCCTGTGACGACCGCTGCGTAGCCTGGTCGTCAGCCCAAGAAGCGTCAGCGTGACCTGTGAGGACCACTCGACGTCGCCCTCCAAGCACTAGCCCCATGCCCGACGTACTGCACACGTAGCGCAACACCCTCTTCGCTGCAGCCATGTGCTCTGGTCTGTGTCTCCCAGGAGCAACATAGCGTGCCAAGATGCTAAGAGGGTATGCAAGGTCAGGTCGTGTGCAGGTCATCAGGTACATGAGGCAGCCAACAAGCTCTGGGTACGGGCCACTCGGCTCTACGGACTCATCCGAAGGCAGAGCTGAGAGCGAGTGGCGAGTAGATAGAGGAGTGGCCTGAGGCGAGGAGTACGTGAAGCCGAAGCGCTGAAGGACCTGCTGCACCATGTGTGACTGAGTCAGGGTAATGGTGCGCTGTGCTCTGTCCCGGGTGATCTGCAAGCCAAGGTAGTTGCGCAATTCACCCAGGTCTGTGCACGTATCTCTCTTCTGCAGCTCGGACTTCACGTGGGCGAGTCCAGCAGTGTCAGCAGTGGCAAAGACCAAGTCGTCGACGTACACGAGGATGTAGAACAACGGCAGAGAGGTGTCGGTGCGTAGAAACAGCGACGGGTCGGTTGTAGAAGGAGCAAACCCAAGAGCCGCAAGTGTAGTCCTCAGTGTGTCGTGCCACTCACGGGGCGCCTGGCGGAGACCGTAGACTGGCCGCCGGAGGCTCCACTGGGTACCAGGAGGAAACGACCCAGTGAAACCAGGAGGGTGGCGCAGCCAGATCTCCTCGTGCAGGCTGCCCTGCAGGAAAGCTGTGCTGAAGTCAAGAGAGTGAAGCTCGTAGTCGCGCTGAGCGGCTATGTGCAGCAGCACCCAAAGAGTGGTCATCTTCGGGGTGGGAGAGAAGGTCTGAAAGTAGTCAACTCCCTGCCGCTGACTGAAGCCTCGAGCCACGTAACGCGCCTTGAAGACAGGCGGAGAACCCGGCGGCCGCTTCACCCTGAAAATCCACATGCCACTGACAATGTTCGCCCCAAGTGGGGGAGCCTCATCGACGTAGGTGCCTGTGGACTTCCAGGAAGCCATCTCTGCGTCCATGGCTGACTGCTACTAAGAGGAAAAGGGACCCTCGATCGCCTCAGCGTACGATCGAGGAGTCGGGATGTCTGGTGCATCCTGGTCTCCCTCAAGGGCAATCAGTGTGGACACGAGATGGGGCAAAGCAGCTGCAAAGCACTGGAACTCCTCCTGCCTGTCCTCAAGGACGTCCATGCTAAGAGCACACTCACCCCCGACAGACGGAGGACAGACAGACTCAGACTTAGCAACGAGACTGGCAGCGTAGTCTATACGATAGCGAGCAGCGAAGTTGACAAGCTCAGCAACTAGGGCAGACGCAGCAGTGGACTCAAAGGAAGGGTCAGTGACAACAGTAGCAAGAAGGCGCGTGACCGAAGGACTAGCAGCACGAAGGGAGTCAGCAAGAGAAGGAAGAGACGATACAGGAGGAGACGGCAACGGGACACGCAGAGGAGCAGTGGAAGGACGCAGCACCATCTGGTGTGTGCCGGGGACCGCAAGAAGACGCGGACACACAGTACGACCACTAGTGGGAGCAGCACGAACAGGCGGCGCAGGACGAGACGCAGGCTCACGACGCTCAACAAGACCTCCAGTAGGACCAGTGTAGGGAGAAGGAGTAGGTAGAGGGGAGGCGGGCTGGAACTCTGACTGCGACTGGACAGGCTGTGGACACTCAAATGGAGGAGCAGGACCTGGAGAGGGCTGGAGACCAAGAACCTGCTCCAGGAGCAGAACGAAGTACGGCCTCGGCCGCGCAGCGCCGCCAGAACCAGCAAGGACGGCACCAGTACCCCCAGCGGCAGCACCAGCGCCAGCAGCACCTCCAGCTCCAACAGCGCCAACTCCAGCACACTCAGAAGCACCATCGCCAACAGCACCGCCAGCGCCAACTCCCCCAGCAGCTCCAGCTCCAACAGCACCGACACGAGTAGGACCGTCAGCACCAACAGCCTCAGCAGCACCCCAAGACGCACTAGCACCAGTAGAAACACCAGCGCCAACACCCCCAGTAGCTCCAGCTCCAGCAGCACCAGCACCGCCAGCAGCTCCAGCAGGACCAACTCCAGTAGCCCCACCAGCACCCCTAGTCTCAGGAGCACGTCTCCAGCGACGGGTAAACCACTCGCGCAGCTCCTGTGGAGAAAGCGGCTCCCGCCTCGACGAAGTACCGTCAGCGGCCACACGAGCAGACCCAGCGCCCCCAAGCTCAGCACCCCCAAGCTCCGCACCTCAAGGCTCCGCACCCCCAGTCTCAGCACTCCCAGACTCAGCACCCCCAGTCTCAGCACCCGCAGTCTCAGCACCCCCAGACCCGGCACCCGGAGGCTCAGCACCTCTAGCAGCACCAGAGTCAACAGCTACCTCGACAGGCTTTACGGCGTCTACCTGGGACACACCTGACGGGGCAGGACCCTGAGGGGGGAGGGGGTCTACCGGGGGAGGACTTGGTGCAAGGAAGAGCGGCGGCGGGGGGAGAGGCGCAGTGCGGTAGGGGAAGAGACGGTAGTAAGGTACCGACTCGTCAAAGGTGACGTCCTGGGAGGAAAGAAGACGGCGCAAGCTGGGGTGGTAAAATTGCCAGCCAGGCGCGTCAAGGGGGAAGCCAAGGAAGATGCAGGGAACAGCCCGGGGGGACAGCTTTTCCGCAGACAAGTCGCGGACAAACGCCCGAGATCCCCAGACCCGAAACGCAGACGCATCGCCAACCTTCCCGGTCCACCTCAAGGCGGGGGAGGTCTCTGGCAAGGAGACCCGGGGCTTAAGGATAAGCTGATGCGCGGCGTACTGAACCGCAAATGGCCATAGAAAATGGGGGGCAGCCGCATGCATCATGGACGTACGAGCGACGTCCATGACCATGCCAATGCGGCGCTCAGCAATCCCATTTTGCTGTGGAGAGGCCGGAAGCGTCAAGGTCTGGTGGATGCCCTCTGCACGACAGAAGGCTCCCAGACGGGCAGAGGAAAACTCTCCGCCTCTATCCCAGTGCAGACGTAGAACAGGAAAGTCCGAGCCGAAACTCTCTCTGAGCTGGAGACGAGCTGCGCAGATCCAGTCGATCAACACCTCAGTGACGTCACCCTTGCTGCCCAAGGGGAAGACTGTGGTGTAACGCGAGTAGTCGTCAACCACCAGCAGGAAGTACCGCTCGCGCCCCTGCCCACTGACCCGGGCTGGGCCCCACACGTCCATGTGGAGAGTCTGCAGCGGAGCCTTTGTTGGAGGAAACTCGGAGGAGTGAGGGGCGGCGCGCTATTGCCCCTCGACGCAGGGGACGCAGGTAGGGCCAGGCCCCGGAGGAAAGGGAGGGAGAGACCGAGGGAGACCAGAGAGAAGGACACGGGAGGCCATGCCTCGGAGACGAGGCAAGGAGGGGTGACCAAGGCGGTGGTGCCAAAGGAGATTCTGGTGGGACAGCAGACGACACGAGCAGGGAGCAGACTCACGAACAGACCTGGACGCCGCAGCAAACACCTGACTCGACGCAGCTACTTGGGCAGACTCACCAGCCGGAGAAGACTCGGTAGTAAGAGTGTAAAGGCTCGACCCTGGCCGACGGGTGAATGTGGCCAAGTGTCGGCCTGTCCGAGCACACGTGCAGTGGGTCACTCGCTGACTCGCAGGAGTGAACTGGTCAACCCCCCTATCCTGTAGGTCCGCTCCACTCACCAAGTTCGTAGAGAATGCGGGGAGGTAGAGACGAGACAGGGTGCCAGAGAGGGCTGCAGGGCACGGTAGGACAGTGGAGAAGCTAGCAAGGACAAAACCCCCAGAGGGGTCTGCAAGGGAGACTGCAATCGGTTGACTGAGCGGCGTATGAGTGGTGCGGTCTCGAAAGAAGGAGCGGGACGCACCCGAGTCCAGGGTGAAGGTGTGTAAGGCCTGAGCCGACGTAGTACCTGAGAGCGTAGACTCACCAGCTTTTGGGGCAGCAGACGCACTAGCACCTGGGGCAGCTAACGCACTAGCACCTAGAGCAGTAGCCTCACCTGCACCTAGAGCAGTAGCCTCAATGCCCGGGTCAGGCGGTACACACAGGTAACAGTCACCCTCATCACTAGTAGGCAATGCATACATGGCAGTGAGGATAGCATCATAGTCAAGAGAATAGATATCGACCCGCAGCCGAAGCAGCTCCACCCAGTCGGGGAGCTCAGCCGCGTCGCCAAACTCCGTACGCCAGGCGTTGCTCAGACGGGCGAAGCAGTGGGACGGTGCGTGACCAAGCGTCCCGCAAGGCTGACCAGTCCGAGCACCAGTCCGAATGACGTACGGACAGCGAGCAGTACGCCGTGACCCGTCACGCTGCGCGTACCACTCACAAAGCTGCTAGGGCGAGAGGACCACTCGCGGACGACGCTGAGGCTGCACCTGGTCACTATAAGTAGCTGCCGAGCTACTCATTCCAGGACGACTCCCACTACGGCCACCCCGACAACCCCAACTAGCGTACCACTCACGAAGCAGTTGGGGGGTGAGGGACTCACGCGGGCGACGCTGGAGCTGCATCTGGCCACGCCAGGAGCAGCAGTAGTAAGAGCAGAAGTAACAGCAGTAGAGGCAGGGCAGTGCTCACCAGTGGCGAGAAGGGCAGGCGTACGACGGCGGCAACGATGACGCCACTACCACTATAGAGCGGGAGCTCCGCGGGTGCTGCAGTGGCGACTGCTCCAGGGGCGGCTGCTGCAGTAGCGACTGCTCTAGGGGCTGCTGCTACAGTAGCGGCTGCTCCAGGGGTGGCTGCTGCTGTGGCGGCTGCTCCAGGGGCGGCTGCTGCAGTGGCGGCTGCTCCAGGGGCGGCTGCTGCAGTGGCGGCTGCTCCAGGGGCGGCTGCTCCAGGGGCGGCTGCTGCAGTGGCGGCTGACGGGGCCGCTAGGGGCGGCAACGGGGCCGCGTAGGGAAGGTAGCGGCGACGGGGCCACTAGGGGCGGCGACGTGGCCGTGTAGGGGTGGCGACGAGGCCGCGTACGGGCGGCGACGGGGCCGCGTAGGGAAGGGAGCGGCGACGGGGCCGCGTGGGGCAACGACGGGGCCGCGTAGGGGCGGCGACAAGGCTGCTAGGGGCGGCGACGGGGCCGCGTAGGGGCAGCAGCAGGGCCGTGTAGGGAGGGAAGCGGCTACGGGGCCGCTAGGGGCGGCGACAGGGCCGCCAGGGGCAGCGCCGAGGCCGCGTAGGGGCGGCAACGGGGCCGCTAGGGGCCGCGAGGGGCCTGGAAGGGCGGGAATGGGGCCGCGTAGGGGCGGCAACGGGGCCGCTAGGGGCCGCGAGGGGCCTGGAAGGGCGGCAACGGGGCCGTGTAGGGGCAGCAACGGGGCCGCTAGGGGCCGCAAGGGGCCACTAGGGGCCGCAAGGGCCTGGAAGGGCGGCAACGGGGCCGCTAGGGGCCGCGAGGGGCCTGGAAGGGCAGCGACGGGGCCGCTAGGGGCGGCGCGAGGGGCCGTGAGAGGGGCCTCTACGAGAGCTCGACAGAAGGGCGGCCCACAAGGCACGCCTTGGGCAGGAGCGACCGGCGCTCCGGTCAGAAAAAGTTTCCAGTGGTGGGCCCAAGGAAGTGTTCCCACTAGGGAACCTGCTCTATACCATGTGAAGATTAGAACGAGAGAATGGATGAACTATGAAACAGTTGGGTACAAGTACTAACCCTAATTGGGTTGTACCCCTTATGGGCTACCCCACTACAGCCTACACAAATGTATAAGCTATAATGTTCTGACAGTAGGAGCTGGGAGTCATTCCCAACTCGTAACTCTTCCTAACTCTTCCTATCTTGTGTTCTAAGACTATGTTGTTGCCATAGTGCCGTTCGTTCAAACCGACACTGTGTCGTCAGCTCTTAATGAAAGCGTGCGATTTAAATTGCCTATTGTAGGCGACGTTAAGGCGCTCCAGATCCAAGTTGAATGAAGTCATTTGGAGTTGTGAGCAGATCGCTATGAACGTTTGAAGCCGCTGTGCAGAAATCCGACTGTGCACTCTATCTTTCGTTTTAGGCACATTGGAGCCTACTGTGACTATTACACACCACCGGCCCCCCCGCCGCCACCTCCACCACCCCTGCCTCCCTTGCCCTTGCCGCTGCGGCACCTCCCACTAGGAGCAGAATCAGCGCAGACCTCACACAAGAGCGAGAAAGTGGTCTCTGACAGTACGAAGAGAGTCAGGAAGGCGGGTGACTAGGAAGTAGAGCGTGATGTACATCGGGGGCGGGTTTGTGGCTAAGAACTCGGCTGAGAGAGCGGCACGGTAGCGAACGTCACTAGCGCGTAGGTGGGAGATGAGGTCCTCAACTGTGGCAAAGGAGGACAGCTCTGGGAACAGTTAGGGTAGGATAAGTCGGCTGAGAGCAGCTGTGGCAGGGGAAGAGTAGCGAGCTACTACAGCGGTGTACATGTCCTTAGCGGTCTTGTGCTGGCCGAAGTGAGCACGTTCAGCTAACGGTAGATGGTTGTGAATAGCTAGTCGAGCAGCTGCATTACGGGTCTGCCACTGTGAACGAGAGAGCCTGTCAGCTGTGTCAGAAAGAGGGGCTGTGGAGCCAGACGCATGGTCAAAGAGGGAAACGTCGTCTTTAGCATCAGTCATTAAGTACAGTTGCAAGTCATCGAGCCACGTGGCGAACTCTATCAGGCGGCTGTCAGGGTCAAACGAGAGGACATTGAATGTAGCCATAGCTGCAGTGCAGCGCACGGGCAGGCAGTGATGGCGCGCGGACAGCAGAGGCAGCGCACAGGCAGTAGAGACGGCGCGCTGGCAGGCAGAGGCGGCGCGCGAGCAGCAATGGCAGGGCGCGGGCCGCAAGGGCTGCAGACTGGCGGTGCGCGGGCAGCAAAGGCGGTGCGCGGGCAGGAGCAGCACGGCAGCAGAGCACTAGGGCAGTAATAGTAGCTTAGTTGCAATAGAAGTGCACTATCAGCAGTGCAGAAACAGTGGCACAGGCGGTAGCAGGGGTAGTGCAGATGCGCGCGCGGCAGTGCAGGTGCGCGCGCGGCAGAGCAGGTGCGCGCGGGTCTGGCGCGGGCTGTACGGGCTGCGCGCGGGCCTGGCGCGGGCTATACGGGCCGCGCGCGAGCCTGGCGCATGCTGCACAAGCTGCGTGCGGGCCTGGTGCGGGCTGTACGGGCCGCGCGCGGGCCTTGCGCGCATCGTACGGGCTGCGCGCGGGCCTGGCGCAGGCTGCACGGGCTGCGCTCGGGCCGCGTGCGGGCTGTAGGGGTTGCGCGCGAGCGGCGCGCGGGCTGTACTGGCTGCGCGCGGGCTGTGCGTGGGCTGTACGGGCTGTGCGCGGCAGGGTAGAGTAGGGCAGTTCGAAAGCGCTAGGCAGGGCAGTAGATTCGGGCAGAAAAAATCAAGCCTAACTGGTGGGCCCTAAAAAAACGGTCCTAAGAAGGACCTGCTCTATACCATGTTAAGAGACTTAGGAGAAAGGTGATCGATTTGTGAAAGAACGAGGAATGAGTAAAGGAGGGGTTTCACTAGCAGTAGTTGGGATACATATAGCAAACCCTAACAGGGTTGTACTCGCTATAGAGCACCCCACTACAGGCTAGATAATAACATTCTGACACACCCCCATAGCCAAAGTGGGGTGTAATCAGCACAATGAGCAGGAGTTCACAATAACAAGCAAAGCTAGAGGTAATCACAGCGGGCAAGTGAGGAGGAGGAGGAACTGTGGAAGGAGAGAAGATGGGAGGCAACGACTGAAGCTGCAGAGGCACAGGCACAGGAGCGGCTGACTCAGTGGCTACCGAAGCAAGGGCGACGGACTACTGGAGTGACTGGCTCCGCGGCTAAGACGAGCGGCAGGAGCAACGGACCCACTGGCGACTGATGCAACAGGCTCACTGGCTACCGAAGCAAGGGCGATGGACTACACGCGCTGCAGGCGTCACGACAGCTACCTCCACACAACCTCCTCCAACTGACCCACACCCTAACTGCTTCACCCCTAACTCCACTCCCATGTCACCCCCAACTCCACTCCCATGTCACCCCCTCGTACCACTCCAACGGCTCCAACACAACACATCCACCCCCCTCAGCGGCAGCTGCAGCACTAGGAGACGAAGGAGGAGGAGGAGCAGGGGACGGCGCACAGAAACTGCACCCCCATACCCCCCACCCCCAAACCCTAATTCAGGAGAACGGGCAGCAGCAGGGGTGGGGCGCCGTCAGAAGCACGGGGGACAGCGGGCAGCTCAAGGGCAGAAAAGAACGGGCCACCCACGGGCCTGGGACAGCAAGACGAACCGCGCGCAGGCGGCCCGAGCCGCGCGCGGGCCTGGTGCAGCTCGTACGGGCCGCGCGCGGGCCTGGCGCAGCCCGTACAGGCCGCGCGCGGGCCGGGCGCAGCTCGTACGGGCCGCGCTCAGGGCTAGCGCAGCCCGCGCTGGCCGGGACGGGCGACCGGGGACGACGGGCTGGTCCCCGTCGCCCGTCGAAGCGCCCCTCAAGGGCGACGCGCGGACCGACGGGGCAGAAAGCCGCCGCGGGCCTCGGGGCGCACGGCGGGTTGAGAACCGCCGCACGCCCCGGGGCGCACGGCGGGCAGAAAACCGCCGCGCGCCTCGGGGCGCACGGCGGGCAGAAAACCATCGCACGCTCCGAGCGCGCGGCGGGAAGAAAAATCCATCGCACGCCACGGGGCGTGCAACACACAGAGTAGTAGTGGCAGCGGAAGCAGTGAGGTGGTGGGCCCATACACAGGAACGACCCAGGAGGGTCGACTTGCTCTGATAGCATGTGAAAGAACAAGGAATGAAGAAAGGAGGGGTTTCACTAGCAGTAGTTGGGATACATATAGCAAACCCTAACAGGGTTGTACTCGCTATAGAGCACCCCACTACAGGCTAGATAATAACATTCTGACACGATTAGGTCTAGGATGGGGTACAAACAAGAGTGTCGAGGTGAGTCTTGTACCCCCTAAGGCTAGCCCCTTTGTAGCCTAGACAAGTTAATACAAATATATTTTGACACTAAGGTCGAGCTAGGGTGCACTAGCACCTATGCTTCGATTCACTCCTAGCTGGGACCTCTCCGCTGACAAGACTGGTTATGGGAAGTACCAGAATAATCACCGAAGTGTGTTGACTTGTTTCTTTCTGGCCATGCCATGTTTGTCAGAAACTGAATTTTGTGTTCATTGATGTGGGTTGGGGTACATATAGCAACCCTAATATTTGTACCCCCTAAGACAAGCCTCACTAAAGGCTACAACATTTGATACACCCCCATATATCAAGATTATATTATATCCTGCTTGGTGTAGTTACTGTAGTCATTATGACAAACTGTTGGTGGTGCACATTTCTTGGCTTGTTTGTTCTCTATTTGTAACCTTCACTCAATATTGAAACCTCTTTTGGCCAATTCCCTCCCGCTCGTGCCTCTCGTAACTCTCGCTATGGCTAAACCTAATCTCCGAAGTTCTTAGCTACGTTTGACACCATAGCCTAAGTGAGGGGTGTCTGTCAGAAATTGTATCTCTATATATAACTGTATGTTATCCTAGCTAGTATAGTGTCTATCCTATTGTTGGTGGTATACCCTCCTTGGCCACCTTCCCTTGTCCTATATCTTGTATCTCTCTCTATAGTCAAACCCCTTCTTCTTTGGCCAAAAACCTCTCCTTCCTAGCTCCTAGGGAATCCATGTCTCCTAAGTTCTAAGTATCTAGCAAGGACAAAAGAGTACGGCCACAAGACCAGTCACAAACAAACAAAGCTCAGGGTGGATCACAACGTCACCAAACATTCCGAGCGCAAGCGAAGGGCCACAAGGCCAGTTCAAGAGTTCACAGGTATAGAAGTAGGGAGTACAAGACAACAAGCAACGACTATGCAAGACGAGAACCAGAGTCAACGAGACCTAACTGCACACAACACCTGTGGTGGTCGCAAGGCGGAAGCGCCTTGGTGAATATGTCGGCAGTGTTGGCCTCGGACTCCACAAAGTCCAAGCGAGCCTGTCCACGCCTCTGCAACTCTCGCAAAAGAAAGTACCTGGCGTTGATGTGCTTCACTCTGCTCTCCACTCGAGGCTCCCGACAGAGAAGAATGGCCGCATTGTTGTCAGTGAACAAGGTCAGTGCAGATATCGGCCGCTCACCTGAGCAAGAAGGTCAACCAACACAGCTCCTATGCAGCCATGGCTCCAGCGCAGATCTCAGCCTCAGTGGTAGAGGTCGAGACCGAAGAGGAACGCGTGGACCTCCACGAAAGAGCTCTAGATCCCAGACTGAAACAGTACCCCTGAGTAGACCTGTGAGTCTCGGCATCGTCGGCAAAAGAAGAGTCACAGTGACCAGTAAGAACGTCCGGCCTCCAAGAACCAGCCCCACGCCTGATGTCGTCGCTAGGTACTTCGCCACCCTCACAGCAGCTGTTCGGTGAACTTGACGGTGTCTCCCTGGCGCAACAAAACAAGCAAGGATGCTGAGACGGTAGGCGAGGTCCGGGCGAGTACAAGTCATCAGGTACATGAGGCAGCCCACCAGCTCTGCGTAGGGACCACAAGGCTAAAAGGGCTCGTCAGGAAAGGAACCAGTGAGTCTATGGTCAACAGCAAGAGGTGCGTGCTATACTCTGGAGTGCTGAAGTTCAAACCGCTGAAGGACCTGCTGCACCATGTGTGACTGTGAGAGTGTAGTGGTACGAGCGGCTCTGTCCCTGGTGATCTGCAGGCCAAGGTAGTGGTGCAGCTCACCAAGGTCAGTGCACGTGTTTCTCTTCTGCAGTTCGCTCTTCACGTCAGCCAAAGCAACCCTCTCAGTAGTAGCGAAAACCAGGTCATTGACGTATCTCTTCTGCAGTTCGCGCTTCACGTCAGCCAAAGCAACCCTATTAGTAGTAGCGAAAACCAGGTCGTTGACGTAGACCAGTACAAAGAACGGTGTGGAGCCATGACGAAAAAACAGCGACGGGTCGGCAGAAGATGGCTGGAAACCGAGGTCATACAAGGTAGAATGAAAGGTGCCGTGCCACTCACGAGGAGCCTGACGGAGACCGTAGACTGGTCGCCTCAGCCTTCACTGGGTCCCAGGAGGGAAAGTGCCAGTGAAGGCAGAGGGACGATGCAGCCAGACCTCCTAGTGTAGGCTTCCCTGAAGGAAGGCAGTGGAGAAGTCGAGAGAGTGCAGCTCGTAGTCTCTCTGTGCTGCTACGTGCAGTAACACTCGAAGAGTGGTCAACTTCGGGGTAGGCGCGAAGGTCTGAAAGAAGTCAACTCCCTCGCAATGACTGAAACCTCTAGCCACATAGTGCGCCTTGAAGATCGGAGGAGATCCTGGTGGCCGCTTCACCCTGAAGATCCACATGCCAACTCAGTGACGGGGGCAGTAAGGGCGGAGATAGAGGACAGAGAGGCACGAGGGTCCGTAACAAGGGAGGGTTGGTCGACTGCTGGCACAGCATGGTCGACCGGGTTCCAGCACGACTTGGTCGATTGCGCTCCAGCAGTGCAAAGTCGACAGCGTGCCAGCGTTGCAGGTTGACGGCGTGCCAGCGTTGCTCCCGCAGAACAGCATCGCCCCAGCTTCGCAGGTGCTTGCAGATGATTGGCATGCGGAGCCTTGTCACCTGCACAACGCACACACCAAGTCAACTTGACGCTGACGACTGCATCTAATCAGCCACGTCGACCTTGGGATACCACCACCGAGGTCAGACTCGCCAACTTCGCCTGGGCGACTGTCGCACTCCTCCGCAGAACCTCGTCACCCAGGTAACCTGGTCGACCGGGCAACCACGTCGACCAGCTGCTCCTGTATGTGCCCGTCGACCTCCCAAGTCGACGACCACCCCAAGTCGACCTCACCAGGTCGACCACGCCCCTGGTCGACTAGCTCCACGTCGACCAGCGCAGTTGTCAGCCGACCACTCAAGTCGGCTACCCGAAGTCGGCGTCACCAAGTTGACGCCCTGCTTTTCGACGCCCAACTGCTCGGCGTCCTGAGTCGAGGTCGACGTCGGCCCCTCCTTCGTCGACCACCAGGTCAGGTCGACCACCAGCAAGTCAACCTGCAGACCTGGTCGACCAACCACCAGGTCGACCAGCAGTCCTATCAGCCGACCACCCAAGTCGGCTGCCCCCAAGTTGGCGTCACCAAGTTGACGCCCTCCGCAGGTCGACTTCCCATGTCGACCTCCCTGAAGTCGGCGCCCGTGCAGTGTCCCCCGTGCAGGTCGACCTCCTTGTCAACCAGCTTGCCCACTACTGCAGGTCAGCTGCTCCCCTCACACCCGACCACGAAGTCGGCTCCGCCCAAGCAAGGACGGGGCCTACACACAACTCCCGTTGACAGGCCCGAAGGCCAAAAACAGGAGGAGGAGATGGCGGCTGCTGCTGCTGCGGCGGAAGTTGCTGCTACTCCTGCTGCGGCTGTTGGTGCTACTGCTCCAACTGCGGCTGCTGCTGCTGCTCCTGCTGCTGCTGCTCCTCCAGCCGTTGTAGCTCCAGCTGTTGCCGCTCCATCTCTCTCTCCTCTTGCTTCAACTCCAGCTGCTCCTCACGGGCACTGCGAACACGGGCCTGGAGCCGGGTCGGGTAGGGGTGGGGGGGAGGAGTTGTGTCTGGGACGATGGTAGCCAGCCGCCCCAGCAGCAGCCGCCCCAGCAGCAGCAGCCCCTGGAGCAGCCGCCCCAGCAGCAGCAGCCCCTGGAGCAGCCGCCCCAGCAACAGCAGCCCCTGGAGCAGCCGCCCTAGCAGCAGCAGCCCCAGCAGCAGCAGCCCCTGGAGCAGCCGCCCCTGCAGCAGCCGCCCCTGGCCCCTGCAGCAGCCGCTCCTGGACCCGGTGCAGCCGTGGGGGGTTGGGTGTGGGGGTGATGGTTGTGGGGGTGTCGGTTGTGCGTGCCGTCCCCTCCTCCTCCTCCTCCTTTGTCTCCCACTACTGCAGCTATCGCTGAGGGGGGTGGATGTGTGGGAGTCGGAGGTTTAGGGTTTAAGGGGGTGCTGTGGGTGTAGGGCTAGGGTTTGAGCAGGGGGTGTGTGAGAGGGGCGTTGGGCAGCTGGGGGAGGTTGAGTGGAGGCAGCAGTCTTGTCGTCAGTAGCACCAGCAGTCCGGAGGCTACAATCTCCGGTAGTCGCTAGTCGCCTGTGGGTCAGTTGCTCGTCTGCCGCTACTTTTAGCCGCGGAGCCAGTTACTCCTGTAGTCCGGGCCTTTGCTTTCGGTAGCCACTGAGCCAGCAGCTCGTCTGTGTGTCTGCAGCGTCAGCACTCGCCTCCCATCTTCTCTCCCCCACAGTCTCTCCTCCTCCTCTCTTGCCCTCTGTGATTAGCCCTAGCCTTACTTACCTATTGTGAACTCTAGCTCTATGCCTGCATGCTGTACTGATTATACCCCACTTTGACTATGGGGGTGTGTCAGATTATAATGCATGTCTAGTCTGTAGTGGGGTACTCAAAAGTGAGTATAACCCTTTTAGGGCTTACTACTTATATCCCCCTCCTTTCTAGCTTCAACATTCTCCTTCTAAACTCTCTCACATTTTCCTTACACCCTACACCCTCGAACTTCACCCCACAACTCGAACTCACCTAAACTACTATGGCTCCTAAGCCTAAGTCACGCTAGATTCTTAACAAGATGATGTCGGAAGGGGGGGCAGCAGAGGCTGGCGCAGAGGGAGGGGCGGGAAGGGGCAGGATGGGAGGGGGGGGGGAGAGGGGAGGGAAGGACAGACGGTGGCTGGTCGAAATCAGACCAGTGAAGAGAGGGGACAGGAGGGGCGGGTGGGGGGGAATGGAATGGGGATTAAGTCTCATCGAACATGACGTCCTGGCTGCGGATGAGTTGGTGAGAGGAAGGGGCATAGAAAAGATAGCCAGGACAGTTAGAGTTGATGCCAAGGAATGCACAGAGTTGCGTCTTGGGAGCGAGTTTCCCACCCTGACGGGACCGGTCTGCTGGATTGACAAGAACATGGGCGACACACCCCCAGACCCGAAGAGGGCGAACAGAGGGCTGGCGGCCAGTCCAAAGCTGGAAGGGGGTGGTAGTAGGGCAAAGAGGATGAGGGCGGAGGTTAGAGAGTAGAGTGGCATGGAGGAGAGCGTAGCTTCAAAGAGAGTGGGGAGCAGAGGCATGGGTGAGAAGACAGCGATTGATTTCCATGAGAGTGCGATTGCGACGCTCGGCAACCCCATTTTGTTCTGGTGAGTGAGGAAGAGTGGAGGTCTGGCGAATGCCATGAGAGGCACAGTAAGAGGAGAGAGAGTGATTAAAGAATTCGCCACCACCATCCGAGTGGAAGCACGCGACAGGACGCTTAAAGCATAGACGAGCCTGCTCAGCCCAGCGAATGATGAGGGAGGGAGCGTCAGATTTGGCACGGAGGGGATAGACGGTGGCGAATCGTGAGTGGTCATCAACCAAAAGCAGAAAGTAGCGATGACCCTGACGAGACGAAGTGGGTGAAGGACCCCAGAGGTCCATATGAACAAGGTCAAGGGGTTGGGGAGAGGCAGAGGGGGAAGAGGGATGGGGTGACTGGGATAATTTGGCCTGGACACATGGGGTGCATGGAGGAGCAAGAGAGGGAGGAAGAGGGGGGGGAGAGGAAGGGAGGCCATGAAGAAGCTTGGAGTAGACCATACTGCGAAGAAGTGGAAAATTGGGGTGGCCAAGCCGATGATGGAGGACAAGGGTAGGTTGAGTGAGAGAACGATAGTCGCAAGAAGGAACGGGAGGGGCGGAAGCGGAAGAGGCATGATGGGCAGAAGGGGGGAGAGAGTCACGAAGAGTGTAGAGGCGAGTGACAGGGGAAAGAGTAAAGCGTGCAAGATGGCGGCTGCGATGATGGAGATCACAATAGGAGTCACATTCAGGAAAGATAGCTCGCACACAAAGACGTTGAAGTGCAGAGAGAGAGAGAGAAGGTTGTGGTGGCAGGAAGGGACATAGAGGCCAGTCACAGCACCAGAGGGGGAGGCAGGACAGGGAAGAGAGGAGGTAGCAGGGCAAGTCATGGTCATGGTATCCCCAGCTCCTTGAATGGAGAGGGGTTGGGGAAAAGAGCGAAGCACACCAGCATCACGAAAAACAGAGTCAGTGGCACCACTGTCAAGAACAAACTCAAGAGTGTGAGGGAGAGAAAGAGCAGCAGCTGTGGGACGAAGATACTGAGAATCATTGCCATTAACAGAAGGAGCAAACATCATGGCAAAACGAGGGTCCATAAGGGGAGAAGCTCCCAGAATGCTATCCTGACTAGGCATAGTCACACTGAGAGCAAAGGTTTGAGCACTGGTACCAGAGTCGGCAGCCACAAGTACCGCCTGGGCAGAAGACTGGCGACGCTGACGAGAGAGTTGAAGCCAATTGGTAGGGCGACCGGTGTTGCCAGCCAGGAACCAGTCATCGGTGAGCTTCTAGAAGCAGGAGGAGGAGGGATGATTGGTGCGACCACATGGCTGACCCTTGCGGGGCCCTTGGCGAATGATGTAGGTGCAAGGAGGAAAGGTGTTGCGAGGGCGAGAGGAAGCAGCGGCGGCAGTGGAGGTGGGGAGAGGGGGGGGGGGGCGGAAGAGGGTGTGACAGCGGCGGCAGTAGGAGGGCAGCTGTGGAGGTTGAGCTCTGCCTGGAGGAGGAAGGCAGAGACACGAGAGAACGACCACTGGTCGGCAGGGCACTCACCATACAGAGTGACATGAACACTGTATTCAGGAGTGAGGCCTGTGAGGAGGAGGGCACCGCACACATGATCGGAAAGTTCAAACTTTTGAGAGGCAAGTTGGGAGGACAGCGTCTGCACACGAGCGATGTAGTCCGCCATGGTGGTGAAGTCAGCAAGGCAAAGAGAGGTAAGCTCACGTAAGAGGGCAATGACACTGATGGGAGTCTGCAATTGGAAGCGCTCGGTAAGATAGCCGAGAAGGTCCTTGGCATAGCGGATGTGCGAGCACTGAGGGAGAAGGGCTGGAGGTAGGCAGGCAAGGATGATCTGGTAGGCACTTGCGTTGGCAACATGCCAGTCAGTGAGAAGGTCAGAGTGAGATGGAGCAAAAGCAGAGGGAGTAGAGGCAGAGCGAGGAGAGGGGGCAGAGAGGTGCTCAGTGAGGCACTTGCGGGTGCTCTCGAGGGACTCAGCAAGAATACGAGCGAGGTCACGGGCTGCAGCATTGTCAAGAGCAGCCGCAGCACTGGCTTGGGCCGTGGCCGCAATCCGCTCAGTTTCAGCGATAGCAGCACGAAGGCCATCAGCATAGGGGTCAGAAGAGGTAGAGGTAGGTGCAGAGGCAGGTTTAGGAATGGCGCCAGAACCACTCTGCTGAGTGACAAACCAGAGGTTAAAGCCACTCACGAGGGTGCCAGACGGCGTGCGCTCGAGACAGTTCAGCCAACTCGGGAAGTTGACTGCGCTGCCATCAGGCGCAAGCTAAAGGACCAGCAGAGGGAGGGAGGGGAGGGCGAGAGAGGTCGCCATAAGGAGGAGGAGACAGCTGCAGAGCAGATGAGGGGAGAGGTATAAGAGGCGGAGGAATAAGGGCTAAGGAGTCCGCTGCTGCGCCGCTGAGGGGAGAAACTAGAGGAGGAGGGATAGTGGCGGGGTAGTCTGCTGCTGCGCCGCTGAGGGGAGAAACTAGAGGAGGAGGGATAGTGGCAGAGTAGTCTGCTGCTACGCCGCTGAGGGGAGAAACAAGAGGAGGAGGGATAGTGGCGAATTCGTCTGCTGCTGCGCCGCTGAGGGGAGAAACTAGAGGAGGAGGGATAGTGGCGGGGTAGTCTGCTGCTGTGCTGCTGAGGGGAGAAATAAGAGGAGGAGGGATAGTTGTGAAGGAGTTCGTAGTTGAGCAGATGAGGGGAGGGTACTGAGGAGGAGGAAAGGTGTGGAGGAGCAACAACTACAATACACAATCAGTCACCAGCTGCAGCAGATGGGGAGAGAAAAGAGGTGGAGGAAAACGAGCGGAAGGGGAGTTAGAGGGAGAGAGGAGAGGAGGAGGATGGTGAAGGGGCGGGTTTGTGGGAAGAGCGCGCCACAAGCACGGACGAGTTGCAGCAGATGAGGAGAGAAAGGAGGAGGAGGGCGAGGGAGGGGAGGGCGGATTGGGAAGGGGCAGGGTGCGCCGCAGGGGAGGCAGGAGCGCGCGTTGCTCGACGAAGCGAAGCGCGCGCGGCGACGGCAGCGCAATGCACGCGCGACGAGGCGGGAAGGGGGCAGAGGGGAGGGGGGGGCGGCTGAGAGCGCTACGAGCAAAAAACAGCGTGCTACCGCCGGGAACGTGAGAGGAGGAGGCGCGATGAAGGGGGAAGGCGCAGGAGAGCGAACGGACGGTAGGGAGGCGCGCTACGGAGTGAAATAGAGCATCCACGTGACTAGAATGAAGAAAACCGCGAGGATGCTAAGTGTGACTTGAAGGAAACGATAGAATAGAAGAAAATGAAAATCGTCTAGGTAAGTAGCGCGGAAATGGCCAAAGGACCAGAAAATTTCTAAGAGATGCGGATAAAAGGGAAACGCCTAGGACTAGGCTCTGAATACCATGTTGAAGTTAGAGAAGCCATGGATGGCGAGAGTTTTTGGTGAGGTGGAAAAGTTGCACTAGGAAGAGAAATGTCGAGGTACAAAAGAGAGAGGGTTGGAAACCCTAATTGAACCTAGGGTGTGTTCGGTTTGTACTAAAAACTACAATATGAACCTAAAATGAACCTGAATGCGTAACTCTCTCTAAGCATGGAGAAAAAATATAAGAACACCAAAATAAAGGCCAGAGCGAGCTCTAGCCTACTCCAACAGCTTTCACCACTGTAAACCCACCTGTTCTGTCCCAAGGCAGCAGCAACCGTGGATGCTGCTGCCTTGGGCCTGGTTTCAGCATCCCCCACTTGTTCAGTCCCCAGGCAGCAACAACCAGAGTTGCTGCTGCCTTGGGCTTGCTTTCACCACTGTAAACCCACCTGTTCAGTCCCAAGGCAGCAGCAACTCTGGATGCTGCTGCCTTGGGCCTGGTTTCAGCATCCCCCACCTGTTTAGTCCCCAGGCAGCAACAACCAGAGTTGCTGCTGCCTTGGGCTTGCTTTCACCATTGTAAACCCACCTGTTCTGTCCCAAGGCAGCAGCAACCGTGGATGTTGCTGCCTTGGACCTGGTTTCAGCACCATGCCTCCACCTGTTCAGCCCCCAGGCAGCAACAACCAGAGTTGCTGCTGCCTTGGGCTTGCTTTCACCACTATAAACCCACCTGTTTAGTCCCAAGGCAGCAGCAACTCTGGATGCTGCTACCTTGGGCCTGGTTTCAGCATCCCCCACCTGTTCAGTCCTCAGGCAGCAACAGCCAGAGTTGCTGCTGCCTTGGGCTTGCTTTCACCACTGTAAACCCACCTGTTCTGTCCCAAGGCAGCAGCAACCGTGGATGCTACTGCCTTGGCCTTGCTTTCACCACTGTAAACCCACCATCTCAGTCCAAAGGGAGCAGCATCTCTGGATGCTGCTGCCTTGGACCTGGTTTCAGCACCATGCACCCACCTGTTCAGTCCCCAGGGAGCAGCAACCAGTGTTGCTGCTGCCTTGGGCTTGCTTTCACCACTGTAAACCCACCTGTTCTGTCCCAAGGCAGCAGCATCTCTGGATGCAGCTGCCTTGGGCCTGGTTTCAGCACCATGCACCCACCTGTTCAGTCCCCAGGCAGCAGCAACCAGAGTTGCTGGTGCTTTGGGCCCTTTCTCTATTGCGTGCACTCACCGCTCGGTGCTGCATGACGTGCATTTGCACATTTCTGCAGACATCTAAAGATGCCCTAATCCTTGTCCCTGCTGTGCCAACGCCCTAACCACCCATCTCTTTCCTCTCCTCGGGGTATGCGCTGACATGTTTTCAGATGGCAGGGGCTGGTGTAGGTGTGGGAGGGCATCCTGCAATACAGGCATGTAAGGATGCCCAGAGAGGAACGGTCAATATTTCGGTCCACATGCGGCCACTTCTGTGTGTTCTCCGCGTTGGGCTCTCAGCCTTGTACCTTGGGGACACGATGGCGACGACAGATGATGTGATTCAATTTTTGGCGGAGTCAGCACCCCAAGCGACCAACCGACTTATTGAGGCGGGCCTAGCAGCAAGTATGACACAAGGTTTGGGCGAGCGTGTGATGTGTGCATGATATGAAGTGCTGGTTGTCTTTCTGTCAAATGTCCTACACCCGTGAAATGTATCACATGCCTGCACATTCTCTGCCTCACAGATCCTGCTTCAAACGACACTCATACCGGCGTAATTGTGGAAAGACATCGAAAAGAGTACGGCCGCATCTTCAAAAAACGCGCGAAAGGATCTATGGAGGATGTAGTAGCCCTGCATCAACGGCCCAATCGAGTGCTGGCCGAGCTTAGATACTCCTTCCCACTGGTGTAGTATGATGCGCGCGGAAGACTGCGACAGGTTTCTGGTCGATCATGGGGAGGCGCCAGGCGTGGCGCGGCATTTGCAGCGACGCGTAATTCCGGTAAGATTTGGAAGATGCATCTGAAGTTGGCTTGTTTTGGACGTGAGTAATAAACGACGTCCCGTCCACACTCCCAATACGTTTCAGGGGCCAACCATGGAGGGAGTGGCAACGTCATGGGAACCGAACTGCCAGATGTGCCAGCCGTAGGCATTGTGGGCATGGATGCTGATGAGGGCGTTTCTGGAGCGCCTGGAGTTACTACAGTGGCTGCGCCCGCACGAAGTGTGACGACTAGTGGGTGCGGTGGCTAAATATGGCAAAATATCATTGTGCACTATCAAACACGTCGTTGTATCCATGTCCAAACTCCCCTCCTCTTTATGTCCACTAGGCCTGCCAACAGCCACCGACGGGCAGATGCACGTGGGAGTGTCCCTAGGCACTGGCCTTCTGCTCCGAGCGTGGATGACATCGACGGACAACGGGTATGTCTTGTCGAGCCTCGACAGTTGGTTGGGTTCTTCCAAGGGTGTCGATTGGTGTGTTCACATGAGCGAGCGTGTAGTGAGGGGATAACATTGATGTCATGGAAGTTCTCATGGGCATCGGTCAGCATGTTTTGAAGATGCGACGCGTGTTCGCATGGTGTAGAGTTTTGGTCATGTCCAAGCCGGCGTATCGAGAGAGCACGAATCGGTGTAGGCGCGCGTTCTCCGATTCTACAGTCGAAATTTGTCGGGGCATTTGCTTTAGCCGGAATGGGGTATCAACAAATGTGGGAGTTTTGTCGCAACTTCGGCTTGCCAGCACCAGGGAAGGGCACATTTTACAAGTACCTTGGTGATGATAATGGGTTATGGAATGCTATACTGAGAGAGGCTGATAAGTCTATGGCTGCGGTACGAGAAGAGATGATGAAGCGAGAAATCCCTACAGAATATGTAGTGGACGATGGTCGATGGTCACATGTTCGTGAGGGAGAGTGGTGTACAGTATCGTTCTTAGATTTGCTGTCCAAAAAGATAGTGTACTGTGCGACGACACGAAAAAGGGTGGACGACACTTCTTCGGTGCGGCTAGAAAGGGTGGCTTTTGATAAAGGGTTAGATGAACTGGCGCAGAAAGGGTTTACGGTGGAAGGGATCTTCTCCGACCAAGGGACTACTTTTCGTGGGGCAGCGTCCGAAAGGGGGTTGAACCACCAGGTGGACTGGTGGCATGTGAAGCGGACTCTTTACAAGTTGTTTCTGAAAGAACTTCAGGATGTTGTCCGTGCACCAGTGGCTGTGGACAAGGCGACCTGTATTGAGGATCTATGGCTTGCGACTATCGATGGGCTACGGCAATGGTTGACAGCACGGGGGTTGGAGAAAGAGTCGAAAGCTTCACTGAAAGGGGACTTGGTGGAAGTCGTTTGTAAAGCCATGGGCACGATTGTTTACAGGAAGATGACCCCGGAAGAGGCGAAATGGAAGATTCCCGAGCTAAGAAAGGTGGTGCGGATGGGGGGGGAGTGTAGCCCAGTGAAGGTGCCTGTGACCTACGATGAGGTGCCTGGTGCTTCTGATGCGGATGTGTGGGAGCGGGATGAGAGCGCTGAGTGGGCTACCGTGGACAGGCCGACACCAGAGGAGTGGAACGTTGACGTTCAGTGGGAAGACGTGGAAGAGCTATGGAGTTATGATGTGCACCCGACGCAGGGTGCGCGACCAACATCTTTGGCGAGCACCCTCATCATGCTTGCGCACGCTGGCGCGAACGGAAACTCCCATTTCATCGGTGGATCCACTCCTTGGGCCAACACCGACACGGAGACTGGTATGCATACACCCCTTCCCAAGTTTTGGGCATGCTTGATCCAAGTACTACTCTATACTCTGTTTTCGTCTTTCATTTTCTAACATTCACAGATGCGCTACATGGAGTCGAGGCTGATACCGAAGTGCAGAACCCTAATGCGTTCAGCGAGCCCGAGACACTACCTCGGTGGACTGGTCGCCAAAAGCGGAAACGAGGTGAAGATCAGATCGATTATGGCAAGGAGGAACAAACTGTGGCACAACACTTATCCTCTCATTTCTATCACGTGATGGTGCGATGTGGTGCGAAGAAGAAAGAGGGGCATCGTATGACCCTGGCCGACGTGGCCAGGGAGCTTGGGAGCCCACCCAACCACTGGGCCGGTGACCACTCCGGCTGCACTGGGGTAGGAGAGACCCCACCTCGCTGCGTCAGAGAGGGGTGGGGCAAGGACCATGCCATATATGAGTTTGGGTCGTCGACACACAAGGCGGTTTGTGCATGGTTCTCCAAGCACTTAAGCCCTGAGAAGGAGAAGTCCTTTGTGCATGGCGCGTCAAGTTCTCTGAACGAGTCTTTCCATTCTTTGATCATCAAATACGCACCTAAGCGGATACAGTTTCAGGGCAGCTTCCCGGCACGAGTCGGTCTCGCGGTTCTTCATTGGAATCACGGCATGGATCGCCTGGTGACCGCCTATCGCACTAGAGTCTGACAGGTGACGAGGATCAGGCGCGGATCCAAGGAGCGCATCTTGAATAGAATGGATTGGGCTTGGGTTGATCGCATCATGGAGGAATGGCAACGAACACTGCGGCATGGAGATAATGTGGATGTTGACGAGATGCCTGAATCAACAGCAACGGCTGCGCAGCTGGTCGATGCATCGATCGCACAGCCCACAGTATTTGTTCTTGAGCCAGTGAGACCAGTGCGCCAAGGCGGGTTCGGTCCGGTGTGCGGCACGTCTCGTGGATCTGCTCGCCGTCGTTTGGGTAAGCAACGGCAGCGCAACGTGAGTTGTTATTGCTCAGTATGGCTCATACTCGACGTAAACATTCTAGCCAGCGTAATGTGTTCACCATCCGCGTCTTCCAGTCCATCTGTATGTTGCTTATAGGTGATGTGTCGAACCTCCCACGCTAAGTGCCCAAGGCGAACATCAAGCGAGCTTTCAAACCCGCGCGAGGCTTGCTCGGCATCACGCAGAACCACCACGACGCCCACCACGACAATCGAACCCCCCAAAGGTATTTGACAAACACCCATCGCCCACCATGCTATAACTTGGCCTGCTCAGCTCTCCCATTCCCTACCATGCCCTGTTTGGTCTCGCCTCGATCTTGTCTACTCCACCTCGGCATGCCACTCCCCATCTTCCCTGTCCTGCCCCGCACCGCCTTTCTCTGCTCCAACTAAACATGCCATGCTATTCCAGGAGATGCCCTGCCCTGCCCTGCCCTGTCATGCCCTACCCTGCCCTGCCCTTCCCTGCCCTGCCCTGCCCTGCCAGCCATGCCCTGCCGTGCCGTGCCGTGCCCTGCCCTGCCATGCCGTGCCGTGCCGTGCCCTGCCCTGCCCTGCCCTGCCCTGCCCTGTCCTGCCCTGACCTGCCCTGACCTGCCCTGCCCTGCCCTGCCCTGCCATGTCCTGCCCTGCAATGCCTTGTCCCGCCCCGCCCCGCCCTTGTCAGCACCCTCATTTTTCTGCCATGCCATGACTAGAGGGGCCATGCCTGCCCTGCTTTCTCATGGCCCGCCCTGCCCTTGTCTGCACCATCCGCGTCATGCCATGCCCTGCCCTGCCCTCCCTTGTCATGCTCCGCTCCGCCCTTCTCCCTCCCCCCCTCCAGGCATGCCCTGCCATGCTCTGCGGATGAGATTATTCATAGCTACACGGACACCACCCTGGCTTATCCTCCTTCTCATTGGCTATAGCTGCAGGTTACCACTGTGAGAGGGATAAGGCAGAATTGCCATCGGATCAAGGGGATGATGTGGCAGACGCAGTGATAAAAGATGCGGAGGAGTGGAGCGACGATAGTGATGAGTGGTGGCTAGCAGGCCACTATGACGGGGAGGAAGTGGAGGTGTGGGTGGCAGGTCAGGATGAATAAATGGGGTTGTGTTTCCATCCCCACTGTGCTAATGTGGTCTTGAACATGTCATGGTTGAATGTGTTTAGAGGACTATGCCGTTCTGTCCTAAACCTAATCATGCTAAGAGCAAAATCAACTTGCACATATTATAGTTGCAATATACGTTATCAGACTTTGGAGTCTGAATCAGAGTCCGTTCAGACTTTTTTTTTGTACCTAGTCTGAACTCAAAGAATTTATTTATGTACCTTGTCTGATTTTCCAGAGTTTTTTCTTATGCTTTGTCTGAAATTTCAGCCTAATTTTACTAGGGTAGGCTGAGCCTCAGACTTGTATCGGGCGTACACTCTGCGCGCTTATCGGAGCAAAGTTTCCTGGAAGTTTCCTTCCGATATGCCCACTTCCGAGATGGCAGTTGAGTGCCAGGACGTGAGCAACGCTCAGTTCGACAGCTGGGACATCCAAATCCACTCGTTCGTCGAGAATATCTTCCAGCTTCGCTGAGGAAATGGTTGCTTGATTACGAGATTTCTGAAGACAAAATCTCGTCACATGTAAGTTATCGCTAATGTATTGTAAAGAATAGGCGACTTTGATGTTGATTCGCTGTAAAAACATCTGCAGCACGCACTGGTGTGAATTGCAAAGTTCCTGATTTGTACTGAAAGTTTCGTGTGGCACTGTCTGATCCTCACATGCCACGCCAAGCAACACTTATGCCTGCTGCCAGCTCATAGGGCACTAGCTTGTTTGGTATCCCAAAAAGGATACATCCATGATGATGTGTAACAGTTATCTTACTCCAAAGGTGTCAGTGCCTAGCTCTGTTTGCACTTTATTGCAAATTATTGCCGAGGTAACCACTTGGCATCCAATGTACACTACTTCAGGATGGCTTATACTTGCATTTCACAAGGACCTCGTTCACAATGCGCAGTGAAGTGAGCCACAGTACTGGAATCGACACACCAGTTAGCCTGCCAACACATGGCAGATGCATGGGTGGGATAGAAGGCGCACGGCTTGAGGGCTAAAAAATTTACCGGTAGTAGCTTAGAGTAGGAGCAGACGAACCAGTGGCAGCTATAGGATCTCTGGAGGGACTTGCTGCTGCTCTTGAAGCAGAAAAGCAGGAGTGCAAGGGCTGACAGCAGCGGTGCAAGGGCTGACAGCAGGGGTGCAAGGGTGGAAAGCAGGGGTGCAAGGGTGGAAAGCAGGGGTGCAAGGGGGAGAAGCAGGGGTGCAAGGGTGGGAAGCTGGGGTGCAAGGGTGGGAAGCAGGGGTGCAAGGGTGGGAAGCAGGGGTGCAAGGGTGGAAAGCAGTGCATAGGTGGAAAGTGGGACCAGACGGAACAGTGACAATTTGAATTCACATTAGCGGTGGGTATGTGAGGAGTGGGTGATATGAAGGGAGTGGGAAGTTTGGAACGAGGGTGTAGGGATATGAGAGGAGCAGGGGGTATGAGGGGACTGTGGGGTATGAGAGGAGTTGGGCGTACGAGGGGAGTGCGGGGTATGAGAGGAATGGGGAGTATGAGAGGAGTGGGGGGAGTCCACTGTATGGAATGAGTGGGGTAATGAGAGGAGTGGGGAGTATGAAAGGAGTGGGGGGTATGAGAGGAGTGGGGAGTATGAAAGGAGTGGGGGGTATGAGAGGAGTGGGGAGTATGAAAGGAGTGGGGGGTATGAGAGGAGTAGGGAGTATGAAAGGAGTGGGGGGAATGAGAGGAGTGGGGAGTATGAAAGGAGTGGGGGGTATGAGAGGAGTGGGGAGTATGAAAGGAGTGGGGGGTATGAGAGGAGTGGGGAGTACGAAAGGAGTGGGGGGTATGTTGCAGCATGCCACTGGCAATATGCTGAACGAGGCATTACTGGACATGTCTTCAAAATCATCAATGCAGCAGATCCCCCGGTCGCTCAGCACCTGGGCGCCGCTCTCCAGTACCTGCTGGGCGGCAAGCATGGAGGGGAATGGGAAGAGAAAAAGAAGCACACATCTCAGCATTCAGCCCAGACTTCATCAACTCATGGATGCAGCAGGCACTTTTCGAACGTGAGCGTGTTCCTAAGTCTGCTGCGCTGCCCCCTAGTTGCACCTGCGTCCCCCCTCCTCCTTCCGGATTGCTCTTGCAATCCAAAAAGGTCTGCAAGAGAGGGTGAATGGTCACTGAGATTGCACACAAGTCTGCTGCGCTGCCCCCCTGTTGCGCGTGCGTCCCCTCTCGTCTTTGCGATTGTACATGGGGAGGGAGAGGATGGGGGGGGGAAGCAGGGAAGGGGATGGGGGGAAGCAAGGAAGGGGATGGGGGGCAGCGGGGAAGGGGATGGGGGGAAGCGGGGATGGGGATGGGGGGAAGCAGGGAAGGGGATGGGGGGAAGCAGGGAAGGGGATGGGGGGAAGCAGGGAAGGGGATGGTGGGAAGCAGGGAAGGGGATGGGGGGAAGCAGGGAAGGGGATGGGGGGAAGCAGGGAAGGGGATGGGGGGAAGCAGGGAAGGGGATGGGGGGAAGCAGGGAAGGGGATGGGGGGAAGCAGGGAAGGGGATGGGGGGAAGCAGGGAAGGGGATGGGGGGAAGCAGGGAAGGGGATGGGGGGAAGCAGGGAAGGGGATGGGGGGAAGCAGGGAAGGGGATGGGGGGAAGCAGGGAAGGGGATGGGGGGAAGCAGGGAAGGGGATGGGGGGAAGCAGGGAAGGGGATGGGGGGAAGCAGGGAAGGGGATGGGGGGAAGCAGGGAAGGGGATGGGGGGAAGCAGGGAAGGGGATGGGGGGAAGCAGGGAAGGGGATGGGGGGAAGCAGGGAAGGGGATGGGGGGAAGCAGGGAAGGGGATGGGGGGAAGCAGGGAAGGGGATGGGGGGAAGCAGGGAAGGGGATGGGGGGAAGCAGGGAAGGGGATGGGGGGAAGCAGGGAAGGGGATAGGGGGGAAGCAGGGAAGGGGATGGGGGAAGCAGGGAAGGGGATGGGGGGAAGCAGGGAAGGGGATGGGGGGAAGCAGGGAAGGGGATGGGGGGAAGCAGGGAAGGGGATGGGGGGAAGCAGGGAAGGGGATGGGGGGAAGCAGGGAAGGGGATGGGGGGAAGCAGGGAAGGGGATGGGGGGAAGCAGGGAAGGGGATGGGGGGAAGCAGGGAAGGGGATGGGGGGAAGCAGGGAAGGGGATGGGGGGAAGCAGGGAAGGGGATGGGGGGAAGCAGGGAAGGGGATGGGGGGAAGCAGGGAAGGGGATGGGGGGAAGCAGGGAAGGGGATGGGGGGAAGCAGGGAAGGGGATGGGGGGAAGCAGGGAAGGGGATGGGGGGAAGCAGGGAAGGGGATGGGGGGAAGCAGGGAAGGGGATGGGGGGAAGCAGGGAAGGGGATGGGGGGAAGCAGGGAAGGGGATGGGGGGAAGCAGGGAAGGGGATGGGGGGAAGCAGGGAAGGGGATGGGGGGAAGCAGGGAAGGGGATGGGGGGAAGCAGGGAAGGGGATGGGGGGAAGCAGGGAAGGGGATGGGGGGAAGCAGGGAAGGGGATGGGGGGAAGCAGGGAAGGGGATGGGGGAAGCAGGGAAGGGGATGGGGGGAAGCAGGGAAGGGGATGGGGGGAAGCAGGGAAGGGGATGGGGGGAAGCAGGGAAGGGGATGGGGGGAAGCAGGGAAGGGGATGGGGGGAAGCAGGGAAGGGGATGGGGGGAAGCAGGGAAGGGGATGGGGGGAAGCAGGGAAGGGGATGGGGGGAAGCAGGGAAGGGGATGGGGGGAAGCAGGGAAGGGGATGGGGGGAAGCAGGGAAGGGGATGGGGGGAAGCAGGGAAGGGGATGGGGGGAAGCAGGGAAGGGGATGGGGGGAAGCAGGGAAGGGGATGGGGGGAAGCAGGGAAGGGGATGGGGGGAAGCAGGGAAGGGGATGGGGGGAAGCAGGGAAGGGGATGGGGGGAAGCAGGGAAGGGGATGGGGGGAAGCAGGGAAGGGGATGGGGGGAAGCAGGGAAAGGGATGGGGGGAAGCAGGGAAGGGGATGGGGGGAAGCAGGGAAGGGGATGGGGGGAAGCAGGGAAGGGGATGGGGGGAAGCAGGGAAGGGGATGGGGGAAGCAGGGAAGGGGATGGGGGGAAGCAGGGAAGGGGATGGGGGGAAGCAGGGAAAGGGATGGGGGGAAGCAGGGAAGGGGATGGGGGGAAGCAGGGAAGGGGATGGGGGGAAGCAGGGAAGGGGATGGGGGAAGCAGGGAAAGGGATGGGGGGAAGCAGGGAAGGGGATGGGGGGAAGCAGGGAAGGGGATGGGGGGAAGCAGGGAAGGGGATGGGGGGAAGCAGGGAAGGGGATGGGGGGAAGCAGGGAAGGGGATGGGGGGAAGCAGGGAAGGGGATGGGGGGAAGCAGGGAAAGGGATGGGGGGAAGCAGGGAAGGGGATGGGGGGAATCAGGGAAGGGGATGGGGGGAAGCAGGGAAGGGGATGGGGGGAAGCAGGGAAGGGGATGGGGGGAAGCAGGGAAGGGGATGGGGGGAAGCAGGGAAGGGGATGGGGGGAAGCAGGGAAGGGGATGGGGGGAAGCAGGGAAGGGGATGGGGGGAAGCAGGGAAGGGGATGGGGGGAAGCAGGGAAGGGGATGGGGGGAAGCAGGGAAGGGGATGGGGGGAAGCAGGGAAGGGGATGGGGGGAAGCAGGGAAGGGGATGGGGGGAAGCAGGGAAAGGGATGGGGGGAAGCAGGGAAGGGGATGGGGGGAAGCTGGGAAGGGGATGGGGGGAAGCTGGGAAGGGGATGGGGGGAAGCAGGGAAGGGGATGGGGGGAAGCAGGGAAGGGGATGGGGGAAAGCAGGGAAGGGGATGGGGGGAAACAGGGAAGGGGATTGGGGGAAACAGGGAAGGGGATTGGGGGAAACAGGGAAGGGGATTGCGGGAAACAGGGAAGGGGATTGGGGGAAACAGATAGAGGGTGTGGAGAAGCAGGTCAGAGGATGGGGGAAACAGGGCAGGGGATAAGGGGTCACAAGGGATAGGATTGGGGGAACGGGGGCAGATGCCAGAGGAAGGTACATGGGGTGGGACAGGAAAGATGGTGAGATCGAGGGAGAGGAGGGGCATATGGGGAAAGCGAAGGCTCACCTGGTGCGTGGCGCTCACCTCTCTGAGGTCCTTCCCTATGTCCTCCCCCCTCTGTATCTCCCCCTGTGTCCTTCCCCTTCTGTCTATCTCCCTGTCTCCTTCCCCCTCTATCTCTCCCCCTGTGACATTCCCCCTCTGTCTCTCCCCCTGTGTCCTACACCCTCTATCTCTCCCCCTGTGTCCTACACCCTCTATCTCTCCCCCTGTGTCCTACACCCTCTATCTCTCCCCCTGTGTCCTACACCCTCTATCTCTCCCCCTGTGTCCTACACCCTCTATCTCTCCCCCTGTGTCCTACACCCTCTATCTCTCCCCCTGTGTCCTACACCCTCTATCTCTCCCCCTGTGTCCTACACCCTCTATCTCTCCCCCTGTGTCCTGCACCCTCTGTCTCTCCCCCTGTGTCCTCCACCCGGTGCCTCCCCCATCTGTCTCTCCCCCTCTGTCCTTGTCCCTCACCCCCGTGTCCTTCCCCATCTGTCCGTGGGAAGGGCGAGGAAAGAGAGAGAAGGTGGGAAGGAAGGAGTGCAGAGAGATCAAAAGAGGCAGAAGAGAAAGAGAGAGCGAGGGAGATGGGAGTATAAGAGAGAGCGAGAGATATAGGAAGCGAGGGGTGAGGGATAGATGGGAGGGACAAAGAGATGGAGGGTGGACGAAGGCGGGGATGCAGGCGGGTACGGTGACGCTTGTGCGAAATACAGAGGCGGAGGCGACGAGGAGAAGCGCGCGTGAAATCAAGTGGCGGGGGCGACGAGGAGAAAATCGCGCGGGCGACGATCTGAACCGCGCGCGGGCGACGAGAAGAAGCGCGCGAGGGCGAAGTAGAAAATCGCGCGCGGGAAAACGGGCGAAGCGCGCACGGGCGTCAAGGAGAAGCGCGCGCGGGCGTCAAGGAGGAGCGCGCGCGGGCAACCTGGAGAAGCGCGGGCGACGAAAGGAAGTGAGGGCGACGAGTGGTAGATATCGTGACTCCAGCAAGTATGGGCGACGTGATGAAGCGCGGGAATCGCTTTTCCGCGAGTCTCACGTGGTTAAAGCGCACACGACATCCTACAAGCAGCGAGTGTGGCAACTCATGCCATTTTAGGGAGCCTTGCGCGTGTGGGGCACTAGCACGGACGTACCATGTCTGGCACTCGAAAGAGGCACGGTGCGGGGGAGTTTGGCAGGCAGTTGTGCTACGCAGCGATTGGACAGACAGCATGAGGCACTAGTGTTGTCCGTAAAAAAACGCCTACCCTTGAGGGTGCTTTTGTCGCCCAGCCGCCCGTTTCCTAGTTACGCGTGTCATAGTGGACTATGTTACAATCCCAAGTGGGACTTAGCGAAGGATCGCTAAGGGTTGATCGCGGAGTAGTGTTGCAGCGAAAGTTTGAATCTGAGGTCAGAGTGAATGTAAATGACTGAGTTGATAATAGCATGCATACATCTAGTTTATATAAGAGTACAAGGGAATACGAAAGGACCTAGACTAGCCATGTACTCTAAGGGGTACATTCCCTTATTACAACTGAATTCAAAACCGTGCGGCGCGGGAACCCGTTTAAAAACTGTTCCCGCTCTTTTCACTTTAAATGTTTCTGCCTGCATCGGTCTTGATCTGACGGTTGCTGCGTCGCTTCGGCTCTTCTGACTCCTCAACTTCATACTCGGTAGAGTCGGCTCCTGCAGCATACAGGAATGCCTTCTCATAAAACTTCGCATCGTAACACTCCCCTTCATTCCTAGGCGCGGGTGGAGCTGACTCGCTTGACTACTCCGGTAAGATCAAAGCACTGCTTATACTACTGACGTGGCAGGCGCTTGGTGAGGAAGTCTGCTGCCATCTCAGTGGTCGGGCAGTAAGCGAGGTCCACTTTGCCTTGGCCGATTTCGTCCTTGACGAAAAAGTACCGAAGCGCGATGTGCTTCGTGCGGTTCACGAATCCTGGCTTGTTCGCGATTTTGATGGCACTCTGGTTGTCGCAATGAAGGCGAAAGGTGGGCGAGGTTGGAATTTTCGCCTCCTGCAGCAGCTCCTGCAGGTACAGGCCTTCGCGAACTACTGCTGTCGCGGCGATGTATTCTGCTTCGGCCGATCACAGGGCAACCAGCTCCCGCTTCTGGGAGTTCCAGGAGATTGGACCAGTTGGTTCCAGGCGAAAAACGAAGCCGGTTCGGGACCGTCGATTTGCAGGATCAGCTGCGTGGTCTGCGTCCACGTAGCCGTTGAGGTTGAAGGAGGTCGTCATCAGCGTGGAGTAGGAGAGCCCGATGTCAGGTGTGGAGATGAAGTACTGCAGGGCGCGCTCCAGGTCCAGCTGGTTCTCAGCTACTGGCTTGCGAGAGTACTGCGCCAATTGGCTAGCGATGTACGAAAGGTCGGGTCGGCAGGTGATAGAGGCGAATAGCAGGCACCCCAACTTCTGTTGGTACATTTGGAGTCCTGCGGGCGACAGAGGTTTGTTGTCCGGTTTGTAGTTGGTGCTCGGGCTGCGGTAGGGAGTTGAGAGTGGTGCGGGTGAGATGTTGAAGCGTTCTCCCAGCTGCTCTGCGTACTTGGAGGCTGACAGATGAATTGCTTCTGGCGCGTAAGTGATATTTAACCCCAAAAACTGCTTTACTTCGAGGTTGATGGTGATGTCCACGCGCTGCGCCAGGTTCTCCTGAAACTGGTCGAGGAGTTTGTTGTAGGTCCCCGTATACAGCAGGTCGTCTACGTAGACTGTCAGGAGGATGTAATCGCCGCTGAAGTGGAGGCGATACATTCCCGGGTCAGGTGGGAGTTGTTTGAAGCCGATTTCGAGGAGGATTTTGTGCAGATGCTGCTGCCAGAGTCGTGGCGCCTGTTTGATCCCGTAGAGTGACTTCTTCAGTTAACAGACCCTGGGATCACCTTCTCTGTAGGTGTGCGGCTGCTCCACAAAGATGGTGGCATCCACCAACGCATATAAAAACGCGTTCTTCATGTCGATCTGTCGCAGTGGTAGGTGCTTCGCGGCGGCAATAGCGAGTAGAATCCGGACCGAGGTATGGCGACTGACGGGAGCGAAGGTCTGATCGAAGTCTATGCCGTGACGCTGGTCGTACCCGCGTACGACCCAACGTGCTTTGAAGCGCTCAATAGTACGGTCAGCGTTAGTTTTGAGGCGAAAAACCCATTTCCCGCTGAGCACCCTCCTCCCCTTCACTGCTGCACGATCGACTAGGACCCAAGTGTCGCGCGATTCCAGTGCTTTCAGTTCCGCATCCATCGTAGTACGCCACTCCTTGGCGTGAGGGCCGGTTAGGGCCTGGCGAGGGTTCTTAGGTTCCACGGTCCGCGCGAGAGTAGAGACGGACGTGTGCAGGCCAAGAAGTTGAAGGCCTGACACGTTGGTGGTGTCTGCGTTGGTGGGGACTTCAATCACGTCGTCATCTCCGCTCTCGTAGCCGGGTGGTGCGGTGCTTGGTTCTGTCTGGCGCCGTGATGGTCCTGGCGCGGGGTCGTCATCGCTGTCATCGTCATCGTTGTCGCGCGGGCGAGGGGGGATGCTGGGATGTTCGTCGGTGTCGTCGCGGTCCAGAACTGCTGCTGCTGCTTCATCTTCAGGGGTCGTGAAGCTACGGCCGCTGTTGGCGTAGCCGCGTGCCTGGTTACGACGTTCGTCCTCGATCCACTGCGTCAAGGTGAGCCGTTCGTAGAAAAGAATGTCACGCGCAGGGACAATTTCCTGGTTGTCCATGTCAAGGATGAGCCATCCTTTGTGCTCGTGGCTGAGTCCTAGATGAACTCCCCAGCGCGCACGATGAACGAACTTGCCGATTGTGGTCGAAGTGGGCCGATACTGCACCATGCACCCCCGAACCCTCAGCATGGAGGGATCTCCCCTTGAACCGGTCCACTTCATGTGGGGTGACATGTTATCCCTGTTGGCGGTGGTGGAGAGGAGGTTGTGCAGGCGCACCGTGTGATTCATGGCGTACGGCCAAAATTTCTTTGGCAGGCCGGACTGGTTCATGATGGCGCGAACTTTAGTCATGAGGGTCCGATTGACCCGCTCAGCAACGCCTTGCTGCTGGTGAGCATAGGGAAGGGAAATCTCATGCTTAATCCCCTTCTCGGTGAGCACGCTCTCCAGTTTATGGCTGCGAAATTCTTTTGCCCCATCACTCTGCCAGATCTTCAGTTTCCTTCCCGACTGTCGCTGCGCGTGCGCGAGGAAGATACGGAACACCTCCGGGGCTTTGGAGCGGGCGTCAACATTGGCAACCCACACGTGGCGTGAGTAGGTGTCGATGAAGGTCAGCGTGTACTTTTCGCCGTTGAGTCCGTCGCAGGTGAGTACGATGAAATCGCTGTACACCTTTTCCAATTTCTTGTAGCGGTTGGTGCTTGGCTCCAGAGAGGGATAGGCAGCGTGAGAGAGTGCGACTGTGGGGCAGACAGTGCAAGTGGTTGGATGGGGGGTGGTGTGTTGTAACTGCGTCCCGTCGGGGCGCAGCAGTGCTCCTGGCGGAAAAACTTTTGCACGGAGGCAATTGGCGAGTGTCTGGCGCGAGGGGTGTCCCATCCGCTGGTGCCAGAGGTCATCCTCGGCACGGATGCCGGAGGTGCGCTTGTAGCGGGTGTGGTACTCTGCTGCCTCCTCCGCTGTGAGTTCTGGGATCTGGAGTGGGGGTTCTTCCTCTTCTCCTGGTTCTGCTTCGTTGTTCTCCTCCTCTGCTTCTGCTTCTGCCGTTGCTTCCCCTTCTGCAGGTGCCGTTGAGAGATACAGGGCGAGAAATTCGCGATCGGGAATGATCGTGAGCGGGGTCGTGGTGCCTTCGATGAAGCGGGCGTACGGATCTGGGCGGGAGATTGGACCGAGTGAGTCTCGCGGAGGTGTTGGCGGTACATTCCCCTTCTCAATCTCCGACCAGGAATCACGCCATTGATGAGGTGAGCGAGGTGGTTCGGCAGTGCGAGGGGGTCGACCGAGGGGAATGGTTACTCGAGGTGATGCTTTGCCGCGCTCAGCTTGCATTTCTCGTGCAGCTTCCTCTAATTCCTCTTACGTGAGCTCCCCTTCGTCAGGCTCGTTGTTTCCCCATCCTCCTGTGGTGACCGTGCCGGTTCCCCATGCTCCAGTTGTGGAACCCCAGGTTGCGCCTTCTTCTGGATCAGCGGGCTCGTTGCCCCATCCTCCGCGCGCAGAGTCTGGGTCCCATCCTGCCGCGATGCGCTCCTCATACAGCTTCTGCCGCTTCTCCGCTTGGGCCTTCTCCTGTTCTTCTTTGACGCTCAGTTCCTCTGGTGCGTCAGGATCTTTCCAAGCAGGGTCAATTTCGCGGCGGTAGACTTCGCGAGTGTACGGGCGCGGACGTCCTTCTTCGTCTAGAGTGCGCGCATTGGCTTCGAGGACGAATCGTAGGGTGTCCGAGTAAGGCCGTGGTCTCTCCTGCTGTTCTTGGCCGAATTTCTCGCTTGGCTCACCGAATATGCGGTGTGATGATATGGCAAGTTCTTCTTCAGTCATGCCTGTTGGTTCTGTCTCAGCGCTTTCTGCTTCCTGAATTGCCGCTTGCTCCTTTTCCACTTGCTCCGTTCGACTTGCGGTTGGTGTGTGACAGGTGGTGCACAGTCCGTGGGCGTCAGGTTCGTGAAGATTGATTTCACGCGGGTGAGGGCTTCGGCGAACCCACGGTCTTCCATCCGGATGCTCCCAAGACTCTTTGTTCATGAAGGCGAACTCGAGGGGGACAAGATCTACGAGCTCGTCCGACGAGGCTTGACAGGGGGGTATGTCGAAGTCTAGGATATAGATCCCATTGATGGAGCGAGCTCGTCCGAGGTACTTGAATGCCTCAGGAGGAGTGTCCGGGGGAGCGTAGGTGAGGATGAGATCGCGCGTCGCGAGGTCCGTGTGAATGATGACGCCGCAATCGCGGAGCTGTCAAGCGGAGAGCAGGTTGAAGCGCAGGTTCGGGACGTAGAGTACGTCGTTGAACGAGATGTGTGTGTTGCTATCTCGTACTTGGAGGACGACAAGTCCTTGTGAGTTGGCGCGCAGCTGCTTGTTGTTGGCGACGGTGACATAAGTTGCAGGGGCGCGACTTAGGTTAGAGACATAGCGCGTGGATCCCACCATGTGCTGGCCGCAGCAGCTGTCCAGGTACCAGGTGTTGTAATTGTCAGTGTTGTTACGGCGCAGCAGCAGCGCCAATCGTGGGGTTACCAAGGTGGTCTTGAAGCGCCTGTGGAAGTGAGGATCTTCGTCCTCCTTCCAGCCCACTGGTACGTAGTGCTGATTTTCGTGAGGCGGGCTTTCCCGCAGCGTGATTGGAAGGTTCCAGTCCTGCTCGTCTTTGTCGTGCAGGGAATAGTGATCCTCGGTGAAGGGATTATTCCATCCCTCTTCTGGTTCCAGAAGTCTTTCTTGGACTTCGTTCTCCTCGTCAGGTTCAGTGGTGCGCCGGCGTCGTGTCGCCATGTTTGCGATGACATTCCTGGGAGCTCCTGACTGTGGTCCTTGATTTTGCTGGTGTTGTGCAGGAGGACGAGCTTGCTGATGCTGAGGTTGAGGATGACGAGCGTCTTGTCGGCCGACCCAGTTGTTGTGGTGAGTGGAATTTGGGTGGCGGTAGTTGGATCGGGATTTACATCTATCCGTTGAGTGTCCGAAGACTTTGCATATTTTGCAGTAATGGCGCTGTCAGAGGTCCACTGGTGATCCCCGATTGATCCTAGTGAAGGGTTACAGGCACGTTGGTCTGGGGGGTTATGGGCGCACTTACCCGCTACTTAAACAAGCCCTTTTATCCCAATGGTCTAGTGGTTGGGATTTTGACATGGTATCAGAGCGAAGGTCTCGGGTTCGAATCCCGGTGTGTGCACTTCGGGCATCCTAGTGCGGGGGGGTGTCAGAGGTCCACTGGTGATCCCCGATTGATCCTAGTGAAGGGTTACAGGCACGTTGGTCTGGGGGGTTATGGGCGCACTTACCCGCTACACAAACAAGCCCTTTTATCCCAATGGTCTAGTGGTTGGGATTCTGACAGGCGCCTTGGTTGTCGTTGCTCTTCTCAGTTGTCCGTGTAGAAGGCGAGGCGCTCTCGGCGCGGCGCGGAGCTTGTTCTGCTCGAGTCCATATCCTGCTGTTCGGATAGGAGAGCGGCGCATAGCGCGGCTTATGAAATTGTTCCTCGCTGTCGGAGTAACGCCTTGTAGGGCTTCCACTCAGGCCCTGAGTCCTTGAAGGACTATATTGACGAAAATATCTTATGAGATCGTACTCCCATGCTTCGTGATCTGGTCACGGATGTTGCGACAGCGGTTAATATATGGATTTGCCTTCTCCCCGTGCCCCATCTTTATCTCCAGGAGTTGCTGGAGAAGCCTGCTGGCTGTGACCGAATCCTTCGGCTGGTAAACTTCAACGAGGTGCTTCCAAGCTTCCATTGCTGGAGCGTCCTCTCTTTGTAGGAGCGTATGTTGAGTTGTTCCGCAGGCGTCATGTTGCGTAGCAGCACACTGTAAGCCATGAGGGACGCACTGTAGTACTGAGCCCTGGCGACGTCGGTGTTTTCCACCGGTTTAGGGTAGGAACCGTCGAAGTAATGGTACCGTAGATCTGCGCTGTTTGTAGAAGGAGCTCCAGCTCAAAGCTCCATGTATAAAAATCCTTGCCGTCAAACGCGGCAGTAGTCTTAATCTTTGAAACGCAGAGGAAGCGTGTTTGCGCAGAGTTGATAGCCTCATCACTTGGACGGGGGGCAGTTGTTGCTGATTTGTCTGTGTCGAGGGAGAAGGTGTGCGCAGCGGTATCACGGCTTTTCTCAGCCGGTTGTCCAGGTTGTGCTGGTTGGGAAGAGATTCCCGCATCGCCTTTGCGCAGTTCTTGGAGTTCTTTCTCCATAGTTGAAAGTCGAGCGAAAAGTTGCTCGAGGGCGGCAGTGCCGATCGTGGTTGTCGCCTCACTTGTCGCAGCTGGATTGGGTTGTCCTTCAACCGTCAGATTTGCTTGGCCTCCGGATCCTCCGGCCATCTTGGTCTTGGAGCGTGTGCCGCTCGCCAGGTCTTGATTCGGCGAATTTCACGGAAGTGAAGTTGCGAAGAATTCCTGAGTAGCTCTCATACCATGTTACAATCCCAAGTGGGACTTAGCCAAGGATCGCTCAGGGTTGATCGCGGAGTAGTGTTGCAGCGAAAGTTTGAATCTGAGGCCAGAGTGAATGTAAATGACTGAGTTGATAATAGCATGCATACATCGAGTTTATATAAGAGTACAAGGGAATACCGTACGAAAGGACCTAGACTAGCCATGTACTCTAAGGGGTACATTCCCTTATTACAACTGAATTCAAAACCGTGCGGCGCGGGAACCCGTTTAAAAACTGTTCCCGCTCTTTTCACTTTAAATGTTTCTGCCTGCATCGGTCTTGATCTGACACTTGGTGCGTCGCTTCGGCTCTTCTGACTCCTCAACTTCGTACTCGGTAGAGTCGGCTCCTGCAGCATACAGGAATGCCTTCTCATAAAACTTCGCATCGTAACAGACTAGAAGTACTACTTGGTCTTCAAGATATGTGAGAGGTGATCCAGGCAATATTGTGGGCGATGGACGGGTCTGTCGTGCGACTGGTCACTGAAACCAATCAGGAGTGAGGGTCGCAAGAGGTTTTCCTGGGGTCGCGAGTTGAGTTTCAAACCAAAGAGGGTTACCCTGTTTATTTGTGACTTCAAGTTCAAGAATCTTGAACTTGAAATATACCATGTTGTACTTGGGCTTTAAGTAATAACCACCTTCCAGTAACTTCCTAAGGGGCAGTTTCCAGCTCCACATTATGTGTAGGTATTTGACCATCCCCGTCACTCACAACCCCACCACCACCGCCATGCTTTCCCGACCTAGCATGGACCTACTCTAGACTACACGTGAGCAGATCAGTGTAATCATAAAAGTGCGTTGCAGATACGTACCTTGCCAGCATTTCAGTCAATCAACACATCAGTAGTTGATGCAAAAGATGATGGTAGTAACCATGAAAGATGGTGCAACATCACAGATGCAATATGCACTTTATTAGGCTCTCTGATCAAACACACATTAAACATGAAACAAGACGGTTAACGCTCTCCATTATTCCCCTCTACAATTCCTCCACATTGTCGTGTTAGTAGCGTCCCCCAATCTCCCCCAAGTACAGCTCCATTAGTCCTCTAAAAGACTTCAATGTTACCTCTCCAATGGTACCTCTGTCCCCCAGAGACTTTCCCCTTCACTTGTCTTCAATTTATTCGTCCCATGAACTAATTGCCTTTGACTCAGTCTTAGTAGTGTTAAGTAATCAGTACCGCCATAAAAGCTTGCCCCTCATCTTCCCTGGGCGCTTAGTCGTTTCCCCGGCCCTCTTCTCCCGCGAAGCTTCCCTTCCTTGACTCCTCCCTTCACTCCGGCTTGTTGCCCTTTTTCCCCCGCCACTGCTGTCGTCGTCTGCTCCGTTTGACCAGCTCCCTCTCCTGCCGTCGCTACTACCACTGTCACTTCAGCAGTCCGCTTAGGCTTGAACGGTTTCCTCGTCTTGTCCAGCGCGTACGAGTAAGTCATATAATGCGCCTGCGTGTGTCGCAGCAGGACGTAGTCCTTCTCCTCCATCCCCTTCTCCCACGTCGGCTGCCAATCGCGATTACCGCGCGTCAGCGCGCATGCCGGCGCATCCTTCTCGTCCATCTGCCGCCAGTAGCACCCGTCCACATGCAGCCCGTGAAACCCGGCGCGGAACGGCGCGTGCGCCCAGTCGATCTTCAATGCGCCGTACTGCGTCGCCCAGGAGCTCCCATCCCACAGCGACGCGACCAGAAACATCGACGACGAGGGGAACGGGTCGTTCCCCACCGCCGTCTTGCACGCCTCGCGGATCAGAATCCCGTCGACGAACCACCGGATGCAATCAGGGTTGACTTGGAACGCGTAGTGGTGGTAATCCGCCGCCGGGTCGAACCAGAGCTTGAGGCGCTCCTCGTGGCCGCCGACGCCCTGGCCGTACCAGTTGGTCTGCAGAATCACGTCGCTGGAGAAGCGCTCGCCGAGAAACTCCATGTCGACCTCGTCGTGGAAGTCGCCGGGCCACGAGGTGTTCCACTCCGAGTGCAACTGGTGGGTTGGGGGAAGGTGGGGGGAGAGCGGGAAGCGGGAGAGAGGGGGGTGGGTGGGAGAGAGAGGGAGAGAGGGAAAGAACACAGATTCGGGTTGAGTGAGAACAAAGTACCGATGGGTACTACCAACACAGTGCAGTCAGGATATTATGAAAACGTGGAATGGAACGAGACTGCCTGCACAGTTGCTCAGGTGGAATGGAAGAGGCGACGTACATAGAAGGCCGTGACAACGCCTGGCGTGTACCCGGACGGCACTTTGATCCAGGCAGAGAACCACCCGTTGTAGTACGGCTGGTTGGACGACCAGCCAGATCCGGACGCTTTATCAAGAGATAACTCCGCGCGGCCGTCATCCGATACAGTCACATTTCCCCATGTCACGCGAAAATCTTTGTGAAACGGATGTGATAGCTTAGCAGTTGTCGACTCCGTGGCAGAGTCGGATACCAGGGCTTCGCAGAATAGTGGGCTCAGGAGAAAGGGAAGCACCAGGAGAGCAACAGCACGAGTTTCTGGTAACCGGGAAGTTTTGGCCGACCGTCTTGAAACAGACGAGCCCTCTCTAAGAAGTCTACGGTCAACAACTATCTCGGCTTCCATCGTCATCGTTTCGGAAAATCAGATGATTTGTGAGAGAATGCTCTTCGCAACCTAGTGATGGCGGCTGAACCCAAGGATGACAGATTATGGTAATAAGTAGCAATCCTCTTTATGAAAGAAATTAAGGATGGGCTCTTATTGAGAGAAGTGAGCTAAGAAAGTAGAAGTGTTGATGTTGACAGCAAGAGCATGTCAAACCACAAAGCTATGTACTGACGTAGATGCTACCAGAGCTAAGTTACTACGTACATCGGTCGTCTAGCGTGACGTTAAGGGACAGAGCAGCTAACCTTACGGTTCCCTACCTGTAAGCTACCGTAAGCGAACATGTTATCTTGAAAACAAAACTATAAATGCTGTGGATTGGGAAACGCAAGTGCCTACGTGGGCGACGATAAGGAGAGAGAATGGGTCGTTTGGCTGAGGAGATCTCGAGGGGAAGAGGAGTCAGTGATGTGCGCGATGGGATGGGATGCGATGCGAGCCGTCGGATGCCATCCTTTGGGATGTTCGCTCTACTGCTGCGTGTGTGGCTCGATGGGAAATGATTTTCTCCACGCATCACAAGGGAGCGGCGGCGGCGGCAAGCCGGAAGGAGCCGCAAGAAGCACGGACAAAGCTGAGGAGCTCCCTCACTTGCCTCGCCTTGCCCTGGGTCTTCCCCGACCATGCTCACGGCCTCGCAACGAAGCGCGCTGCCTTGAAGGCAAAATTCAAAACCAAAGTTGTGGTGGTGAGTAGCCTTGCCAAGATCTTTCCGTTTCGGTTCATCCCACGGCTCCCGCCTGAGAAACAGTCCAAGCCCAAGGAGGCATCAGTTCGGGACGATACGAGACCAAACTCACAAGGCTGGAGAACCATCATCCAACGGGGTGCCCCAGGGCCCAGAACGGAAGTCGCAAGGGTGTCTGCCCCACGTTACCCGTTCTGGCCGTCGGAATCGGCATGAAGGAAGGCCCTTGGTGATGATTTGGCTTGCCGAGCAAGAGGAGGGAATGTTATCGAGGCGCCGTCGTTTCGCGGCGCCCTGGACTTCGTTTCGGGCTTTCTGTCATGTGAGAGATGTGATGGGTTTGTGAGCGACTCCTCGCATGTCGTGGTGAAACGTGACGTGATGGGCCGGATTTAGGCATGCCGAGAACGGTCAGAGAGCAGTTTCAAGGTTATTCTTCGGTCCCAATGGTTCTTCTACTCCCCAGCTTGGCGAGGCGCGTCGAGCGTGGCATCTTCAGCCTCTGACCCTTCTATCACCCACAGCTCAGCTCCTCATCTGTAGGGAGGCGCGAATTCCTCTGAAGTTACCCGAGTTGAAAGTGCCAAACTGGCGGCTCGATGGTGTACCTCCACAACAGCGATAACGACCCCCGATCTCGTGCGACATTACTGCGAGGGTGAGCTGCAAGGGCATGTGCGACGAGCATGCTCCAGGTCATCCTCTTGCGACGCTCTCCGTGACGTGTGCAAAGCCAGCGACGCGCCAAAACCTCCAAACTTTCAGCAACACCCGCCGAAAACTGATGGCAGATTGGCCCTGGCACACTGACGTAAACAAGCTCGGAGATTCGATTGGGGGGTTGGGTGTGAGGGTTTACAAATCCTTAGGGCGCGTGTCCTTGAGGTCGAACTTTGCCAAAGTTCGAACTTCTAGAAAGGTTGTGCACGGTATGATACAGTTGAGAAACAGATCGCCACGGTACAAAGCGGTACCAAGCTCGAACTTTGACAATCTACACCAAAAGACACGCGCCCTTACTGAGGCACTCATTAGCAAGGCCATCCACAGGGTCACGTGACGAACCTGTTCTGCCTATTTCGTCGCACCGAACCAACCCCGAGTCGCCTCCACACCAACCGCAACCATCACCGAGCCATCCTCGCCCGACCTCCCCGCCTAGCTAGCCTTTCCCCTATTTAGTCATGCCATTCTCATTGTATTGTCATTCAGTGATTCGGTACTTCAACATTCTCGTTATTCGTTTTACTGCGCACTCTGCAAGTTCATTCATAACACCTAGTATAAGAGCTACTTTCCTAGCCTACCCCGCCTTTTAGAGTGTAATACCCCTCGTGGGGGGGTACGAGGAAGGATGTCTTGGGGTCCAGGAGTTGTGTAGGCCGGCCAGGAGAACGAGTTAGTTGCACCTGGCGGCCATAGTTTTACGGGGCACTCCTTCGGCACCGCCAGATCCTTTCATCGAACGGTCGCGATCGACCGTGGCCTCCCTTCCCCCGGGCAACGGACAGCTGAAGCTGTCGCGAGGTTAAACGTGAGCTACTATTCCGCTGCGATTTACCGACGATTTCGGAAGTTTGTATGGCAGCTGGCTGTCAGTAGATCTGCACTGTGGATGCCCGATTGATCCTACGGGGGGTTACAGGCGCGTTTGCCTGGGGGGTTATGGGCGCACTCTGACCCGCTACTTAACAAGCCCTTTTATCCCAATGGTCTAGTGGTTGGGATTCTGACATGTTATTAGAGCAAAGGTCTCGGGTTCGAATCCCGGTGTATGCACATGTTGGTCGTTGCCACTGTGCTCAGTCCTGGGCCTCCCAGTGTGGGGGGGTGTCAGTAGATCTGCACTGTGGATGCCCGATTGATCTTGGAGAGGGTTATAGGCGCGTTCGTCTGGGGGGTTATGGGTGTTCTTACCCGCTATCGAAACAAGCCCTTTTATCCCAATGGTCTAGTGACTGGGATTCTGACATGGTGTCAAAGTGGTCTCGGGTTCGAATCCCGGTGTATGCACATGTAGGCCGTTGCCGCTGTGCTCAGTCCTGGGCCTCCCAGTGTGGGGGGGGTGTCAGTAGATCTGCACTGTGGATGCCCGATTGATCCTACGGGGGGTTACAGGCGCGTTTGCCTGGGGGGTTATGGGCGCACTCTGACCCGCTACTTAACAAGCCCTTTTATCCCAATGGTCTGGTGGTTGGGATTCTGACACTGGCGTCAGTGGACCTGCGTCAGCACATGCACAAAATTTTCGGAAGTCGTCACGATGAGTGGCAGTTGACGCTGGCGGACCTGAGTCAACTGTTGCGCGACAATTTCGGTATCGTCCTTACGCGACAAGTTGATGTCGGTGGCATACGTCAACATGTGCACGAGATTTTCAAGAGATCCTCGGCAGCTGGCGACAACGGGCCTTCGTCAGCAGGGGCGACAATTTCGGAGCAACAGTGGAAGAAAAAGTCGGCTGGGGAACTCGCCAGGCGCAAATGAAGTTTTGCGTATGAAAATGTCGGTGGCGAGGAGAGACGACTGTGGACTGCCCGACTTAGCGGGGGTTAACTGCCATCCCACGTGACCTGAAGTGCAGCGGCTTTTACTGCAAGGCGGGCGCGTCATCGGAGATTTCGGTAGGAGTGCACGTAGACGGACGGGAACTTCAGACCCGCCGACACTACAGGATGCTACAAAAAACAGAGTGGCTAAATCGCACTCAAGAGGAGTGGGAAGCAGGCGGCGAGGAAAATTCGAGCCCATACACCTCGAAGAAAACTCGCATGACGCTGCGTGCCTGGTACAGTCGACAGCTGGCCGGCCATTTCGAGAGTGGTTTCCCTATAAGGAATACATTTTCGGGGACAGCCGCAGCAGCCCGCGGTTAAACAGCGTTCAACATACTGCACCGACATTTACGGAGGAGTTGGCACAGGCCGCCGGGACACACGCGAAGTAACTGCCCGAGGGCTAAGCGGGGGTTGAAGAAAGGCATGAAGGGCAGGATAAAGCCAGTGTGAACGATCTATGACCTTCTGTCGCCCGAACCTCACCATCCCCACCAAGTTTTAGTTCTGGCTCATGCAGTCAACTTAGTTGGCCAAATAACAGGGGTGAACACGGGCCTACCATGCGCTGGTTAAAGGCACCTGGGTTGTGCTCGTTTGACAGCTGTACAGAAAAAAAGGAAAAAAAAAAATGGGGCTCGCAGCACTGTTCTACTCCGACAAAAACAGGCTGGGTGAAACAGCACGCGAAAAAGTCGGGGAGCTGCAAAGAAGAAGTGGTGCAGTTTGCTGGCGTCTACACGAGTCGACGGCGCAGCGGTGAAGCTGGGACCTGGAAGCTGTGGAGTTACGTGGCGTGACGGTTGCGGTGGGCTGCAAAACGGTTGGGCAATAGTTCCTTTTAGTTAAGGGTCCCCAACTCCAATAGTTTTTGCCCCTCCACCGTAGCCGAGTTCGCGCGGGCAATACTGACAATACCCCATCCGACAAACGTGGACGCTTGGTGAACGGCGGGAAGCGGAATTCACGGGGGGTGAAACAACAAAAAAATATTAAGCTGCGGGTGTCAGTAGATCTGCACTGTGGATGCCCGATTGATCCTGGAGAGGGTTACAGGCGCGTTCGCCTGGGGGGTTATGGACGCACTGACCCGCTACTGAAACAAGCCCTTTTATCCCAATGGTCTAGTGGTTGGGATTCTGACATGGTATCAGAGCGGTCTCGGGTTCGATTCCCGGTGTATGCACATGTAGGCTGTTGCCGCTGTGCTTAGTCCTGGGCCTCCCAATGTGGGGGAGTGTCAGTAGATCTGCACTGTGGATGCCCGATTGATCCTGGAGAGGGTTACAGGCGCGTTCCCCTGGGGGGTTATGGGCGCACTGACCCGCTACTGAAACAAGCCCTTTTATCCCAATGGTCTAGTGGTTGGGATTCTGACAGCGGGTATTTCTTCGTGTCTTGGAGTGCAGTTGAGCCGTTGGGGGACTTCGCCTGAAGGGCACATTTCGAAATTGCGTGGAAATTGCGTTAAACAGCATCGCCAGGAGCAGCTTCAACGACGGAGTCAACGACGTTGATGCCACTAGGTTCTGTGAAATTCGGTCTCGGAATACCCAGGGACAGTCCCCGGTTCTCAATTGAACCCACATGCTGGGGTCGGGTGACCGACGGAAACTGATGGTGACCGAGTGGGCGGCTATATTACGTCCGAGATTGTCGGAGGCGAACTGCACCTGAAGCTGCGGATTTTACGGGGTTGTGTTTGTGGGAATAAGCGAACAGGAATGAATGAACTAGCAGTGAAATGAGTACAAGTAGGAAACCCTAGAATTGTGTACCCCCTATAGGCTAACCCACTGTAGCCTACACAAGCATAACATATATAATGTTTGACACACCCCCATAGGCAAAGTGGGGGAGAACAAGGGGTCACAAGACCAGTCAAGCAAAGCAAAGCAAGCTCAGGGTGGATCACAAAGTCACCACACAGTCCGAGCACAAGAGCAGGGCCAGAGGCCAGTTCACATGCAGGAGTACAGACATATATATAAAACTAGACAAGCAAGAGCAGGTATATATATATGTCACAGTACAAGTGAAGTCAAGAGGAGAGTAAGTGAGGCAAGACAGGCACAAGACCCAGCTGGGTGCAAAAGCGCTGATGGTCACAAGGCGCGAGTGCCTTGGTGAACACATCAGCAGTGTTGGCCTCAGAGGCCACGTACGCAAGTCGCAACTGACCACGCTGCTGCAGCTCACGAGCAAGGAAGTAGCGGAGAGCAATGTGCTTCGTTCTGTGCTCCAAGCGCTGCTCTCGACACAAGGCCAGCATGGCCTTGTTGTCTACGTACAGCACTGGAGGAGAACGAGGCGGCTCTCCAAGGTCAGTCAGCAGGTAGGTGAGCCAGCGAAGCTCCTGTGCAGCCATGGCCCCGGCGTAGATCTCAGCCTCACAACTGGAGCCGAGAACCGAAGACGAGCGAGTAGACCGCCACGAGACAGAGCCGGAACCAAGGCTGAAGGTGTAACCCTGTGACGACCGCTGCGTAGCCTGGTCGTCAGCCCAAGAAGCGTCCGCGTGGCCGGTAAGGACCACTGGACTCCGCCCTCCAAGCACAAGCCCCATGCCCGACGTACTGCACAGGTAGCGCAATACCCTCTTCGCTGCAGCCATGTGCTCTGGTCTGTGTCTCCCAGGAGCAACATAGCGTGCAAGAATGCTCAGAGGATATGCAAGGTCAGGTCGTGTGCAGGTCATCAGGTACATGAGGCAGCCAACAAGCTCTGCATACGGACCACTCGACTCTACGGACTCATCCGAAGGCAGAGCTGAGAGTGAGTGGCGAGTAGGCAGAGGAGTGGCCTGAGGCGAGGAGTACGTGAAGCCGAAGCGCTGAAGGACCTGCTGCACCATGTGTGACTGAGTCAAGGTAATGGTGCGGCGTGCTCTGTCCCGAGTGATCTGCAAGCCAAGGTAGCTGCGCAGTTCACCCAGGTCTGTGCACGTGTGTCTCTTCAGCAGTTCGGACTTCACGTAGGCGAGTCCAGCAGTGTCCGCTGTGGCAAAGACCAAGTCGTCGACGTACACGAGGATGTAGAACGGCGGTAGTGAAGTGTCGGTGCGCAGAAACAGCGACGGGTCAGCAGTAGAAGGAGCAAACCCAAGAGCCGCAAGCGTAGTCCTCAGTGTGTCGTGCCACTCACGCGGTGCCTGGCGGAGACCGTAGACTGGCCGTCGGAGGCTCCACTGGGTGCCAGGAGGGAAAGTCCCAGTGAAGCCAGGTGGACGGCGCAGCCAGATCTCCTCGTGCAGGCTACCCTGCAGGAACGCAGTGCTGAAGTCGAGAGAGTGAAGCTCGTAGTCGCGCTGAGCGGCTATGTGCAACAGCACCCGAAGAGTGGTCATCTTCGGGGTGGGAGAGAAGGTCTGAAAGTAGTCAACTCCCTGCCGCTGACTGAAGCCACGAGCAACGTACCGCGCCTTGAAGACAGGTGGAGAGCCCGGCGGCCGCTTCACCCGGAAGATCCACATGCCACTGACGATGTTCGCCCCAGGAGGGGGAACTGCGTCAACGTAGGTGCCTGTGGACTTCCAGGAAGCCATCTCTGCATCCATAGCTGCCTGCCACTGAGAGGAGTAGGGACCCTCTACGGCCTCCGCGTAAGAACGCGGAGTCGGGATGTCTAGTGCATCCGGGTCTCCCTCAGGGGCAAGCAGTACAGACGCGAGATGAGGTGAAGCAGCCGCTAGACACTGTAACTCCTCCTGTCTGTCCTCTAGGACGTCCGTGCCAAGAGCACACTCACCCCCGACGGACGGAGGACAGACAGACGCAGACTCAGCAACAAGACCAGCAGCGTAGTCGAGACGACAGCGAGCAGCAAAGTCAACGAGCTCAGCGACTAGAGCAGACGCAGCAGTGGACTCAAAAGAGGGGTCAGTGACGACAGTAGCAAGCAGACGCGTGACAGTAGGACTGGCAGCGCGAAGAGAGTCCGACTCAGGGTCGGCAAGCACAGGAAGAGAGGACTCAGGAGGCGAAGGCAAAGGGGCACGCAGAGGAGCAGTGGACGGACGCAGAGACATCCGGTGCGTGCCAGGGACAGGAGGAGGACGCTGACGCGAACCGCGACCACTAGCGCGAGCAGCACGAACAGGCGACGCGGGACGAGACGCAGGCTCACGACGCTCAGCAAGACCTCCAGTAGGACCAGTGTAAGGAGAGGGAGCAGGCAGTGGAGAGGAAGGCTCCAGCAGGGACTGCGACTGGACAGGCGGTGGACCCTCTACTAGAGGAGAAAGACCAAGAACCTGCTGCAAGAGCGGAACGAAGTACGGCCGAGGCCGCGCGGCAGCTCCAGACTCAGCAGGGACAGCACCACCACCCTCAGCGACAGCACCAGCACCACCCACACCTCCAGCGGCAGGACCAACAGCAGTAGGCTCAGCACCAACGCCCTCAGCAGCTCCAGCTCCAGGAGGACCCGCAGGTCCAGCAGCTCCGGGACCGGCAGCACCCGCACCCTCGACGGTCGAAGAAGCTCCAGCTCCAGCTCCAGCAGCACCTCCAGACTCAGCAGCACGCCTCCAGCGGCGAGCGAACCACTCGCGCAGCTCCTGTGGAGAGAGGGGCTCCCGGCGAGACGCAGCAGCAGGAGAAACCCCAGGCTCAGCAGCTCCAGACGCAGCACCCCCAGGCTCAGCAGCTCCCAGCTCAGCACCCCCAGGCTCAGCAGCTCCCGACCCAGCACCTCCAGACCCAGCACCTCCAGGCACAGCACCCCCCGGCTCAGCACCCCCAGGCTCCGCACCCTCCGCAGTAGCACCCTTAGGCCCAGCACCCCCAGCAATAGCACCCCCAGGCTCAGCACCCCCGCGCACAGCACCCCCAGAGTTTGCACCCCCAGGCTCAGCACCCGCAGCAGCACCAGAGTCACCAGTAACCTCGACCGGGTCAACGGCGTCTACCTGGGACACACCTGAGGGGGCAGGAACCTGAGGGGGGAGGGGGTCTACCGGGGGGGGAACCGGTACAAGGAAGTCCGGGGGAGGGGGGAGGGAAGGAGTGCGGTAGGGGAAGAGACGGTAGAAGGGGACTGACTCGTCGAACGTGACGTCCTGGGAGGACAGAACACGACGAGAGGAGGGGTGGTAAAACTGCCACCCTGGGGCGTCAGTGGGGAAGCCAAGGAAGACACAGGGAGCAGCACGAGGGGACAGCTTGTCCGCAGACAAGTCGCGGACAAACGCCCGAGATCCCCAGACACGGAACACAGACGCATCGCCAACCTTCCCTGTCCACAGCAAGGCTGGGGACATCGCAGGCCGAGAGACCCGGGGGTGAAGGTTGAGCTGATGCGCCGCGTACCTCACCGCAAACGGCCACAGAAAATGGGGGGCAGCCGCATGCATCATGGACGTACGAGCGACATCCATGACCATGCCAATGCGGCGCTCAGCAATCCCATTTTGCTGTGGTGAGTCCGGAAGCGTGAAGGACTGGCGGATGCCTCGCGCACGACAGTAGGCACGCAGAAGGCCAGAGGAGAACTCTCCGCCTCTGTCCGAGTGCAGACGCAGAACAGGAAAGTCCGAGCCGAAGCTCTTCCTGAGCAGGAGACGAGCCTCGCGGATCCAGTCGATCAGCACCTCAGTGACCTCACCCTTGCTGCGCAAGGGGAGGACTGTGGTGTAACGCGAGTAGTCGTCAACCACCAACAGGAAGTAGCGCTCGTAATCCTGCCCACGGACGGGGGCTGGGCCCCACACATCCATGTGAAGCGTCTGCAGGGGAGCCTCTGTCGGGGGGAAGTGGGAGGAGTGAGGAGTAGCCCGGAGGCGACCCTCGACACAGGGGACACAGGAAGGTCCTGGCCCGGAGGGGAGAGGAGGGAGAGACTGGGGAAGACCAGAGACAAGGACACGGGAAGCCATGCTCCGAAGACGGGGCAAGGAGGGGTGGCCAAGACGGTGGTGCCACAGGAGAGTCTCGTGAGACAGGAGGCGACAAGTACAGGGGGCAGACTCAGGACCAGACCTGGACGCAGCAGCAAACACCTGACCCGACGCTGCTACCTGACCTTCCCTAGGATCGATCGGGGATCACCAGTGGACCTCTGACAGTGTTTTGACCGACATTTACGGAGTTTTACGTGGGAACTTCCCGGCTTTACGGCGGGAGGCGCCGATAATTTCGGAGGGGTTGCGGCGTTTAGTTAAGCGCGCGCGTCAAACGAAGTGTGACAAGACTGCGAGATTTACACTGATTTTTCAAGGGGTACGAACGACTTATGATGAACTGAAGAAGGCGGCAGCAATAGTGAAGGGGAAGGAGAGACATCTGTAATTTTTCATCTCTGCCCAGGAATCATCGACCAATGATCTGGACTTTCGCCACCTGTCCCACGCGGAAGTCCCCCAAGTCAGTCAAGGCACGAAAGGGCTGGCCACCCAAATCGGCAATCCGAGTCGCATGTCTAAATTTTAGATACTGTGCGACAAAAACCTCGGGGAGTCTGGACAAAGCCGCCGGAGTGCTGACATCATTCGACACTGGATCGACGTTCGACAATACTTTCAATGTGACATTCGATTTTGGTTACAACTGCGACAACCATCGCTTACTCTCGATAATCAGCTCGCTACTTCTTGCCTTCATCGACGATATTTTCGCCACACCCCTGATTTCACGGCCAGAGGATTTCAGGACGAGTCCGTTCAAACTCTTCTAGCGACAATCGCTCAACTCGCCCCGCCCACGACAAACGATCTGATTCTGACCACGTCCGGTGCCGCCAGCTGCAACTGCTGAAGATATCGCCGAATTCTGGCGATGTGAAGATAAATGATGTACAGTTCGAGTAACATGGGTTTTCGGCTGTGGTTTCTGGTCTACCCCTACGGTTTCGCCCTTGAAGATTTTGTGGGCACTTAATACCCTGGTTTTGTCATGGCCTTTTCCACACAGACGCCTTTTCGCCCAAGCATCACCACAACATTTTTCTCATGTGGGACTACATCAACAGCCTCAATTCCAACCTTTCTTCAAATTGGTTGAAGGCAATTTCAGCCGTCGGATTTACTTGGGCTGAAGATCAACGACATCCTTGCTACTGCAGGACTCATTTCAGTACAAAGCTGCCTTATTTAGGAGGTGGGAGAGTGTAAGAATTTACAAATCCTTATTGAGGCACTCGTTAGCGAGGCCATCCCGAGAGTCACGCGACGAACCTGTTCTGCCTATTTCGTCGCACCGAACCACTCCCGAGTCGCCTCCTCACCAATCGCAACCATCACTGAGCCATCCTCGCCCGTCCTCCCCGCCTAGCTAGCCTTTCCCCTATTTAGTCGTGCCATTCTCATTGTATCGTCATTCAGTGATTCGGTACTTCAACATTCAGTGATTCGGTACTGCGCACTCTGCAAGTTCATTCATAACATTTGGCTACTTACGAATAACATTATAGAAGAAATGATTTTCCAGTTAATACTATCCTTCATTTGGAAACTACTACCTTATGACCTATAGCATAAGATTGTCGGAATGTTATCTTATGCTCTAGCCTGTAGTGGGGTGCTCTATAGCGAGTACAACCCTTCTAGGGTTTCCTATTTGTATCCCCATTCTTGCTAGTGCAGTCCTCTTCTCTCTTCTAAACTTTGACAAAGATAACAACACAAATACATACTCTCAATGCCATGATAATCCACTATTTCTTGTTGTTTCCTAAAATTCTGACATTCCGTTTTTTTTATAGCACTTCTTATACCAGTAAACCCATTTATTATTCCTAATGCTTCTATAACCAGCCTTTGAGTGTGTACAACTCTATAAACTAGGTAGCAAAGCACTGACTCTAGCTACATGATATGTATCATCGGAATTTGGTCAATTTGGTCCCAGCACTAGCTTGATTGCTTGCCAACATTGTCAAATGTTGTAGCCTGTAGTGAGGCTTGTCTTAAGGGGTACAAATATTACGGTTTGATATATGTACCCTAACCCACATCAATGAACACACAGTTCAGTTTCTGACATGGTATCACCCAGGTTAGGATCCTGTAGGATCCCGTTCCTCGTGCCCGAGCCTCCCGAGCCTCACGCTCCTCACCCGTCCCGTCCTTTCGTACGCCCGTCCGCCGCGCGCCTGCAATCACGCTTGCCGCAGCGCGTTCTGCCCGTTCTCGCACCCGTCCCTTCTCGTCCCCCGTCCCTTCTTGTCCCCCATCCCGTCGCGCGCCTGCTTTAAGCGCCGCCGTGCCTGCCCGCCAGGTACTGGTATCACCCAGGCTACTGCGGACTCTGAGCGCTTGCCAGCGGGCCTGCCCTTAGCGCCCGCCACGCCTGCCCTTAGCGCCGCCGTGTCTGCCCTTAGCGCCCGCCGCGCTTGCCCGTTAGGCCCGCCGCGGGCCCTCCCTTCGCGCCGCCGCGCCTGCCCGTTAATCCCGCCGCTGCGCCTGCTCCTTAGGCCCGTATCGGGCCCTGCCTTCGCGCCGCTGCGCCTGCCCGTAACGCCCGCTGCCGCACCCGCCCGTTAGGCCCGCCGCGGGCCATGCCTTTGCGCCGCCGCGCCTGCCCGTTTGGCCCGTCATGGGCCCGCCCATTCGCCCCTGCCGCGCCTGTCAGCTACGCCCGCTGCGGGCCCACCCCTTGCGCTCGCCATGCCTGCGTTTTGCGCCCGCCGCGGGCCTGCACTCGCTGCCCGCCGTCTCTCCTCGTGACACCCGCCGCGCCTGCCCGTGCCACCTGTCGGGCCAGCCCTAAGAGCCTACCGCGGCTCTGCCCTACTTGCCCGCCGTGCCTGCCCGTGCCGCCCGCCGAGCCTGGACTTTGAGCCCGCTGCGGGCCTGCATTCTTGGGCTTGCCGCGTCTTCCCTTTGCGCTCGTTGCGAGCCTGCCCTTTAGGCTCGCCGCCTCGGCCCTTTGCGTCCCTCTAGCGTTCGCCGCGTGCCTAGTTTTGGTCGCGTGCCTGCCCTGCGCACGCCCGCGCGCCTCCTGGCCAACCGCTTGTCTCCTTGCCGTGCTCGTCGCCCTTCCCTCACCTACCACTGCGCCCTGCCGGCCTTGTAGTTTCTGCTTTCGCTATGGCGACCCCTAGGGTCCTTCGCTTTGACGCTGAGGGTAGGCCCTTCGAGTTCTCGCTCTGGCTCCAGCGTGGGCAGCGTCTCCTAGAGAGTCAGGTGCAGGCAAACGAGTCTTTGTGGGCGCACCCATCTGGTGACCTCCCCGCGCCCCCCGATCCTGATACCCTAGGCCTTGACGCTACCCGTGAGGACAGAGAGCGTGTTGCGCGTTAGCGTGCTGACCTGACTGCCTAGCGATCGCGCGACGCTGCGGCCTGCATCGCCCTCAGCAGCCCACTCCCTGAGTCTGAGGAGACCAATTTCACGCAGGTTCGCACGGCTACTGAGTTCCTGACTGCAATCAAGGCCCGCTATGCTACTCCTTCCACGGTCTCTCTTGGCCGCCTGTTCCTCCCCTTCCTGTTTCCTGACCTCGCCTCGTTTGAGCGCTCTGCTGACCTGATCGCTCAAGTGCACTCACTGGACTCTAGCTTTCGCGTTGCCTGCACTGACCCACAACTTGCACTGCTACCTCCTTCTATGGTGATCACTATCCATTTCATTGCCACTAGCCTCCCTGACCGCCTTGCCTCGGTTCGTGACGCGCTTCTTCTAAAGCACCCTAGCAAGCCCACTATCGGCGTCCTTGAGTCTGCTCTCAAGGACATCGAGAGCAACCTCCGCTCGGTAGCCTCCGCCTCTGGTATTGTGCCCCCCCCACTGTTTCACGGGTGCATGGTCCCTCAGCTGCCCACCTTTACTGCTTCCCTCGCCAGTGCCGCGACTGACGTGACCATAGGTACTGCTACGACTTCTTCGCAGTCTAGGGGTCGGAGTGGCAGGCGGGGCGGCCAGGGTGCGGGTGGCGGCGGCAGCGGCAGGGGTGGAGCTGCGGGTAGTGGTGGCGGGAGTGCAGGAGCTGGTGGAGCGCCTGGTGCGAGAGTGGCGGCTTGGTACCTGACTCGGCGACAGCAGCAGCAGTGGCGACTCCTCTCGCAGCAGCCACCGCAACAGCAGAAGCAGAGGCAGCAGCAGGTCAGGTCCCGCCACCTCCGTCAGGTCCCCGCGTCTCACCAGGTAGCCGCCTCCCCCCAGGTAGCTGTGTCTAGTAGGGTTCCAGTGTCTGGTCCGGTTGCTGCGTCTTGCCCGTGTCGGTCGCTTGCCCACCCCACCATTCTGTACCACAACCGCCTTGGTCACCCGTCCCTTCCTCGCCTCCGCACTATGTCTAGTCATGGTCTCGTCTTAGGCCTCGTGCGAGTCCTTCAGTCGCTGCCGTCTTCGCTTACACCACCTTGTGCCCCTTGCGTCGAGGGTCGGCTGCGCGCCACCCCTCACTCCTCCTTCCTTCGTCCGGCCACCGAGCCCTTTGAGACTCTCCACTTGGACGTCTGAGGCCCCGCCTCTCGCCCTGGCCCTGAGCGAGAGAGTTTCTTTCTGGTGGTCGTTGACGACTACTCTCGCTACACCACCGTGTTTCCTCTGGCGAAGAAGTCTGACGTGACTTCTACGCTGATCCGGTGGTTACTCACCACTGAGAGCACTCGTGGCCGTCATGTCAGTTGTTTTCACTCCGACCGTGGGGGTGAGTTTCGCTCTGGCATTCTCGTCGGATTCTGACGCGAGTAGGGTATTTGTCAATCCTGGACGCTTACAGAGTCCCCATAGCAGAATGAGGTTGCTGAGCGCCGCATAGGCTTGGTCATGGATATCGCACGTACCTCCATGATTCACGCCCGTGCGCCCCATTTTCTATGGCCCTACGTGGTTCGGTACACCGCTCACCAGCTGAACCTTTGGCCATGTGTCTCACAGCCAGGGGCTTCACCGACCAGTCTGTGGACCGGGTCCCCTAGTACTGCGTTGCGTTTTCGTGTCTGGGGCTGCTTGGCACGTGTCCGCGACACCTCAGCGGACAAGATCTCGCCTCACGCCATTCCCAGTGTCTTCCTTGGTTTCCCGGAGGACTCCTCTGACTTCACCTTTTACCTCCCTCCCTTTCACCGGTTCTTTGACTCCCGTGACGTCCGTTTTGATGAGTCGGTCCCCCACTACACCAGGTACCCCTGTTGCGGTCTCCCGGTTCCTCCCCACCCCCCCTCTTCTTGGCTCCCACTCCCTCTCAGGCTCCTCAGGTACCCCCCCCCCCCCCCCCCCCTGGTCCAGCCCCGTTAGGTGTGTCACACGCTACCCTCCCCCTCGGTAGCCCCTCAGGTCTCCCCCCCCCCCCCCACAGTCCTCCTCCAAGTCACCGCAGCAGCCGTCAGCACTTCCTCCCCAGGCTACTGCGGACTCTGAGGGCACTGGCGTTGGTCGCGCGGACCCTCGAGGTGCTGCCCTTGGGGGTGCTGGAGTTGGTGTTGAGAGTCTGCCTGCATGGGGGCCTGGTGCTGAGGGTGCTGGAGTTGGAGCTGAGCCCGTGCGTGCAGAGGTTTCCAGTCTCCCGGGAGCTGGTGCTGGTCGAGTTGTCTCTGGGGGTGCTCCGGCTAGGGAGGCGGGTGCGCCCCCTGTTAGACCAGGAGGGTCTAGGACTGGTCGCATTGTTGCTAGTAGTGCTGGCTCTGGGGGTGGTGTGACTGGTGCTTCCTCAGGGGGTCCTGTCCTCGGTCACTTCTCCACTGTCCTCCCGTGTCCGGCTGCCCCCTCGGGCACCCTGTCGGGTCTGTACCTCCCCTCGTTCTCGACGAACTTGGTGAGTGGTGCTGACCTGCAGGATGCGGGGGCTCACTAGTTAACTCCTGCGAGTCAGCGGGGGACCCACTGCTCGGACGCCCGCACAGGCCGACACCTAGCCACGTTTTTGCGTCGGCCCAGGTCGAGTCTCTACACCCTGACCACTGAGTCTCCTGCAGTCCCTGCGTCTGGCCAGGTAGCTGCGTCGGGTCAGGTGTTTGCTGCTGCGTCCAGGTCTGGTCCTGAGTCTGCCCCCTGCTCGTGTCGCCTCCTGTCTCACGAGACTCTCTTGTGGCACCACCGTCTTGGCCACCCCTCCTTGCCTCGTCTTCGGGGCATGGCTTCCCGTGTCCTTGTCTCTGGTCTCCCCCGGTCTCTCCCTCCCCTTCCTTCGGGGCCAGGACCTTCCTGTGTACCCTGCGTCGAGGGGCGGCTCCGGGCTGCCCCTCACTCCTCCCAGTTTCCCCCGACAGAGGCTCCTCTGCAGTCGCTTCACATTGACGTGTGGGGCCCGGCCCGCGTCCGTGGACAGGGTCACGAGCGCTACTTCCTGCTGGTGGTTGACGACTACTCGCGTTACACCACGGTCTTCCCCTTGCGCAGCAAGGGTGATGTCACTGAGGTGTTGATCGACTGGATCCGCGAGGCTCGTCTCCGGCTCAGGAGGAGCTTCGGCTCGGACTTTCCTGTTCTGCGTCTGCACTCTGACCGAGGCGGAGAGTTCTCCTCTGGCCTTCTGCGAGCCTACTGTCGTGCACGAGGCATCCGCCAGACCTTCACGCTTCCGGACTCTCCACAGCAAAATGGGATTGCTGAGCGCCGCATTGGCATGGTCATGGACGTCGCTCGTACGTCCATGATGCATGCGGCTGCCCCCCATTTTCTGTGGCCGTTTGCGGTTCAGTACGCGGCGCATCAGCTCAACCTTCACCCCAGGGTCTCCCGGCCGGAGACCTCCCCAGCTCTGCTGTGGACGGGGGAAGGTCGGCGATGCGTCTGCGTTCCGTGTCTGGGGATCTCGGGCGTTTGTCCGCGACTTGTCTGCGGAAAAGCTGTCCCCTCGTGCTGCTCCCTGTGTCTTCCTAGGCTTCCCCCCTGACGCCCCAGGGTGGCAGTTCTACCACCCCTCCTCTCGTCGTGTTCTGTCCTCCTAGGACGTCACGTTCGACGAGTCCGTCCCCTTCTACCGCCTCTTCCCCTACCGCACTCCTTTCCTCCCCCCGCCACCGCACTTCCTTGTGCCAGGTCCCCCCCCGGTAGACCCCCTTCCCCCTCAGGGTCCTGCCCTTTCAGGTGTGTCCCAGGTAGATGCAGTCGAGCCGGTCGAGGTTGCTGGTGACTCACGTACTGCTGGGGGTGCTGAGCCTGGGGGTGCTGAGCCTGGGGGTGCTGACTCTGGGGGTGCTGAGTCTGGGGGTGCTGAGCCTGGAGGTGCTGAGCCTGAGGGTGCTGCCTCTGGGGGTTCTGAGCCTGGGGGTGCTGAGCCTGGGGGTGCTGACTCTGGGGGTGCTAAGTCTAGGGGTGCTGAGCCTGGGGGTGCTGAGCCTGAGGGTGCTGCCTCTGGGGGTTCTGAGCCTTGGGGTGCTAAGCCTGGGGGTGCTGCCTCTGGGGGTGCTGCACGCGGGGGTGCTGAGCCTGGGGGTGCTGCGTCTGGAGCTGCTGAGCCTGGAGGTGTGGAGCCTGCGACCACTGGACCTCCCCTTGTGGCGTCTGGCGGTGCTGGGCCTGGAGGTTCTCCGGGTGTTTCATCTCGGCGGGAGCCACTCTCTCCACAGGAGCTGCGTGGGTGGTTTGCTCGCCGCTGGAGGCGTACTGCTGGAGCTGGCGCTTCTTCGGCTGCTGAGGGTGCTGGTGCCGCCGGTCCCGGAGCTGCTGGGCCTGCGGGTCCGCCAGGAGCTGGAGCTGCTGAGGGTGTTGGTTTTGAGACTACTACTGTCCGTCCTGGTGGTGGTCTTGCTGCGGGTGCTGCTGGTGCTGCTGGATGTCCTACCGCTGGAGGTGCTGTTGGCGCTGGTGCTGCCGAAGGTGCTGGAGGTGCTGGTGCTGTCCCTGCTGTGTCTGGTGCCGCCGCGCGGCCTCGGCCGTACTTCGTTCCGCTCCTGCAGCAGGTTCTTGGTCCTTCTCCTCCTGTAGAGTGTCCACCGCCTGTCCTGTCACAGTCACAGTTAGAGCCTGCCTCCCCACTGCCTGCTCCCTCTCCTTACACTGGTCCTACTGGAGGTCTTACTGAGCGTCGTGACCCTGCGTCTCGTCCCGCGTTGCCTGTCCGTACTGCTCGCGCTAGTGGTCGTGGTTCGCGTCAGCGTCCTCCTCCTGTCCCTGGCACGCACCGGATGTCTCTGCATCCCTCCACTGCTCCTCTGCATGGCCCTTTGCCTTCTCCTCCTGAGTCCTCTCTTCCTGCGCTTGCCGACCCGGCGTCGGACTCCCTTCGTGCTGCCAGTCCTACTGTCACGCGTCTCCTTGCTACTGTCGTCACTGACCCCTCTTTTGAGTCCACTGCTGCGTCTGCTCTTGTTGCTGAGCTCGTCGACTTTGCTGCTCGCTGTCGTCTAGACTACGCTGCTAGTCTTGTTGCTGAGTCTGCGTCTGTCTGTCCTCCGTCCGTCGGGGGTGAGTGTGCTTTTGGCTCGGACGTCCTTGAGGACAGGCAAGAGGAGTTTCAGTATCTGGCTGCTGCTTCACCTCATCTCGCGTCTGTACTGCTTGCCCCTGAGGGAGACCCGGATGCACTAGACATCCCGACTCCGCGCTCTTACGCGGAGGCCGTAGAGGGTCCCTACTCCTCTCAGTGGCAGGCAGCTATGGATGCAGAGATGGCTTCCAGGAAGTCCACAGGCACCTACGTTAACGCGGTTCCCCCTCCTGGGGCGAACATCGTCAGTGGCATGTGGATCTTCAGGGCGAAGCGGCCGCCGGGCTCTCCACCTGTCTTCAAGGCGCGGTACGTGGCTCGTGGCTTCAGTCAGCGGCAGGGAGTTGACTACTTTCAGACCTTCTCTCCCACCCCGAAGATGACCACTCTTCGGGAGCTGCTGCACATAGCCGCTCAGCGCGACTACGAGCTCCACTCTCTTGACTTTAGCACTGCTTTCTTGCAGGGTAGCCTGCACGAGGAGATCTGGCTGCGCCGTCCACCTCGCTTCACTGGGACTTTCCCTCCTGGCACCCAGTGGAGCCTCCGACGGCCAGTCTACGGTCTCCGCCAGGCACCGCGTGAGTGGCACGACACACTGAGGACTACGCTTGCGGCTCTTGGGTTTGCTCCCTCTACTACTGACCCGTCGTTGTTTCTGCGCACCGACACTTCTCTGCCGCCGTTCTACATCCTCGTGTACGTCAACGACTTGGTCTTTGCCACAGCTGACACTGCTGGACTCGCCTACGTGAAGTCCGAGCTGCAGAAGAGACACACGTGCACAGACCTGGGTGAACTGCGCAGCTACCTTGGCTTGCAGATCACTCGGGACAGAGCACGCCGCACCATTACCTTGACTCAGTCACACATGGTGCAGCAGGTGTCAGAACATTATAGCTTACTTATTTCTGTAGGCTATAGTGGGGTATCCCATAGGGGGTACAACCCAGCTAGGGTTTCCATTTTGTACTCACTTCGTTCATAGCTCACACATTCTCTCGTTCACTTCTTCACAGCAGGTCCTTCAGCGCTTCGGCTTCACGTAGTCCTCGCCTCAGGCCACTCCTCTGTCTACTCGCCACTCGCTCTCAGCTCTGCCTTCGGATGAGTCCGTAGAGTCGAGTGGGCCGTACCCAGAGCTTGTTGGCTGCCTCATGTACCTGATGACCTGCACACGACCTGACCTTGCATACCCTCTTAGCATCTTGGCACGCTATGTTGCTCCTGGGAGACACCGACCAGAGCACATGGCTGCAGCGAAGAGGGTGTTGCGCTACTTGTGCAGTACGTCGGGCATGGGGCAAGTGCTTGGAGGGCGGAGTCCAGTGGTCCTCACTGGGCACGCGGACGCTTCTTGGGCTGACGACCAGGCTACGCAGCGGTCGTCGCAGGGTTACACCTTCAGTCTTGGTTCCAGCTCTGTTTCGTGGCGGGCTACTCGCTCGTCTTCTGTTCTCGGCTCCAGTTGTGAGGCTGAGATCTACGCCGGGGCCATGGCTGCTCAGGAGCTTCGCTGGCTCACCTACGTGCTGACTGACCTTGGAGAGCCGCCTCGTTCTCCTCCAGTGCTGTACGTAGACAACAAGGCCATGCTGGCCTTGTGTCAAGAGCAGCGCCTGGAGCACAGAACGAAGCACATTGCTCTCCGCTACTTTCTTGCTCGTGAGCTGCAGCAGCGTGGTCAGTTGCGACTTGCGTACGTGGCCTCTGAGGCCAACACTGCTGATGTTTTCACCAAGGCATTTCCGCCTTGTGATCATCAGCGTTTCTGCACTCAGCTGGGACTTGTCCCAGTCTTGCCTCACTTGCTCACCTCTTGACCTTACTTGTACTCTTGCATATATATATACCTAGTTTTGCTTGTTTAGACTTATATATATATATGTCTCCTCCTGCATGTGAACTGGCCTTGTGGCCTTGACCTTGTGCTCAGATTGTGTGGTGACGTTGTGATCCACCCTGAGCTTGCTTTGCTTGACTGGTCTTGTGACCTCTTGTTCTCCCCCACTTTGCCTATGGGGGTGTGTTAGAACATCATAGCTTATGCTTTTGTGTAGGCTATAGTGGGGTATCCCATAGGGGGTACAACCCAATTAGGGTTAGTACTTGTACCCACTTCATTCATAGTTCATTTCATTCACGTTCACTCTTTCACAGAGCCTTGTCCTCTTTAGGAGCAAAACTCAACGCGGCAAGCTTCTTCTCCAGCGATAGACGCGTGTTATCCGCAAAAGGGCCGAGCGCCTCCTTCAGCAACGGCTTTGGCGTGGCAGGCTCAGAGTGGCGACCCTTCTCCAGCGACGATCTCTCCTTGTCACCAGTCTTCGCGGGAGGAGCCATAGGCCCGGTCTTCTTCGGCGGACGACCCATGATGCAGCAAAAACGTGCACCAGATAGCAGATTTGCGATGCTTGCAATAGCCTGAGCACCACCGCATTTGAACTGTGAAGCACCGGCTTGGGTCGAGGCTTCTTCCTCGGCTTCCCATAGGAGAATCCCTGGGAGGTTGTTGAGATTGAGTTTGTGGAAAAGTCCCGAGACTTGGCCGCTGTACAACCCAATGCCTATGTGGAACGTGTAACAGAGCTCCTTAGCGCCTTGGGAAAGCCTGTTAACTTTGTTGCGACATGTAAGCCAATCCTTGGAATTGCTTTTAGGACTTTGGGAAAGCCTGACACTTGCACGGTTAGTAACATGCCCGTTGTATAGGCACAAAAAAGATACTCCCGTATGCGTCGTGTCTCGTAGTTTCCAAAACTGTCCTTTAAATCCGCAACTGATAAGAAATTGACCGACATTGGTCGGTTCAAAGGTCCTGGAGATATCCATGGCGGCCTTGAAGATTTCATCTTTTACAGTGAGTTCCAGTATACTGCGATGGATAAATTCAAGCTTGAGCATTCTGATTGAGGTTGACATAAAATGCTTGTAAGAGTGGACATTTTCTTACTGAACATATTTCACAAGTGAGAACAGCTCCATTAGTTATCACAACCAATCGGCACCTAATACAAGGTACAGTACCATCCCGACCCATCACCTTTCGCGCCAAGTCCCATCCAAACCAAAGAGCCTACAGTCCCATGTTTCCGCCGTGTTCTTTTCTTGCCCCTGTAATCCTTCACACACCTTATTTCCCCTCCTACAATATATTACTGTTTGTCCTCTTCTGCCTCCCTCGCTCTCTCTCTTTGGGACCAGGTCACCAGGGGGAATGGCGGCGTTTGTCCTTGGCAAATGACAAGAACGTCAGCGGCAGCACAGCCGATGCTTTCCTGAGCTGCCAAGTACAGATGCTTCTATGGGCAAGTCTGGCTGAACGTCATTTGCTGACGTCGATGGCCTAGCCGCAGTATTTCCTTGCCGTTTTTAACGGGAGGCGCTAGATACAGCAACATACAGACCGACGGGTTTGCCAGCAAGTCTTGAGACGTCTCATAACTTTTCTTGCTCTTATCAGCTGGAGGCGCTAGATACAGCGCCACAGCGAAGCCGGCCTACCAGCAAGCAACGGGTGCTTAGTGTCGCCTGCTACTTACTCGCGCCTTGTGTTCGAACTAAGTAACATCGTTCCGACAGCGGCTATTCAGGGTTCGCTGACCCCCCGCCAGTCTGCTGACCGGCAGCATTCCTCTATCCGTCGCCCCCATTTTGACAGTCCCTGAAGAGATATCTCTCGTCCTTGCTGCCCAACCTCGTCGTCCCCGCGCATTGTACGGTCAGCTCCACTCATCCGTCTCTCTCATATCGTTATTCCACTCAAGCTTCACTCGGCTCTGTTTCCCGGCTGTCCTTCCACTCGGCATCTTTCTTGTGTAGCTATTTACTTCAACTTTGTTCCTGCTGTTAACTAAATCGACTGGGCGAGCCGTTTCTTTTTCACTGTCGCCTGTTCTTCTTCTTTCTTAGTATCTCGTCGGTGTTCCCCAGCATTCCTCTCCTCAAACCCTTTCTCAAACCGCTGCATCGCGTTTGACTTGCCTGGATATTCCTTCTCCAAGCGGCCCATTCGCGAACTTGTTCCGTTACTTTCCTAGATCGATCCAAGTCGCCAGTGCTAACTGACGATTTCCGTCCAAATACCGCCCACTACTCGCGTCGCGCGTCACAATCAGTCGCTCGTCGAAACTATTTCAGCTACTTGTATTGAGCTCAACTGCAGCTCGAAATATATTAGAACTTAAAAAGCCGCCAGTAATCCACGGAGTCGTTGCAAGGTCGCCCTTTTTGCAAAAAAAAACAATCCGCCATAACACCAGCACCAGACTCAAAAACCCTCGCGCTGTCGCTGCCGTCGCGAAAGTTCGCAGCTGTCGTAGATTCGTCGTCCGCGTCCTGCCGGCCGTGCACGATGAGAACCGCGCAAAACCCCTCGCTTCCGACCAAACAAACCGATAATGCCGCAGCCCCCGTCCTACTCATTTCTACAGCTCTCCTTTCTAATCTCTATCCGACTTTCCTAACCCACCGGTCCCCCGATCCCCCGATCCTCCGATCCTCCGATCCTCCGATCCTCCGATCCTCCGACCCTCCGATCCTCCGATTCTCCGATCCCCCGATCCTCCGTAGCCCCCAGAGCCCCCCGTTCCCCGCGAAGCTCTCAATGCAGCCTGCCATGTTCCACGCGCGCCTTCCGCTAGCTGCTTCTGAGAATTCAAAGAACGAACTATTCCGCTAAACCCGCCGCCCAAATATTATCTTCCGCTCTTAAACGCCCATTCAATCACTCCCGCCCTCTTCGTACCCTACCTATCAACATATGTACATGTTTTTTTTTTGTTTTTTTCCGTTTCTCTGCGTACTTGCGTCTCATTTTCCCTCTCCGCCGTATCCGCGCAGGCTATACCCTATCCCGGTGCGTCTGGTCTGGTCTGCGCGGCTGGTCGGCACGCCAAAGAGGGGCCTGTGGGAGAGCGCGAAACTGGTTTCCGTTCTGCCGAGTTTGCCGAAGCGCGGGCTGCTGTTACGTCGCGGAGCGCGATGGGAGGGCGGAAGGCGCGGCACCGGATGCACGTGGGCGCGCTAGCGGCGCTCGCCGCCGCCTGCTTCGCGCTCGCCGCCGTCACAAGTGCGTCCGCCCGAGCCCGCATTGACGTTTTTTTTTCTGTGTTGCTTTGAGCGACGTCTCAAGTCGAACCCATTCTGACTGCGTCACCGTCAGCGTCAGCGCGAGTGGCAGCGTCTGCGTGTGCGGGAAGTGCAGCCGTTGTTTTAAAGACACGTGTTTCTGCGTGGTTTGAATCGCGCTCATATGGATTCCTCATTGTTTCCCCTGGGTTTGATGCTCTTCCTTGTTCTTACCCCATCCCTCACCCGCTCCCCCCTCCCCCCCTCATTTGCTTCTCCCACCGTCCCGTCTTTCCCAACCCTCGAGCAGGCATTCCAGGCGTGGCACGGCACTTATCCCTCCTCTCCACCCACCGCCCCTCCTCCTCCCCCTCTGTCCCCCTCTCCTCCTTTCCCCTTGCATCCTCCGCGCCTCCCCGCCATTTGCTGCTGCGGCGGACCGACACCATCGTGAGCGTCACTGACGGGGAGGGGGAGCTGCGCGGCGGAGGGGGGCAGGGGGAGCAAGGGGGGAACGGGAGACACGCGGAGCAGGGGGAGCAGGGTGAGGGGTTGCAGAGAGAGGGGGTGGCGGCGGAGCCTCGTGCGCCTGAGGAGGAGGAGCGATGCGAGTGAGTGAAGCACGCGCGTGGGGTGTGTGTGTGTGTGTGTGCGCGTGTGGGGATGAGGGCTCAGGGTTGGGACGAGGAATGAGTTTATGAACAAACAGCCGTTGCAGTGGGTGCTTCTGGTTTTAGGCATCGCTCGGCCATGCCTGAAGTGGGAGGTCCGTCCAAGGTTCCAGACCAGACTGCAGGTGAAGCTCCTATCCTAGCGTGCTTCTGACTCTACTCAATAGATGTTGCCCGTGCTTGACTCGAGAGTGCAGAGCAAGCGGAGAGGAGAGTTGACTCTTGTACGCTTACACGGAGAGGAGCCCATGCCCATCCACCATCGTATACGCGTTCTCACGGTCCTCGGACAAAGATTCACGGCCCTGAAACGCACACGCTCCCTGCTCCTTTTCCCCACTGATCACCGCTCTTGCGTGTCCCCCCCCCCCCCCCCCCCCCACCTCTTCCTCCCCCGCACTTCCGCCTTCGACCCACAAACATCCACCTCCCCCCGCACACACTCACTGTTCTAAAACGCACACTCCCGTTGCGTTCTTCTCCTGCCCACTCCCCATCCCCCACCCTGCCAGGGAGGCGTATGGCTGGCTGCCGTGCAGCACGTCAGTGGGGGGAAACGCGTTCCTCATGGTGGCTTATGGCTACATCATCCTCGTCGCCGCCAGACTCATTTCCGACGGCTCCGAGCTGCTGCTGCAGGTGTGCAGAGCGGTGCTGGGAGGTGCGGTGCGGTGTGCAGCGATGCGGTGTGTGGTGCTGTGCGGTGGCTGGGGATGGGGTGGTTTGGGGGGATGTGGTGGCGTGTGGTGTTGTGGTGTGCGGTGGTTGGGGGGGGGGGTGGGGTGGTGAGATGGGATGCGGTGGTGTGTGGTGTGAGTGGTCGTTTGTGGGGACGTGTGTTGAAAAGCAGGGGAAGCGATGGCAGGCTAGGGAAGCAAAGGTTGGGGGTGGGGGGAGGGGTTAAGTGGCTGCAATAAGGGGAGAATATAGTTAAGTATGGTAGCTCACTTGATAGCTAGTGCTGCTTCTGTATCTGCTATAACGAGAATACACCTACCTCTTATTGGTGACCACCCTCCCCTTCCTCTCCCCGGTCCCCTCCCTCCCATGCCGCCCTGACCATCCCCCCGTGTGCGCGTGCAGGTGCTGGACCCAGGTCTTATTGGGGGGCTGTTCCTGCCCATGCTGGGAGCCATGCCAGACACCGTGCTCATTCTGGTGCGTGCCTGCCATGTGGTGTGCCATGTGGTGTGCCATGTGGTGTGCCATGTGTGCCATGTGTGCCCTCTTGGCCTTTGGTCTGGGGGGTTCGAAGCGGCAGGCAGTGGTAGGAGCAGAGCAGGTGCTTGTGAGCAGCGGCAGCACGCTCATGAATCGTGGTTCCCTGCCATGATTCTCACTGTGGCGGGGGGGGGGAGAGAAGAGAACTTCTGCTGTGCGCCCGCTGCACCCCTCAACTCAACCCATGCATGCTCCTCACATCCTCCAGGCCACCCGCTGCACACTCCCGACGCCCACGCCCGTTCCCATGCCAAAACTCTCCCCACGCCCCACCCCCTCCCCCCTTCCACCCTCAACCCCCCAATCCCCCTCCCCTGCAGGTATTCGGGCTGGGGGGCAGCAAGGAGCAGGCGCAGGAGGAGGTGCTGGTGGGCATGGGCGCGCTGTGCTGTCAGGCACGCAGCACCCTCCCTCTCCTCGTCCCCCACTTTTCTCCCACCCCCTATCCCCGCCCCCATTACCCCCTGCAGGTGTCCGGGCTGGGCGGCAGCAAGGAGCAGGCGCAGGAGGAGGTGCTGGTGGGCATGGGCGTGCTGGCGGGCAGCACCGTCATGATCCTCACCGTCGCCTGGGGGGGCTCCCTGCTCTGCGGCCGCTGTGACCTGGAGGAGAAGCAGAGGAGCGACGGGAGTGTTGATTTGGTCGCCAGGGACAAGACGCTCACCCGCCCCTGGGACGTGAAAGGCACAGGTGGGTGTTGCTTTCTGGTGGCTGTGTGTTTGAGGCGCCTGAGAGGCAGACTGTGCGCCTGCTGTGACTTGGAGCGAGATGCAGAAGAGCGACGGGAACGTTGATTTGGTCGCCAGGGATAAGACGCTCACACGTCCCCTGGGACGTGAAAGGCACAGGTGGGTTCCAGAAGCAACAAAAGAATCACGTCAGAAGCAACAAAAGAATCATGTCAGACGCAACAAAAGAATCACGTCAGAACCAACAAAAGAATCACGTCAGAAGCAACAAAAGAATCACGTCAGAAGCAACAAAAGAATCACGTCCGGAGCAACAAAAGAATCACGTCAGGAGCAACAAAAGAATCACGTCAGACGCAACAAAAGAATCACGTCCGGAGCAACAAAAGAATCACGTCAGAAGCAACAAAATAATCGCGTCAGAAGCAACAAAAGAATCACGTCAGAAGCAACAAAAGAATCACGTCAGGAGCAACAAAAGAATCACGTCAGAAGCAACAAAAGAAACACGTCAGAAGCAACAAAAGAATCACGTCAGAAGCAACAAAAGAATCACGTCAGAAGCAACAAAAGAATCACGTCAGAAGCAACAAAAGAATCACATCAGAAGCTCAGTTTTGCATGCGCCTCATTGATTGTCTCACTGTTTTGTTTGTATGAGACCGCAAGAAGCAGAGGCACGATGGGGGCATTGACATGCACACATACAGATACGGACAGCAATGCATGGCTCCCAACCAACCCTCCCTCTCCCCCCTCCTCTCCCGCATCCTCCCTGTGTGTGTGACGCGCCTGAAACCCCATCCATGGCCCCTGCGCATGGCAGGGGTGACAACGGACGAGCAGACGCGCCTTGGAGCGTGGATCATGATGGCCACTGTCATACCCTTTGTCATCATGCAGGTACGGTCATACCCTTTGTCATCATGCAGGTACGGTCATACCCTTTGTCATCATGCAGGTACGGTCATACCCTTTGTCATCATGCAGGTATGGTCATACCCTTTGTCATCATGCAGGTACGGTCATACCCTTTGTCATCATGCAGGTACGGTCATACCCTTTGTCATCATGCAGGTACGGTCATACCCTTTGTCATCATGCAGGTACGGTCATACCCTTTGTCATCATGCAGGTACGGTCATACCCTACGTGCACGTTAGCTGTTTAGAGGCGTCTTTAAAGTTTCGAGGCGTGTCAAAACACTACGTGCCTAATGCACGCACGTACGTTAGCTGGCTACCAACATGAGTTCAATCAGCAATACCATTCAAGTCAGTGCGTGTGTGTGAGACCTTCCCTCGCCCCCAACTTGCCATGCACGCTGTCCTCCCTCTCCCCTCTCCCCTCTCCCCTCTCCCCTCTCCCCTCTCCCTCTCCCTCTCCCCTCTCCCCTCTCCCCTCTCCCCTCTCCCCTCTCCCCTCTCCCCTCTCCCCTCTCCCCTCTCCCCTCTCCCCTCTCCCCTCTCCCCTCTCCCCTCTCCCCTCTCCCTCTCCCCTCCCTCTCCCCTCTCCCCTCTCCCCTCTCCCCTCTCCCTCTCCCCTCTCCCCTCTCCCCTCTCCCCTCTCCCCTCTCCCTCTCCCTCTCCCTCTCCCCTCTCCCCTCTCCCCTCTCCCCTCTCCCCTCTCCCCTCTCCCCTCTCCCCTCTCCCCTCTCCCCTCTCCCCTCTCCCCTCTCCCCTCTCCCCTCTCCCTCTCCCCTCTCCCCTCTCCCCTCTCCCCTCTCCCCTCTCCCCTCTCCCCTCTCCCCTCTCCCCTCTCCCCTCTCCCCTCTCCCCTCTCCCCTCTCCCTCTCCCCTCTCCCCTCTCCCCTCTCCCCTCTCCCCTCTCCCCTCTCCCCTCTCCCCTCTCCCCTCTCCCCTCTCCCCTCTCCCCTCTCCCTCTCCCCTCTCCCTCTCCCCTCTCCCCTCTCCCCTCTCCCCTCTCCCCTCTCCCCTCTCCCCTCTCCCCTCTCCCCTCTCCCCTCTCCCCTCTCCCCTCTCCCCTCTCCCCTCTCCCCTCTCCCTCTCCCCTCTCCCCTCTCCCCTCTCCCCTCTCCCTCTCCCCTCTCCCCTCTCCCCTCTCCCCTCTCCCCTCTCCCCTCTCCCCTCTCCCCTCTCCCTCTCCCCTCTCCCTCTCCCTCTCCCCTCTCCCCCTCTCCCCTCTCCCCTCTCCCCTCTCCCCTCTCCCCTCTCCCTCCCTCTCTCCCCTCTCCCCTCTCCCCTCTCCCCTCTCCCCTCTCCCCTCTCCCCTCTCCCTCTCCCTCCTCCCCTCTCCCCTCTCCCCTCCTCCCCTCATCTCCCCTCTCCCCTCTCCCCTCTCCACCTCTCCCCTCTCCCCTCTCCCCTCGTCCCCGTCCCCCGTCCCCCGTCCCCCCTCCCCGCCCTCGGATCCGCCCCGGAAGGTGCCGTTCATGGACGGGGGGCAGTACCCCGAGTACCAGGCGCGCATCACGCCGCTGCTGGGGCTGCTGCTCTCCACCGCCGGCCTCGTTGCATATTGCGCCTACCAGGTGTGTGTGTGAGGGGTGCGCCTACCAGGTGTGTGTGTGAGGGGTGCGCCTACCAGGTGTGTGTGTGAGGGGTGCGCCTACCAGGTGTGTGTGTGAGGGGTGCGCCTACCAGGTGTGTGTGTGAGGGGTGCGCCTACCAGGTGTGTGTGTGAGGGGTGCGCCTACCAGGTGTGTGTGTGAGGGGTGCGCCTACCAGGTGTGTGTGTGAGGGGTGCGCCTACCAGGTGTGTGTGTGAGGGGTGCGCCTACCAGGTGTGTGTGTGAGGGGTGCGCCTACCAGGTGTGTGTGTGAGGGGTGCGCCTACCAGGTGTGTGTGTGAGGGGTGCGCCTACCAGGTGTGTCTGTGAGGGGTGCGCCTACCAGGTGTGTGTGTGAGGGGTGCGCCTACCAGGTGTGTGTGTGAGGGGTGCGCCTACCAGGTGTGTGTGTGAGGGGTGCGCCTACCAGGTGTGTGTGTGAGGGGTGCGCCTACCAGGTGTGTGTGTGAGGGGTGCGCCTACCAGGTGTGGGCGTCTGTTGCCGAGCATTCGTCCAAGTAGGTTGGCCCCTGCACTGCACGCATGCTGCACCTCCCTGCTCGCTCCCACCCTACCCGTCTTCCTCTCGTTTCCCTCTCACACCTGCTGCCGCCGTTCCATCTCCCCTGCAGCAGCATCACAGCAATCCCTAATGCATGCTACCTGCAGCACGCGCGCTTCCTCCTAATTACCTATGCCTCAACCCGTGCCTGGCACCTCATGCCTGCATGCACCGGGAAAGGAAACCCCCAAACTCCCTTCCCCCTCTCCCCCTTCCCCTTTTCTACCACCACAGGTGCTCTCCTCCTGCGTGCAGTCGTCTGAGATCGATCCACTATGCTCATACGAGCATACGAAGGAGATCCACTACGCTCGTATGCACCAGGAAATCCTTCCAACCTGCACTTGCTCTCTTTGTCCCTCCTGGCCTGGCCCACCCTCCCAACCCAACCAAACTCCCTCCACCATCTATCCCCCCTTATCTCTCCGTCACTCCCCCAGGTGCTGTCCCCGTGGTGCAGTCGTCCAAGATCCACTACGCGCGCATGCACCTGATGCAACGCAACACCCACTCCTCCTCTCCTTCCTGCCCACTCCCCCAAACCTCTCCCCCCTCGCCAGGTGCTGTCCCCCTGGCTGCAGTCGTCCAAGATCCACTACGCGCGCATGCACCTGATGCGAGCGCGCGCGCTGCACTACCTGCACGACCTGGCGCTGCAGAACACGTGGGGCGGGCTGCTGCTGCCCGACGGCACGCCCAACCGCGAGACCATCCACCGCGTGTTCCGGCACTTTGACGAGGACGGCAACGGCACGCTCTCCCGCAGCGAGCTCAAGGGACTCGTGCTGGGCCTGGGGATTCGCAGCCAGGTGGGGGGTGGGGGAAGGAATCCGGACTGAGGGAGGGAGGATCAGGAACCAGGTGCTGGGGAGACATACCAAGGAGACGGCCTTGGGGTTTTGGGACTCTCCATAGGGTTGTTGTAGCTTACTCGGGTATGCCAACTTGTTTCTTGCACTGGAGCTGGGAATTAGAGGGATTTTTATCGGAATGCTGACGTGGGAGTGTGGGTGAAAAGAGAGGGGGCGGGGCTGGGCAAGGGGAGTCGGGGAGCTGTGGTTGTCATAACTTGCGCCAGGGGTGGGTACCTGTGTCGGTGACTTGCGCCGAAGTGGAGAACGATGCTCAGGGGGGCGAGGCGAGCGCCCCGTGTCTGGATGGACGCTGGCGCACGGAACTCTCTGATTCTGGACTGGACTGGACGCGTCTTTCTCCTCTCCACTTGGACTTGCGCCAAAGAGTGTCGGGCGTGCTTGAGCAGATTGGACTCGCTTACTTTTGAGGGGTTTCGAAAGAGACTGAGCTGCTGGGGAGTCTAGTCTCGTGTTGACTTGTGTCTGAGCTGTGACTGTGCTCGCATGTGGCTTGTGTACGCGATGCATTCTCATTCTCTCTCTCTCTCTCTCTCTCTCTCTCTCTCTCTCTCTCTCTCTCTCTCTCTCTCTCTCTCTCTCTCTCTCTATATCTTTCTCTCTCTCTCTCTCTCTCTCTCTATATCTTTCTCTCTCTCTCTCTCTCTCTCTCTCTCTCTCTCTCTCTCTCTCTCTCTCTCTCTCTCTCTCTCTCTCTCTCTCTCTCTCTCTCTCTCGCGCGCGCGCGCGCACGGCAAATGCCTCTGCCCTTGTCCTTGTTTTGGATGGATCCATGCACGTGCGCGTTCATGTGCTCATGTGCATGTGTGCGTGCATGTGCTCATGTGCATGTGTGCGTGCATGTGCTCATGTGTGCATCCCTGCGTGCACATGCCCGGCCAGCAGGCACCAGGAGACGTGCCGGCAGACGATGAGGTGGCAGCATGGATGCGCGACTTTGACGCCAACTCCGATGGCGAGATTGGCCATGTCAGTCACTGAGAGAGAGGGAGGGAGGGGGACATGCGGGAGAGGGGGGGAGGGGGGTAGAGGGTGGCACATGAGAAGGGGGGGTTTGACACGCAAGAGGGGGAATGGCATGGGATGGGAGGAAAAGGGGTGCTACAGGAATGGGTTGGCATGGCGGGGGGGGGGAAGCGGTGGTATGAGGCGGCTGGCTTGGGATGGTGGCTTGGGATGGTGGCTTGGGATGGTGGCTTGGGATGGTGGCTTGGCGTGGAGGGGTGGCATGGGGCGGGCAGCGTGGGTTGGGTGGTTTGGGATGGGTGCATGGGGGTTGACTTTTCAGTCGACTCAAAAGTCAACTCGGGATGGGTGCATGGGGGTTGTGTGATATTCTGTTGTCAACATGGACTCTCTGTGATGTATGACTTCAAATCCATGCCACTCCCTGCCATCTCATGCCATGTTGTTGCAAGTGAACTCCATGCCCCTGCCCCTGCCCCTGCCCCTGCCACTGTCTGTGCCACTTCAACCCCCCTGTAGCACACAACTGTATGGTAACCCTTCCCCTTTTTATCATGCCTTGCGTTGCATTCCCTTTCCCTGGTAAATCATGGCTTGGCATGGCGTGCCACACTGCTGTGGCCATGGCGTGTCCCAGACTTTCCTTGCACTCTCTCTCTCTCTCTCTCTCTCTCTCTCTCTCTCTCTCTCTCTCTCTCTCTCTCTCTCTCTCTCTCTCTCTCTCTCTCTCTCTCTCTCTCTCTCTGGAATGGCATGGCATGGCATGGCATGGCATGGCTCGGCACGGCACGGCACGGCACGGCATGGCGCACGTGCATGGTGGTGGCGTGGTGGGGTGGCTTGCACTGCTACAGGAGGAGTTCATGTCAGGCATGCTGCGGTGGATCACCCACCACTCCTCACCCTCCCATCGCCCCTCCACCATGTCCCTCCTCCGAGGCGCCAGGTCACTCTCTCTCCCCTCCCCCCCTCTCCGCTTTCCACTCTCCCCTCTCCGCTCTCCCCTCTCCGCTCTCCCCTTTCTCCTCTCCCCTCTCCCCTCTCCCCTCTCCCCTCTCCACACTCCCACACCTGTCACCCGCCCATCAGCCACATACGAGTCTAGTTTTGAGGCGCCCATCAGCCACATACGAGTCTAGTTTTGAGGCGCCCATCAGCCACATACGAGTCTAGTTTTGAGGCGCCCATCAGCCACATACGAGTCTAGTTTTGAGGCGCCCATCAGCCACATACGAGTCTAGTTTTGAGGCGCCCATCAGCCACATACTAGTCTAGTTTTGAGGCGCCCATCAGCCACATACGAATCTATGAAGCGGGCATCAGTGAGAATCAAGTCAAAAGCCACCCACTTCTTAGAGTCCTTTCATAGCTGTGCCATAGTAGACATGTTACGCGCGTGCCTTCCTTCTCTTGCATTGAGCCCGGCCTTACATGCATGGTGCTACCATTGCAGGCCGTGGGGGGTTTGAGCGAGGAGGGAAGCAGAGCAGCAGGGATTGTGAGAGGGCGGAAGGGGGGCGAGGGGGGAGAGGAGGAGATCTGGAAAGAAAGAGGGAGGATGGGGGAGAGTGGGTGAGCGTGACAGCAGGACAGTGGGATAGATGAGAGAGGGAGAGAGGAGAGAGGGAGAGAGGAGAGGGGGAGAGAGGAGAGAGGAGAGAGGGAGAGAGGAGAGGAGAGAGGGAGAGGTAAAAAGAGGGAGAGAAGGGAGGCGAGAGAGGAACCAAAGGTTGTGTTTATCCTTCATCCTCCGTCCTCATCCCTCACTCCTCCTCCCTCCCTCCTCACACCTCTCCCTCTACATTTTTGCTGTAATGGCTGGAGAAGAGAGGGGAGAGGATCTAAAGGCCGTGTTCTATCCCCACCCGTCGCCGCTCATCCCACACGTGTCATCGCCCTCCCTCGTCACTCCTCCCTCCTTCCTCACTCCTCACGCCTCAACCCTCACTCTTCCCTCCACAGTGCAGTCTACGAGCTCTGGGAGGGGCAGCTGGCAAACGCTAAGGGGCAGCTGGAAGGGGCTGGAGCAGAGAGAGGGGAGAGGTATTCCTGAAAGTTGTGTTGTATCCCCACCCCTCGCCCCTCTCATCTCCCTTCTCCCTCCGCAGTGCGGACAACAAGTTTTGGGAGGGGCAGCTGGCAAACGCTAAGGGGCAGCTGGAGGGGCTGGAGCAGGAGCTGGAGGAGGAGGTGGAGGACAAGGAGGAGGAGGAGGTCAAAACGCCTGCTCAGATCTACCGCGAGGTGGGGGGTGTGGCGCGGGTTGGGTGGGTTGGTTGGTGGGGGGCGTGTGGGTGGGTGGGGCATGGCAAATGGCACGGGGTGATTTGGCACAGGTTCAGGCCTCTGTTCGCGCGGAGGAGGACGAGGAAGAGGAGGTTGTCAAAACGCCCGCGCAGATCTACCATGAGGTGCGAGGGGGTGGGGCGTGGGTGGGTGGGTGGGTGCATGCTGTGATGCTCACGTAATTCTGTCTCCTCTGTTGGGCGTGTATAGGCCGTCACACACTCTTGTTGCACCGTGACATGCCACAAGGGCCATGCCTTGGGCTATAGCTTGGGGCATGGCTTGGGCCATGGGACTGGGGTAGGATTCTCACCTGGGTTTGGGTTTAGGCCCCGCTTGCTCTTCACCCTCTCTTCCCCTGTGCCCTTTTTTCTCTCAGCTCCCCCCTCCCTCTCTCTTCCTCTCAATCTTTCCCCCTCTTCCACTCTCCCTCTCTTCCGCTCCCTTTCTCCCTCCTGCTCTCCCCCTCTCTCTCCTCCTCTCACTCTCACTCCCACTCCCTCTCCCTCTCCTCCTCCCACTCCCACTCCCTCTCCCTCTCCCACTCCTTCTCCCTCTCCCTCTCCCTCTCCCTCTCCCACTCCCTATCCCTCTCCCTCTCCCTCTCCCACTCCCTCTCCCTCTCCCTCTCCCTCTCCCACTCCCTCCCCCACTCCCTCTCCCTCTCCCTCTCCACTCCCACTCCCTCTCCCTCTCCCTCTCCCACTCTCTCTCCCACTCCCTCCCCCACTCCCTCTCCCTCTCCCTATCCCTCTCCCTCTCCCTCTCCCACTCCCACTCCCTCTCCCTCTCCCTCTCCCTCTCCCTCTCCCTCTCCCTCTCCCTATCCCTATCCCTCTCCCTCTCCCTCTCCCTCTCCCACTCCCAATCCCTCTCCCTCTCCCTCTCCCACTCCCTCTCCCTCTCCCTCTCCCACTCCCTATCCCTCTCCCACTCCCTCTCCCTCTCCCTCTTCCTCTCCCTATCCCTCTCCCTATCCCTCTCCCTATCCCTCTCCCTCTTCCTCTCCCACTCCCTATCCCTCTCCCACTCCCTCTCCCACTCCCTCCCCCTCTCCCTCTCCCACTCCCTATCCCTCTCCCTCTCCCACTCCCTATCCCTCTCCCTCTCCCTCTCCCACTCCCTTTCCCTCTCCATCTCCCTCTCCCACTCCCTATCCCTCTCCCTCTCCCACTCCCTCTCCCTCTCCCTATCCCTCTCCCTATCCCTCTCCCTCTCCCTCTCCCACTCCCTATCCCTCTCCCTCTCCCTCTCCCTCTCCCTCTCCCTCTCCCTCTCCCTCTCCCTCTCCCTATCCCTATCCCTATCCCTCTCCCTCTCCCACTCCCTATCCCTCTCCCTCTCCCTCTCCCTCTCCCTCTCCCTCTCCCTCTCCCTATCCCTATCCCTCTCCCTCTCCCACTCCCTTTCCCTCTCCATCTCCCTCTCCCACTCCCTATCCCTCTCCCTCTCCCTCTTCCTCTCCCTCTCCCTCTCCCTCTCCCTCTCCCTCTCCCTCTCCCACTCCCTATCCCTCTCCCACTCCCTCTCCCTCTCCCACTCCCTATCCCTCTCCCACTCCCTCTCCCACTCCCTCTCCCTCTCCCTCTCCCTCTCTCTCTCCCTATCCCTATCCCTCTCCCTCTCCCACTCCCTATCCCTCTCCCTCTCCCTCTCCCTCTCCCTCTCCCTCTCCCACTCCCTATCCCTCTCCCTCTCCCTCTCCCTCTCCTTCTCCCTCTCCCACTCCCTATCCCTCTCCCTCTCCCACTCCCTCTCCCTATCCCTCTCCCTATCCCTCTCCCTCTCCCTCTCCCTATCCCTATCCCACTCCCTATCCCTCTCCCTCTCCCTCTCCCTCTCCCTATCCCTCTCCCTATCCCTCTCCTTCTCCCTCTCCCACTCCCTATCCCTCTCCCTCTCCCTCTCCCTCTCCCTCTCCCTCTCCCACTCCCTCTCCCTCTCCCTCTCCCTCTCCCTCTCCCACTCCCTCTCCCTCTCCCTCTCCCACTCCCTCTCCCACTCCCACTCCCTCTCCCACTCCCTCTCTCTCTCCCTCTCCCTTTCGCGCTCCCTCGGCCCCGATGCACCTGCGGCAGGCCATAATGCTGATAGCAGGAGGGGCAGTGCTGGTGGGATGCTTTGCAGACCCTGTGATTGGCTCCATCACTGCCTTCTCCAGGTGGGTGCCATACTTCTGATACTGGTGATGGTGATGGTGGTGATGCTTGTCCTGGTTTGTGGTGACTCCCAGACCCTGTCATTGGCTCCATCACTGCCTTCTCCAGGTGGGTGCCATGCTGCTGCTGTCATTTGCATCTTGTGCACAGCACAGCACGGCACGGCACGGCGCAGCACAGCACAGGACGGATAGGCAGGAAAGCAGGCAAATTTAGGCACATCTCACTCTTCTTCGCTCCACTTCCCACTCGCCTCTTCCTTCCTCTCCCGTCTCCGCTCTCCCCACCTCTCTCCTCACCACTCTCCCCTCTCCTCCATCCCCTCTCCCCTCGCCCCCCTCTCCCCTCGCCCCCCTCTTCCCTCGCCAGTGTCTCAAACACCCCAGTCTTCTTTGTGCTGTTTGTGGCTTTTGAACCGACTGAACAGTCACTCACCCCTTCCTCGTCTCCCCTTGCCCTCCTCCCTCCCCCACTCCAGGGCGTCGCACATCCCGGCGTTCTTTGTGGCGTTTGTGGTGACGCCGCTGGCATCCAACGCGAGTGAGCTCGTGTCCTCGCTCTACTTCGCCATGAAGAAGCGTCGCCGCACCGCCTCGCTCACCTACTCGCAGGTCTACGGCGCCATCACCATGAACAACACCATGTGAGTCGCGTCGCCCCACGCACTCACGCTATGGGGTTCAGGCTGTTGAGGCACGCCTTGTAAGGTCCTTTACGGCCCATACACGGTGCCTCGCTCACCTACTCGCAGGTGTACGGCGCCGTCACCATGAACAACACCTTTTGAGTCGCACGTGTCCCTCGCCAGCCCGTGGCTTCTGTTGGCTTTCGGGTCCTGTCTGTGCCATGGGAAAGGGCACGCGTCATCTCATCTCACTCACCTACTCGCAGGTCTACGGCGCCATCACCATGAATGAGCAACACCATGTGAGTCCGACCAAGGGCCCAGCTTTTCTGCCGTGTCTTTCTGGCCTCGACTTTGCTTCGCCTTGACGAAGCGCAAGCGCTCCGCCTCGCTCACCCACTCGCGGGTCTACAGGGCCATCACCATGACCAACACCCTACTCCCCGCCACCCCCTCTCTCCACCCTTCAGGTGTCTGGGCACATTCCTGGCGCTGATCTATTTCCGCGGCCTAGCGTGGCAGTTCAGCAGCGAGGTTGTCATTATCCTGCTCTGCTCTCGTCCCCACCTCCTCTTCGTCCGCTCTTCCCCCCCCCCCCCCTCCCCCTTCCCCCCCTTCCTTCTCTCCACCCTTCAGGTGTCTGGGCACATTCCTGGCGTTGATCTATTTCCGCGGCCTAGCGTGGCAGTTCAGTAGCGAGGTTGTCATTATCCTGCTCAACACCTTTGTGGTCGGCCTCCTGGGCGGCAGCCGCCACACCTTCCCCACCTGGATGGCGTTCCCTGTCCTCTTGCTCTACCCTGTGTCGCTTGCCATTGTGGCTTGTCTTGACATGTACCTGGGATGGCAGTGAGGGGAATGAAGGATAAGATTAGGTTCATAGGGGTTTAGGGGCAGAGGAAGTGTGGAGGGAGAGCAGAGATAACAATGACAAATCATGGAGGGTGAGTGGTAGGAATTGTAGTGGTGCCTCTTGGGAGGGGATGTAGGTAGCTTGTATGGGATGGCATTGCTGGTCTCCTATACAGCATCTCCCTCTTTTTGGGTTGCGTATCAACCCTATATAATTGGTTTCACTTATTGGGGATATCATTTCAAGAGTGTTTTCTAAAAGCTTGCAGCTAAAATAGTGATCCCCCCCTTCTAGTTGGGTCCACTTGAAGTATTGACGTTTTGGAAAAGTTGGAAGTGTTATGTTTTTTCCTTTTCAAATGCGCTTGATACTGTTCGGGTCTTCACAGATTTCGTCAATAAAAAATCGTCGCAAGAATGTGCAATGCACGCGCAAGTACAAAGTGTCGCAAGTTTGCGACGTGCAAGTCCCATTCACATTCCAGTGTCAAATTCACTGATTGTGGCATGTGCAATTCACGCACAGCAAACGCCATAGACAAATTGAGCAAGCTTGCTTTCTGTTCTTGCAATGGCAACGTGCTTCATTAGAATTGCAGTAATTACAGCATTCTCGTCCAACCATAAATCATACATGTAAATGACCAGGGTGGGTGGGTGGGGAGAGGAACTGCAAAGTTCCAAAATGAAGACGTGGGTGGAGGCCGAATGGCCTCCAACCCTCTTACATATTCGGCGAATGGTAATTCGCAGTTGCCTTGCTGCACTACAGTCAGTTGCGCTTTCACAACACGCATTTTTAGAGAGTGTTACACACTTTCAGAAAAATTCATATTGAGAAAGTTAGCTTTCTGTTCTTGCAATGGCAACGTGCTTCATTGGAATTGGGTCGTCTGAGACATGTGTGGTTGGGGACGTTGAGGACGTGTAGTTGCGATTGATGGCGTCGACGAAGTGCTGAGAGGGGTGCCGTTTGTAATTGCGCTCTCCGTGTTGATAGGGTTCGGAATGTTGTGCATGGAGATTGCTCGTTCCCTGGGTGTGGTGGATGTCCTGGTTGTTGGTGCGGCAGTAGAGTAGAGTGTGTTGAACTGGTGGTAGTTGGTGTTTTCGGGCGTATCCGAAGTGACCATGTAGCTGGATGTTGGTGCATGTCAGCCCTCGATGAATAATTGCGACCGTCAGGATTCGCCGACATCTGTTGTTCACTGTTGAGGATGCGAACGAGCTGACGGATGGATAACAAAGCACGATACCATGCGAGTGATTTCTATGTGACGGATTGAGAGGCAACTGCATTTTTTCTGAATGAGTTTTAGTGTCATGAGCTGCCTTTCATGTTCGTAGGTGTTCGCTGGAACACACCAAAGGACAAAACTCCCACGGAAGGAAGGATGCCAACTGGCGCACAACCATCAGGAAGAGAAATCGCAACTAGGGAAGGAGGTTGGGTAGCTTGGGATGGGTGTAGTCTGAGGCGTAAGGGATGCGCTAGGAAGAGTACTATATGAACGCTAGTCAAATATATCGACTGGTAGGAAATTTCATCCATGCCATCATTTGGAATATGGATTTCGTTTAACAAAAAAGATAAGTTATTGTATAGCAACGCTCTTTCAACCGAACACTCGCTTGTCTATGTTGCCCTACGAGTATCATGGCCGATATCTTCAGTCGTTGACTAGAGCTCGATGCATCCCTATAGTTCTTTATGTAGAGTACCGCAACGTAGATCTTGGTGTGTCAAATGGTATGAGGATCTGACCATCAACGGAGTTGATCTATACAGTATCGATAACCTTGATTAGACGACTGTGTGAGCACCTCCAAACTACTCTATGGCCATGCAGGACCTAATAGTGTGCTTGCTAGCCAACGACGATGTGAAATACACACAGATGGGAGCGAGTTTGGGCAATGTGCTTCCATGTTCGCCGCATGGTGCATGCGTCCAAGCATATATACGGTATTATGAAAAGTAGGACTCCTACCGTATTTCCCTTGATCAACAATGAAATATTACTCTTCTCAGCAACCAAAATCGTATAAATATCTCCATTATAAGGCCACAATAAGTATCATACCAGCCTCCCTTCCTTGGGGAACAGCCCTCTGGCCATCAAGGACCTTCTGCTCCTTTCCCCTCGGGAAATGGCCCTCTGACCACCAACGGGACCCTGGGTATAGAATATGAAACAATGAAATGTGCTACGGTATTATGGGATTGACATTTCAATGTGATGTGTGCTTCAAACAGTTTGATGCTCCCGACTAACTACAGCGCGAGTGTTTGAACTTGAACTGGATACCATAGTAGGGGAAGCTGTCTGGCGTGGTGGTTAGACGAGAACTTCATGAAGAGTCAATCTGTAACTCCCAACGGCGCATCCATGTTAATTCGATGCGCGGACTGTTGATGGGTACCCAACATTTCTCAATCATTGAGAATCATGTACCTCGCTTGTCAAGCATGTACCGGTATGATAGAACAAGGTGGATGTGCAGTGCACGATGGCGAAAGCCCTATCCCTTCCGCATTGCCCTCATGCAAAGAAAACAATGATTGAGGTTGAGGTTAGGTGTGTGTAACCAGTGAGATTCAAAAACATTCCATAGTTGCCCTTTACCAACCAAACATTTGTAATCAGATCGCTCCAATCAAATTCTCCCCTAATTTTAGGTGGGGCTTAGAATCAACAATTTTGGGTCAAAATGCTCACGGTGGGGCTAAAAAACTCCTCGTTTTTAACTTATGCACATTGCAATAACCAAGGATGATTTACATCAACGTATACCGTACAATCAGTTCTGCGCATCCAACATTAGAGTCTACATGTATTTCCTGAAGGCAATGGACTTCTGGCTAGCGCAGAACTTCGGGCCACTGTTCCCTCGTATGTAAAAACAGCTCTCGAGCCACACGGGGACCCTTGGTCCCCTCTCCCCCCTGGGGGGCGGCTCTTAGGCCACCCCCCAGACCCTCGGTCCCCTTTCCCCCCTGGGGGACGGTTCTCAGGCCACATGGGGACCTTCGGTCCCCTTCCCCCCCTAAGGGACTGCTCTCAGGCCACGCGGGGACCCTCAGTCCGCTTCCCCCCCTAAGGGACTGCTCTCAGGCCACATAGGGATCCTCGGTACCCTCCCCCCCTGGGGGACGGCTCTCAGGCCACGCGGGGACCCTCGGTCCCCTCCCCCCCTGGGGGACGGCTCTCAGGCCACGCAAGGACCCTCGGTCCCCTCCCCCCCTGGGGGACGGCTCTCAAGCCACGTGGGGGCCCTCGGTCCCCTCCCCCCCCCCCCCCCCCCCCCCCCTGGGGAACGGCTCTTAGGCCACACGAGGACCCACGGTCCCGTATTTTCATTGGGGGGTGTCCCTGGGTGCGCGTGCGGTTGATCTTGTCGCTGGTGCGATTTCTTCCCCGCGACTGGTAGAGTCCCACTTTTGTGGTGTTGAGCCCGGTTTTCTTGGGGTTGAGCCCGGTTTTCTGCCACCAAGGGATTGAAGCAGCGGGGGGATTAATAGACAATAAGAGGAGATGACATAACAGAAAAATAAATGAAAAGGCTTGCAGCACTTCAACAAACGACTCAAAATTGGTGATTGGCTCCCAGTCAAGGAAGTCCTGTCACTGCCGTTCTAGTGGCGATTTCGTGGCACAGGTGTGCGTGTGTCGATTTCGCCACTGGCGCAAGTGCTGCGCGCGAGCGTGTGGCGATTTTGCCACTGGCGCAAGAGCTGCAGGCGAGCGTGTGGCGATTTCGTCCCTGGCGCGCGCCACTGGCGCCTGTGGCGATTTCGTCCCTGGCGCGCGCCACTGGCGCCAGTGGCGATTTCGTCCCTGGTACACGCCACTGGCGCCAGTGGCGATTTCGTCCTTGGCGCGCGCCACTGGCGATTTCGTCCATGGCGCGCGCCACTGGCGATTTCGTCCTTGGCGTGACAGTTGCAATTTCCTCCGGCGCACTTCGCTTTCAGTTGAACGCACGCCAGGTATAGTCGCATGTGTACTTCCGTTGCCTTTCACGGTTGATAAGTCTGTCTTGTCTACGAGGTAGTGTAAGAATCAAAGTGACAACGGAAAAACTAAGTGGTTGGACGAGAATGGAGAGGAACTGCAAAGTTCCAAAATGAAGACGTGGATGGAGGCCGAATGGCCTCCAACCCTCTTATATATTCGGCGAATGATAATTCGCAGTTGCCTTGTTGCGCTACAGTCAGCTACGCTTTCACAATACGCATTTTTAGAAAGTGTTACACACTTTCGAAAAATTTCATTCATGTTAAGGGGGGATTTTCTGTTCCTTTTGAACAGTACTTTCCCAACCCATCCAACTCATCCTTATCCTTATCTTCCTAGATTTCCTAGTGCCACGTGGCACTCTACTTTCTTTGCCTTCTAGTTCCTAGTCCCACAACCCACTTTCCTTCAATTGTTCTTGCATGCTATATCAACCTTGCTTGTATTCCCTCATATCAATCAATTCTCATTCAACTCTTCTTCAATTACTCAGTAACTTCTTCGCCTATTTCGCTAGTAGTTCTTTCGCCAAAGTCTTCCACCGCGTTTCATCCTCGACTTAGTCGACATCGCTAATTCTTTAGCGGACTTAGGCCGTCTGCCCTAACACTTGGTATCAAGAGCCTTCGCGGGGAGCGACTTCCAACGAGCGACCGTCAACGACGAGACTACGACGTCATCGTCCCGCGGTGCCGACTTGCAGACTTGGAGTCGTCGAGCCAACACGGACGAGACCATGAACGCTCTCCCCAACGACATGGGCAACACGCTTGCTCAACTCATGCGCCAACTCGAACAGTTGACGTTGGAAAATCGTCAGATACGGGCTGAAATGTAACAGCTTCGTGAATTCACGTCAATTTCTCATGGTCATGCCGCACCATCTCCTGCACCCAATACATCGACTCGCGCGGAAGCGCTGCTGGAACGTCGAAGCGCACTCAAGCCGCAGAAACCCGAGTCGTTCGACCCAAGTCAACGCGACGCGAACGTGCGGACGTAGCTCTTCATGCTGAACAACTACTTCGCCGCGAGCGGGGTGCAAGAGGCAGACGCGCAGCAGCGGATCGAGTACTCCGTTACTATGCTGAGGGGCTCGGCCTTGGAGTGGTGGCGCCAACTCTCGCAAACTGCCGTAAGAAGGGCTCAGACAGACGGGCATCAACAGGGCGTGGGGCATGCAGCTGCAACTTTGAGCTTAGGGAGTTTAGCTTTGGGTGTTACTGTCAGAGGTCCACTGGTGATCCCCGATTGATCCTAGGAAAGGGTTACAGGCACGTTGGCCTGGGGGGTTATGGGCGCACTTACCCGCTACACAAACAAGCCTTTTTATCCCAATGGTCTAGTGGTTGGGATTCTGACATGTTATCAGAGCGAAGGTCCTGGGTTCGAATCCTGATGTGTGCACCTCGGGCATCCCAGTGTGGGGGGGTGTCAGAGGTCCACTAGTGATTCCCGATTGATCCTAGGAAAGGATTACAGGCACGTTGGCCTGGGGGGTTATGGATGCACTTACCCGCTACACAAACAAGCCCTTTTATCCCAATGGTCTAGTGGTTGGGATTCTGACAGTTACCACGGTTCCGGCCACATGGGAAGGGTTTGAAGCGGTGCTGAAAAGTAGGTTCGACTTGGTGAATGCCTCCGAAGCTGCTAGGAAGCGTCTGCGTTATTTGCGATAGATAGGAAACGTCCAGTAGTACACACGACGGTTCTTGAGCATCTGCAACGAGATAGACCATATCACGGAAGCAGAGATGCGCGATCAGTACCTCGAGGGATTGAAGCCGGACATAGCGGAGATCATAGCGATTCATGGGTTGTCCACCTTCGAGTCGGTAGTCGCAACAACAGAACGTGTCGACGCTGTACGAAGCCGACGGAGTCGTGACGATCGCGATAGGGGATATAACAGACCGATCAACGATGCTCGATCGAGGGACGGACCATCGCCCATGGAAATTGGTGCAGTTAACAGTGACGGCTCACAGAAAACGGGATTTAGGGGGAACTGTCACTACTGCAAAAAGCCGGGACACATGAAGCGGGACTGCCCACAGCTTAAGGAGCGGCAGCAGGGAAACGGAAACCGCCAGTAGATAGCGGGTCACTAGCTGGTGTGGAGGTTCCCGTACCCGCCACGTCTACCAACATAGAGGAGACGGCTTTGCAGCAGTCATCCACGGAGAACGAGGTAGACATTGTTGACCGATCAGTCGTGCTTCTAGGGAAGCTTCGCGGAGTTCCTGTTAAGATTCTCGTAGATAGCGGAGCTAGCCACTCGTTCGTGTCTTCATCGTTAGTTAGTCGTCTCCATCTCAAAGCAGATGCGGCAGTCAACTCCAAGGATGCACACATGGTAGACGGGACGCCGCTTCACATAGGACCGATCATCCGCAAGTTGCGCATAGTGCTAGGACCGATCACAGTCAGACGTGATTTCGACTCTGCGACGCTGGACGGATACGATTTTGTCTTTGGGAGAGATTGGCTACGCACGGTTAGTACTTAGTTTGATTGGGCTCAGGGAAGCTGCAGCGTCAAGGTAGATGGTGAGTTCCGGGAGCTGCCAAAGTGGAGCGATGCGGCCACATCCTCCACAACTATCATTAATGTTGTTTGTGTTCGACAGTTAGTGAAGCTTGCGGCGCGGATCTTTGCGGTTTTCCTTGAGGAGGTGGAAGCTGAGGAGGGGAAAGGAGGGAGTGCAGCAGTTGGTGCGAAGGCGACTCTTCCTGCTGAGGTGAGTGCACTATTAGCAGAGTTCGTAGACGTCTTCCCCGACGAGTTGCCCCTAGGGTTACCTCCCAGCCGAGCAGTAGACCATCGAATAAAGTTGGAGCCGGGGAGCAGGCCAGTAGCAAAGCCGCAGTGGAGGTTGAGTCCAGCGGAGACAAAAGAGATGACGCAACAGGTTAGGCATTTTCTCGCGCAGGGTTTCATACAGCCATCTAGATTGCCTTGGGCAGCACCGATCGTGTTCGCGCCTAAGAAAGACGGAGGGTTACGGATGTGCATAGATTACCGCGCTTTGAACGCCGCCAACGTCAAGAATAGATTCCCGGTGCCGAGAGTAGAGGATCTTCTCGATGTAGTGCAGGGCGCTAGAGTCTTCTCAAAGATCGACCTTCGTTCGGGTTACCACCAGATTCGTGTAGTTCCAGAGGACCAGCACAAGACGACGTTTCGTACGAAGCAGGGGTTGTACGAGTTTAGGGTTCTGCCGTTCGGATTGACCAACGCCCCAGCAACGTTTCAGACGCTCATGAACACCGTCCTCTCCGAGTTCCTAGGTTCGTTCGTTGTAGTTTACCTAGACGACATTCTCATATTCTCCAAGACAAAAGAGGAGCACGTGCAGCACTTGCAGAAGGTCTTCAAGGTTTTACGGAGGGAGCAGCTGTACGCTAAGCAGTCGAAGTGCAAATTTTTTCTCCATGAGGTCGAGTTCCTAGGACACGTCGTATCCGCTAGTGGCATTAGGACCGACCCAAAGAAGATCGCAGCAGTACAGGATTGGGTAGCACCGACCTCAGTCAAGGAGTTGCAGAGCTTTCTCGGATTCGCGAATTTCTATCGTCGTTTCGTTCAGGGTTATGCATCAATCGCTAGTCCACTCACCGACCTACTTCGAAAGGGTGTAGATTTCGATTGGGGTCCAGCGCAGCAGCAGGCGTTTGAGCAGATGAAGCAGTCGCTCACATCTTCACCGACACTGTCGTACCCCGATCCCACTCGCCCATACGTTGTAGTGACCGACGCTTCCGATCAGGCCATAGGAGCAGTGCTTCTTCAGGACCAGGGATGCGGGTTGCAGCCGATCGCGTACGAGTCGCGTAAGCTGAGGGGAGCAGAGTTAAATTATCCGATTCACGACAAGGAGGCGCTCGCGATCATCCATGCGTATAAGGTGTGGAGGTGCTACCTAGAAGGGGCAGATAGTGTCATACGCACGGACCATTGCTCGCTTCGCTTTCTCAACTCACAACCGCAGCTGAGTCGTCGCCAGGCTAGATGGATGGAGTTCATGGAGGGGAGTTTCCATTACAGGATAGAGTACAAGCCAGGCGTTCGCAACCCAGCAGATCCGCTCACTCGCCCTAGTTGCCAGCTCGCCAGCCTCACATTCACTGCCGGCCATCCACTTCTCACAGCACTCTTCGAGCACGGTTACACAGTAGATCCAGACTTCACACTGCACCCACCCGCAGGAGCAGAGGTGCACGGTACTGTCTACATACGGAAGGGTACCACACGCATTTGGGTTCCTGCCTACCGCCCTCTTCGACAGGTTTTTTTTTTAGAGGCGCACGACGTAGTTAGTGCAGGGCACTTCGGAGCAGATAAGACGGCTAAGACGCTTAGTCACACGTACTAGTGGCCAGGGCTTGCAGCAGACGTAGAGGATTACATTCGCTCGTGCGACACGTGTCAGCGTACGAAGTCCTCTCGCCAGCACAAAGCAGGACTCTTGCAGCCGATTCCACCGCCCGACCGCCCTTGGCAGGTAGTCATAATGGATTTCATCATGGCATTACCGCGAACAGTTAGGGGTCACGACGCCATATTCGTAGTAGTGGATAAGTTTTCTCGAGCAGCGCACTTCATCCCCACGCACGGCAAGGTCACAGCAGAGGAAGCCGCGACGCTGTTCGTAGATAACGTAGTCCGACTGCACGGGGTTCCAGATTCCATCATCTCAGACCGCGACCCTCGTTTCACTTCGAAGTTCTGGAAGTAGCTTTTCGCACTGTTCGGGACTCGCTTAGCCATGTCGTCAGCGTACCATCCAGAGACAGACGGACAGACCGAGCGTGTGAACCAGACCTTGGAGCAGATTCTTTGCAGCATCACAATGCACGACGCAGCCGCATGGGACAAGAAGCTGAGCATGGCCGAGTTCGCCTACAACAACACGCACCACTCGTCCACAGGCATGTCACCGTTTTTCGCTCTGTACGGTCAGCACCCCAACGTCCCCACTCGTGTCGATCTCACACCCACAGTCCCTCATGCGGACAACTTCCACCACCATCTCACATTCATCCATGATCATGTGAGGAAGCACCTTGAGCTCGCAAATGCACGCATGGCACGCACCACCGACCGCAGTCGTCGTGAGGTGTCTTTCGCAGTCGGCGACAATGTTCTCTTGGATAGCCGCAACCTCCAACTGCCACAGGACAGCAAGCTTCGTCCACGTTTCATTGGTCCATTTGTCATTGAGCGCGCACTTGGTCCAGTCGCATACCGCCTTCGCCTTCCCGCTCATTTCCGCATGCACCCGTCATTCCACGTGTCGCTTCTTCGTCCTTACACCGATCCCAATGCCACCTTCTCGGGCCGTGACCGCACTCCACTGCCGGTAGCTGCTGACACCGACGAACTCAACTACCAAATCCAGCGCATCCTCAGGCACCGTCGCCGTCTCCAGGGGGGTGTCTCTTTCATCGACTTCTTGGTTTGTTGGCGTGGTTACGACGCAGCAGACGACAGCTGGGTTCCTTCGTCCTCGCTGTCTCCCGACAACACTTGCCTCCAAGCGTACCTTCAGTCTGCAGGCGCCGCGGACGGCGCCTCCTTGGGAGGGGGGTAGTGTTAAGGGGGGATTTACTGTTCCCTTTGAACAGTACTTTCCCAACCCATCCAACTCATCCTTATCCTTATCCTTATCTTCATAGATTTCCTAGTGCCACGTGGCACTCTAATTTATTTGCCTTCTAGTTCCTAGTCCCAAAACCCACTTTCCAGTGAAAAAACGAGGAATGAATGCACTGGCAAACAGGTGGGTACAAGTAGGAAAACCTAAAAGCGTTGTACCCCATATTGTCTACCCCACTACAGCCTACACAGACTATAGCATATAAGTTTGACACACCCCCATAGGCAAAGTGGGGGAGAACAAGAGGTCACTGTCAAACTCATATGCTGTAGTCTGTGTAGGTTGTAGTGGGGTAGACAAAATGGGGTACAACACTTTTAGGTTTTCCTACTCGTACCCACCTGCTTGCTAGTTCATTCATTCCTCATTTCTTCACATGGTATAGAGAAGGTTCCCTAGTGGGAACTTTTCCCAGGACCCACCACTTAAATACCGTTTTCTTTCTTTTTCCTGCCCTAAGATTGAGTCGCCCCTGACCGAGGCGCGCCCTGTGCGCCGCCCTCCCCTTAGTGACCCGTCGCGCCGCCCTTAGCGGCCCACCCTCTCACGGCCCCTCGCGACCCCGTCGCCGCCCCCTAGCAGCCTGTCGCGGCGCCCTGAGCGGCCCGTCGCACCGCCCTCAGCGGCCCCTTGCGGCCCCACCTCCTCGGCCCCGTTGCCGCCCTCTCGCGACCCCGTCGCCGACCTTCGCGGCCCCGCTGCCGCCCTTCGTGGCCGCGTCGCCGCCCGTCGCGGCCCTGCAGCCACTCCTCGCGGCCTTGTTGCCGCCCTCTCGCGGCCCCAGTGCCGCCCTCTTGCGGCCGCGCCGCCGCCCTCTCGCGGCCCCAGTGCCGCCCTCTTGCGACCTCGTCGCCGCCCTTAACGGCCCCGTCGCCACCCCTTGCGGCCCCGTCGACGCCCCTTTCGGCCCCTCCCCGGCCCCACCCCTGCCCCTTCACCGCCGGACCGCCGTGCCGCCGAGCCGCCGAACCACCGAGCCGCCGAGCTGCCGAGCCGCCGAGCCGCCAAACCGCCGAGCCGCCAAGCCGCCAAGCAGCCGAGCCGCCGAGCCGCTGAGGCCGCCGTCGAGCCGCCACTACCGAGCCGCCGTCGAGCCGCTACTACCACTGCCGAGCCGCTGCCACCGCAGTTGCAGCCCTGTTCCTACCGGCGAGCCCCGGCCCAACCCACCCGGACTGGTGAGAGCACTCCTTGCTAGACCTCTGCAGTCATGGCTACCCCCAGTGTTCTTACCTTTGATACTGAGGGTCCTGCTGTTGACTTCGAGGTCTGGGTCGATGACCTCCAGCTCTTCCTACAGTGTGATAGGGCAGACGGACTCTCTCTGTTCGATCTCACCTCTGGTGCCTCTCCTGCCCCGCCTACTGATGCTGACAGCACTGTTCACTCACAGTGGGCCACACGCGATGCTCCTGCCTGTCTTGCTCTGCGTCGCCACTTACCGACCGCTGAGCGTGCGCACTTTAGTTAGTACAAGAGTGCTAAGACCTTGTACGATGCTGTAGTTGCACGCTACTCTTCCCCTGCCACTGCTGCCCTTAGCCGCCTCATGCTGCCTCACCTGTTTCCTGACCTTGCCGCCTTTCCCACTGTCGCTGACCTCGTTACGCACCTTCGCACTAGTGACACCCGCTACCGCGCTGCGCTTCCTGCTGAGTTCTGCGCCAAGAACCCCCCCCCCCCCCCATGTACATCACCCTCTACTACATAGTCACCCGGCTCCCTGACTCCCTTCGCTCGGTCAAGGACCACTTCCTCTCTGTTTGCCCCACCACACTCACCGTTGACCTCCTCGAGGAGCGCCTCCTGGCAGCTGAGAAGAGTATAGTCGCTCTAGGAGCCTCTCGAGGTGACCCGCATGCCCCTGTCTTTGAGGGGTGCTCCCCCTCCCCCCTCTTGCCCTCTGTTGCCTCTACTGCTGCCGTCGACTTCGTTGGCACCGAGTCGGTCGGCGCTGCGTCTGTTCCTAGCTGGCGACGCCGCACCGGCAAGGGCAAGGGGGGCAAGGGCGCTGGAGGGGCTGGCAAGGACGGTGGAGATGGCGGTGGAGGAGGCGGAGGGAGTGGGGGTGGTGGTGAGAGTGGTGGCGGGGGTGGGGGATTCGGTGGCGGCGGTGGTGGCGGAGGCGGCGGCGGCGGTGGCGGTGGGAGCGGAGGAGGAGGCGGTGGCGGCGGTGGCGGAGGTGGCAGCGGAGGAGGTGGAGCTAGTCGAGGTGGCTCTGCGCATCGGGGCAGCTTCGGTGGTGGTCAGCGCCAGCAGCAGCAGCGCACTCATGACACCCCGCCCCCCAGCAGTTTCGTCAGTGGTACGCTTCGCGTCATCGGGATGGGGGTACTGGTCCCTGTACCTACGTCCTGCGTACCGGCCACCGTACGGGTGAGCAGTGCGGGGGCCCGCACCCCACCCAGCGCTTCTTCGGTCGCCTGACGAACGCCTGGCGTCTCCAGTTCCCTGACGCCACTGAGATCCCTCGCTGGGGAGAGCTGCAGACGTCGGGGGTTGCTATCTTTGATCTTGATTATGATGCTATTCTTGTTGCCATGTATGTTGTGTCTACTAGTGATGAGGGTGACTGTTACCTGTGTGTTCCGCCTGACCCGGGCATTCAGGCTGCTACTCTAGGTGTTGGTGAGGCTACTGCTCTAGGTGCTAGTGCGTCTGCTGCCCCAGGTGCTGGTGAGTCTACTCTCTCAGGTACCACGTTGGCTCAGGCCTTACACACCTTCACCCTTGACTCGGGTGCTTCCCGCTCCTTCTTTCGAGACCACACCACGCTTACGCCGCTTAGTCGGCCGGTTGCGGTCTCCCTGGTGAACCCCTTTGGGGGTCCTGTCCTTGCTCACTTCTCCACTGTCTTACCGTGTCCGGCAGCCCCCTCTAGCACCCTATTAGCTCTCTACCTCCCCTCGTTCTCTACGAACTTGGTGAGTGGTGCTGATCTACAGGATGGGGGGGTTGACCAGTTCACTCCTGCGAGTCAGCGGGTGACCCACTGTACGTGTGCTCGCACGGGCCGAAACTTGGCCACGTTTACTCGTCGGCCGGGGTCGAGCCTGTACACACTCACTACTGAGTCTCCTCCGGTTGCTGAGTCTGGTCAGGTAGCTGGGTCGAGTTAGGTGTTTGCTGCAGCGTCCAGGTCTGGTCCTGAGTCTGCTCCCTGCTCGTGTCGTCTCCTGTCCCACCAGACTCTCCTCTGGCACCACCGCCTTGGTCACCCCTCGCTGCCTCGTCTCCGAGGCATGGCCTCCCGTGTCCTTGTCTCTGGTCTCACCCGGTCCCTCCCTCCCCTCCCTCCGCGGCCTGCCCCTACCTGCGTTTCCTACGTCCAGGGGCAGCAGCGCGCCGCCCCTCACTCCTCCGAGTTTCCTCCGACAGAGGCTCCGCTGCAACCTCTTCACATGGACGTGTGGGGCCCCGCCCGCGTCCGTGGCTAGGGTCACGAGCGTTACTTCCTGTTGGTGGTTGACGACTACTCGCGTTACAACACGGTGTTCCCCTTGCGCAGCAAGGGTGACGTCACTGAGGTGTTGATCGACTGGATCCGCGTGGCTCGTCTCCAGCTCAGAGAGAGTTTCGGCTCGAACTTTCCTGTTCTGCGTCTGCACTCTAACAGAGGCGGGGAGTTTTCCTTTGCCCTTCTGGGAGCCTTCTGTCGTGCACAGGGCATCCGCCAGACCTTCACGCTTCCGGCCTCTCCACAGCAAAATGGGATTGCTGAGCGCCGCATTGGCATGTTCATGGACGTCGCTCGTACGTCCATGATCCATGCGGCTGCTCCCCATTTTCTGTGGCCGTTTGTGGTTCAGTACGCCGCGCATCAGCTCAACCTTCAGCCCCGGGTCTCCTTGCCGGAGACCTCCTCCACCTTGCAGTGGACGGGGAAGGTTGGCGATGCGTCTGCGTTTCGTGTCTGGGGATCTCGGGCGTTTGTGCGCGACTTTTCTGCGGACAAGCTGTCCCCCCGTGCGATACCCTGCGTCTTCCTTGGCTTCCCCCCTGACGCGCATGGTTGGCAGTTTTACCACCCCACCTCGTGCCCTGTTCTGTCCTCCCAGGACGTCACGTTTGACAAGTCGGTTCCTTACTACCGTCTCTTCCCCTACCGCACTGCACCCCTCCCCCCACCGCCACTCTTCCTTGCACCAGGTCCTCCCCCGGTAGACCCCCTCCCCCCTCAGGGTCCTGCCCCGTCAGGTGTGTCCCAGGTAGACGCAGTCGAGCCTGTCGAGGTAGCTGTTGACTCAAGTGCTGCTAGGGGTGCTGAGCTTGGGGGTGCTGAGTCTGGGGGCGCTAAGCCTAGGGGTGCTGAGCCTGAGGGTGCTGAGTCTGGGGGTGCTGGGCCTTGGGGTGCGGAGCCTGGGGGTGCTGAGCCTGGGGGTGCTGAGCCTGGGGGTGCGGAGCCTGGGGTGCTGGGTCTACTCGTGTGTCCTCTGACGATGCTAGGTTTGGGGCCCCTTCGGGTGCTTCGTCTTGGCGGGAGCTACCCTCTCCACAGGAGCTGCGCGAGTGGTTTGCCCGGCGCTGGAGCCGTGCTGCTGGAGCTGGAGGTGCTACTATTGCTACTGACCCTGGTGTCGGCACTGGAGTTACTGGAGCCACTTGTCCTGGAGGTGCTTGTACTGGCGATACTGGAGCTGCTAGGACTGGGGGTGCTGCGGACGGTCCTGTAGGAGTTGGTGCTGCTGGAGTTGGAGCTGCTGGAGCTGGAGCTGCTGGGGGTATTTGCGCTGGAGGTGCTGCTGGCGCTGGTGCGTCCGAGGGTGGTGGAGTTGGCGCTGTTGGAGCTGGAGGTGCTGCTGGCGCTGGTGCTGCCGGTGGGGGTACTGGTACTGTCCTTGCTGGCTCTGGAGGCGCTGCACGGCCGCGGCCGTACTTTGTTCCGCTCCTTGAGCAGGTTCTTGGTCTTCCGCCTTCTCTTGGTTCAGCTCGTCCTTTAGAGTGTCCACCGCCTATCCAGTCGCAGTCATAGTTACAACCCACCTCCCCCCTCCCTGCTCCTTCTCCCTACAGTGGTCCTACTGGAGGTCTTGCTGAGCGTCGTGAGCTTGCATCTCGTCCTGCGTCGCCTGTTCGTGCTGCTCGCACTAGTGGTCCTGTTCCGCGTCCGCGTCCTCCTACGGTCCCAGGCACACACCGGATGGCACTGCGTCCTTCCACTGCTCCTCTGCGTGTCCCGTTGCCGTCTCCTCCCGAGTCCTCTCTTCCTGTCCTTGCTGACCCGGAGTCTGACTCTCGTCGTGCTGCCAGTCCTACTGTCACGCGTCTCCTGGCTACTGTAGCCACTGACCCTTCCTTTGAGTCCACTGCTGCGTCTGCCTTAGTTGCTGAGCTTGTCGGCTTTGCTGCTCCCTGTCATCCAGACTACGCTGCTAGTCTAGTTGCTGAGTCTGAGTCTGTCTGTCCTCCGTGCGTCGGGGTTGAGTGTGCTCTTAGCACAGACGTCCTTGAGGACAGGCACGAGGAGTTCCAGTGTTTTGCTGCTGCTTTGCCTCATCTCGTGTCCATGCTGCTTGCCCCTGAAGGAGACCCGGATGCACTAGACATCCCGACTCCTCGATCGTACGCTGAGGCGATCGAGGGTCCCTACTCCTCACAGTGGCAGTCACCCATGGACGCAGAGATGGCTTCCTGGAAGTCCACAGGCACCTACGTCGACGAGGTTCCCCCACCTGGGGCGAACATCGTAAGTGGCATGTGGATTTTGAGGGTGAAGCGGCCGCGGGGTTCTCCGCCTATCTTCAGGCGCGTGACATGGCTCGAGGCTTCAGACAGCGGCAGGGAGTTGACTACTTTCATACCTTCTTTCCCACCCCAAAGATGACCACTCTTCGGGTGCTGCTGCATATAGCCGCTCAGCGCAACTACGAGCTTCACTCTCTTGACTTCAACACAGCTTTCCTGCAGGGCAGCCTGCACGAGGAGATCTGGCTGCGCCGCCCACCTGGCTTCACTGGGTCGTTTCCCCCTGGTACCCAGTGGAGCCTCCGGCGGCCAGTCTACCGTCTCCGCCAGGCGCCCCGTGAGTGGCACGACACACTGAGGACTACAATTGCGGCTCTTGGGTTTGCTCCTTCTACTACCGACCCGTCGCTGTTTCTGCGGACCGACACCTCTTTGCCGCCGTTCTACATCCTCGTGTACGTCAACGACTTGGTCTTTGCCACTGCTGACACTGCTGGACTCGCCCACATGAAGTTCGAGCTGCAGAAGAGACACACGTGCACAGACCTGGGTGAACTGCGCAACTACCTTGGCTTGCAGATCAACCGGGACAGAGCACAGCGCACCATTACTCTGACTCAGTCAGACATGGTGCAGCAGGTCCTTCAGCTCTTCGACTTCACGTACTCCTCGCCTCAGGCCACTCCTCTGTCTACTCGCCACTCGCTCTCAGCTCTGCCTTCGGATGAGTCCGTAGAGCCGAGTGGCCCGTACCCAGAGCTTGTTGGCTGCCTCATGTACCTGATGACCTGCACACGACCTGACCTAGCATATCCTCTTAGCATCTTGGCACGCTATGTTGCTCCTGGGAGACACCGACCTGTGCACATGGCTGCAGCGAAGAGGGTGTTGCGCTACTTGTACAGTACGTCGGGCATGGGGCTAGTGCTTGGAGGGCGACGTTGAGTGGTCCTCACAGGTCACGCAGACGCTTCTTGGGCTGACGACCAGGCTACGCAGCGGTCGTCACAGGGCTACACCTTCAGCCTTGGTTCCGGCTCTGTTTCATGGCGGTCCACCCGCTCGTCTTCTGTTCTCGGCGCCAGCTGTGAGGCTGAGATCTACGCCGGGGGCCATGGCTGCACATGAGCTACGCTGGCTCACCTACCTGCTGACTGACCTAGGAGAGCCGCCTCTTTCTCCTCCAGTTCTGTACGTAGACAACAAGGCCATGCTGGCCTTGTGTTGGGAGCATAGACTGGAGCACAGAACGAAGCACATTGCTCTTCGCTACTTCCTTGCTCGTAAGCTGCAGCAACGTGGTCAGCTGCGCCTTGCTTACATGGCCTCTGAGGACAACACTGCTGATATCTTTACCAAGGCACTTCCACCTTGTGATCATCAGCGCTTCTGTACTATGCTAGGTCTTGTGCCTACTTGGCCTCATTTGCTCACTTCTTGACCTTGCTACTACTGTGATCTTTCTATACCTGCTCTTGTTTGTTTACCTTTATATATGATCTTGCATGTGAAGTGGCCTTGTGGCCTTGAACTTGTGCTCGGAATGTGTGGTGACGTTGTGATCCACCCTGAGCTTGCTTTGCTTTCCTTGACTGGTCGGCAACTCAGTGTGTCGTGCCACTCACGGGGCGCCTGGCGGAGATCGTAGACTGGCCGCCGGAGGCTCCACTGGGTACCAGAAGGAAACGACCCAGTGAAGCCAGGTGGGCGGCGCAGCCAGATCTCCTCGTGCAGGCTGCCCTGCAAGAAAGCTGTGCTGAAGTCAAGAGAGTGAAGCTCGTAGTCACACTGAGCGGCTATGTGCAGCAGCACCCGAAGAGTGGTCATCTTCGTGGTGGGAGAGAAGGTTTGAAAGTAGTCAACTCCCTGCCGCTGACTAAAGCCTCGAGCCAAGTAACGCGCCTTGAAGACAGGCGGAGAACCCGGCGGCCGCTTCACCCTGAAAATCCACATGCCACTTACGATGTTCGCCCCAGGTGGGGGAACCTCGTCGACGTAGGTGCCTGTGGACTTCCAGGAAGCCATCTCTGCGTCCATGGGTGACTGCCACTGTGAGGAGTAGGGACCCTCGATCGCCTCAGCGTACGATCGAGGAGTCGGGATGTCTAGTGCATCCGGGTCTCCTTCAGGGGCAATCAGCATGGACACGAGATGAGGCAAAGCAGCAGCAAAGCACGAAGAGAGTCAGACTCTGGGTCAGTAAGAGCAGGAAGAGAGGACTCGGGAGGAGACGACAACGGGCCACGCAGAGGAGCAGTGGAAGGACGCAGTGCCATCTGGTGTGTGCCCGGGACCGAAGGAGGACGCGGACGCGGAACACAACTACTAGTGCCAGCAACACGAACTGGCAACGCAGGACGAGACGCAGGCTCACGACGCTAAGCAAGACCTCCAGTAGGACCAGTGTAGGGAGAAGGAGCAGGCAGGGGGGAGGCGGGCTGTAAGTGTGACTGCGACTGGACAGGCTGTGGACACCCCAAGGGAGGAGCAGGACGAGGGGAGGGCGAGAGACCAAAAACCTGCTCAAGGAGCGGAACGAAGTACGGCCGCAGCCGCTCAGCGCCTCCTGAAATAGCTGGGACAGCACCACTACCCCCAGCGGCAGCACCAGCGCTAGCAACACCTCTAGCTCCAGCAGCGCCAAGTCCAACACCCTCAGAAGTACCAGCGCGAGAAGCACCTCCAGCGCCAACACCCCTAGCAGCTCCTGTACCGCTAGCACCACCCGCAGCACCTCCAGCACGACCAACTCCAGTAGCCCCAGCAGCACCCCTAGTCCCAGTAGCTCCAGTACCGCCAGTACGAGCACCTCCTGGACCAGGGTCTCAAGTACCTCTAGTGCCAACCCCACTGTCAGTAGCAACAGTAGCACCTCCAGCTCCAGCAGCACGGCTCCAGCGCCGGGCAAACCACTCGCGCAGCTCCTGTGGAGAGGGTAGCTACCGCCGAGACGAAGCATCGGAAGGACCCCCAGACCCAGCACCGCCAGAGGCCATACGAGCAGACCCAGTACCCCCAGGCTCCGCACCCCCAGGCTCAGCACCCCTCGGCTCCGCACCCCCAGGCTCAGCACCCCTAGGCCCAGCACCCCCAGGCTCCGCACCCCCAGGCTCCGCACCCCCAGGCTCAGCAACCCCAGGCTCAGCACCCCCAGGCTCCGCACCCACAGGCTCAGCACCCACAGGCTCAGCACCCCTAGCAGCACCAAAGTCAACAGCTACCTCGACAAGCTCCTCTTCGTCTACCTGGGACACACCTGACGGGGCAGGACCCTGAGGGGGGAGAGGGTCTAACGGGGGGGGACCTGGCGCAAGGAAGAGCGGCGGCGAGGGGAGGGGTGCAGTGCAGTAGGGGAAGAGACGGTAGTAAGGAACCGACTCGTCAAAGGTGATGTTCTGGGAGGACAGAACACAGCGCGAGGTAGGGTGGTAAAACTGCCAACCAGGCGCGTCAGGGGGGAAGTCAAGGATGACGCAGGGAACCGCACGGGGGGACAGCTTTTCCGCAGACAAGTCGCAGACAAACGCCCGAGATCCCCAGACATGAAACGCATACGCATCGCCAACCTTCCCCGTCCACCGCAAGGTGGGGGAGGTCTCCGGCAAGGAGACCCGGGGCTGAAGGTTGATCTGATGCGTTACGTACCGAAACGCAAACGGCCACAGAAAATGGGGAGTAGCCGCATGGATCATGGACGTACGAGCGACGTCCATGACCATGCCAATGCGGCGCTCAGCAATCCCATTTTGTTGTGGAGAGGCCGGAAGCATGAACGTCTGGCGGATGCCCTGTGCACGACAGAAGGCTCCCAGAAGGCCAGAGGAAAACTCCCCGCCTTTGTCAGAGTGCAGACGCAGAACAGGAAAGTCCGAGCCGAAACTCTCTCTGAGCTGGAGACGAGCTGCTCGGATCCAGTCGATCAACACCTCAGTGACGTCACCCTTGCTGCGCAAGGGGAACACCGTGGTGTAACGCGAGTAGTCGTCAACCACCAACAGGAAGTAACGCTCGTGACCCTGGCCACGGACGCGGGCAGGGCCCCACACGTCCATGTGAAGAGTCTTCAGCGGAGCCTCTGTCGGAGGAAACTCGGAGGAGTGAGGGGCGGCGCGCTGCCGCCCCTCAACACAGGGAACGCAGGTAGGGGTAGGCCCCGGAAGGAGGGGAGGGAGGGACCGGGGGAGACCAGACCCAAGGTAACGGGAGGCCATGCCTCGGAGACAAGGCAGCGAGGGGTGACCAAGGCAGTGGTGCCAAAGGAGAGTCTGGTGGGACAGGAGACGATACGAGCAGGGAGTAGACTAAGGACAAGACCTCGACGCCGCAGCAAACACCTGACATGACGCAGCTACCTGACCAGACTCAGCAACCGGAGGAGACTCAGTAGTCAGTGTGTACAGGCTCGACCCCGGCCGACGGGTAAACGTGGCCAAGTGTCGGCCCGTCCGAGCACACGTACAGTGGGTCACCCGCAGACTCGCAGGAGTGAACTGGTCAACCCCCCCATCCTGTAGATCAGCACCACTCACCAAGTTCGTAGAGAACGAGGGGAGGTAGAGACCAGACAGGGTGCCAGAGGGGGCCGCCGGACACGGTAAGACAGTCGAGAAGGGGGCAAGGACAGGACCCCCAGAGGGGTCCGCCAGGGAGACCGCAACTGGCCGACTAAATGGCGTAAGCGTGGTGCGGTCTTGAAAGAAGGAGCGGGAAGCACCCGAGTCAAGGGTGAAGGTGTGTAAGGCCTGAGCCGACGTGGTACCTGAGAGAGCAGAATCACCAGTACCTAGAGCACCAGCGTCAATGCCCGGGTCAGGCGGGACACACAGGTAACAGTCACCCTCATCACTAGTAGACACAACATACATGGCAGCAAGAATGGCATCATAATCCAGATCAAAGATAGCAACCCCCGACCTAAGCAGCTCACCCCAGCGGGGGATCTCAGAGGCGTCAGGGAACTGGAGACACCAAGCGTCCGTCAGGCGGCCGAAGCAGCGCTGGGTGGTGTGCTGGCCACCGCTCTGCTCACAAGTGCGGTCGCCGGTACGCAGGACGTAGGCACAAGGACCAGCACCCCCATCCCGCTGACGCGCAGCGTACCAGTGACGAAGCTGCTGGGGGGGCGGGGTGTCACGAGTGCGCTGCTGCTGCTGGCGCTGACCACCACCAAAGCCGCTCCGCTGCGCAGAGCCACCCCGACCAGCTCCACCTCCGCCACCGCCACCTACGCCACCGCCCCCACCGCCTCCTCCTCCGCTCCCACCGCCACCGCCGCCGCCGCCTCCGCCTCCACTGCTGCCACCGAAGCCCCCACCCCTACCACCATTCCCACCGGCACCCCCACTCCCGCCGCCGCCGCCTCCACCGCCACCTCCATCGCCCCCGCCAGCCCCTCCAGCGCCCTTGCCCCCTTGCCCCCTTTGCCCTTGCCGGTGCGGCATCTCCCGCTAGGGGGAGACGCACCGCCGACCGACTCGGTGCCAACGAAGTCGACGGCAACAGCAGAGGCAACAGAGGGCAAAAGGGGGGAGGGGGAGCACCCCTCAAAGAAGGGGGCACGAGGGTCACCACGAGAGGCTCCTACAGCGACTATACTCTTCTGAGCTGCCAAGAGGCGCTCCTCGAGGAGGTCAACGGTGAGTGTGGTGGGGCAAACAGAGAGGAAGTGGTCCCTGACCGAGCAAAGGGAGTCAGGGAGCCGGGTGACTATATAGTAGAGGGTGATGTACATGGGGGGGGGGGGGGGGGTTCTTGGCGTAGAACTCAGCAGGAAGCACAGCGCAGTAGCGGGTGTCACTAGTGCGAAGGTGCGTAATGAGGTCAGCGACAGTGGGAAAGGTGACGAGGTCAGGGAACAGGTACGGCAGCATGAGGCGGCTAAGGGCAGCAGTGGCAGGGGAAGAGTAGCGTGCAACTACAGCGTCATACAAGGTCTTAGCACTCTTGTACTGACTAAAGTGTGCGCGCTCAGTGGACGGCAGGTGACTACGCACAGCAAGACGGGCAGCAGCATCCCGTGTGGCCCAATGTGAGCGAATAGTGCTGTCAGCATCGGCAGCAGGGGCAGGAGAGGCGCGAGACGTGAGATCGAACAGTGAGAGACCGTCTTTCCTATTGCACTGTAGGAAAAGTTGTAGATCATCGACCCAGACCTCAAAGTCAACACCCCGACCCTCAGCATCAAAGGCGATAACACTAGGGGTAGCCATGACAGTAGTAGCAGCAACAGCAGTAGCAAAAGGAGGGGCGCGGCTCGGTGGTGCTCTTACCAGGGCAGGGGGGTAGAGTGCCGCAAGTGGTGGGGCAGGGCGTAGGCGCGTCGGCAGGGACGGGGCCGCTACAGTGCGGCAGAGGAGCGTTGCTCCGCTATGCAGGGCAGGTTCGGGACAGCGGCGGTGACCCCTGCTGTCGACGGTGACGGCAGCTGCAGGCGGCGGCTGCGGCCGCGGCTGTGGCGGCTGCGGCTGCTGCCGTCGGCGGCTGCTGGTGCTGCTGTAGGCTGCTACGGCGGATGCGGCCCCGGCTGTGGCGGCGGCGGCTGCCTGCTGTCGACGGCACCGGCGGTTGCGGCTCCCGCTGCTGGAGCGGCGTTGGCTGCTGCTGCAGGGGCGGCGACGGCGGGGCGGCAGGTCCGTGAGGGAGCCGAGAAGGGGCCGCGGAGGAGCCGAGAAGGGGCCGCCAAGGGCAGTGAAGGGGCCATGAAGGTCCGTGAAGGGGCCGCGAAGGACGGCGACGGGGCCGCGAAGGGGCCGTGAGGGGCCGCGAAGGGTGGCGACGGGGCCGAGAAGGGCCGCGAAGGGCGGCTACGGGGCCGAGAAGGGTGGCGACGGGGCCGAGAAGGGCCGCGAAGGGCGGCTACGGGGCCGAGAAGGGTGGCGACGGGGCCGCGAAGGGCGGCGACGGGGCCGAGATGGGCGGCGACGGGGTCGCGAAGGGCGGCGACGGGGCCGAGAAGGGGCCGCGAGGGGCCTCGAAGGGCGGCGACGGGGCCGCGAAGGGCGGCGACGGGGCCGCGAAGGGCGGCGACGGGGCCGCGAAGGGGCCGCGAGGGGCCACGAAGGGGCCGCGAGGGGCCTGAAGGGGCCGCGAAGGGCTGTGAAGGGGGCCGTGAGGGGCCGAGAGAGGGGCCGCTACGGGACCGTAAGGGAGCGCGACGGGCCGCTAAGGGCAGGGGACGCGACGGGAGGGCAGGCACACGGGGCGCGACTCGGGCAAGGGCAAAGCGCGCTCCGGGCAGAAAAAAAAAAGTCGATTTTTGGTGGGCCCTAGGAAACGTTCCCACTAGGGAACCTGCTCTATACCATGTGAAAGAATGAGGAATGAATGCACCGGCAAACAGGTGGGTACAAGTAGGAAAACCTAAAAGTGTTGTACCCCATATTGTCTACCCCACTACAACCTACACAAACTATAGCATATAAGTTTGACATTTCGTTCAATTGTTCTTGCATGCTATATCAACCTTGCTTGTATTCCCTCATATCAATCAATTCTCATTCAACTCTTCTTCAATTACTCAGTAACTTCTTCGCCTATTTCGCTAGTAGTTCTTTCGCCAAAGTCTTCCGCCGCGTTTCATCCTCGACTTAGTTGACCCCGCTAATTCTTTAGCGGACTTAAGCCGTCGGGCCTAACAATTACGTGCTATGGCGGCAAAAACAGCATGGAAAAAATGGAAGAAGGGGAAAAACAGAGAGTTTCAAGGTGACAAGAGAAGAAAGAGATAGGGCGACTGGAGGGCGTTTCAGAGATGGGTCATGGGGGGGAGAAACGAAAGGCGACGAGCGGGCAGTTCGCGGCGAGCATGAGGACCACGAGGTGGGTGATGCGAAGGGAGCGAAGAAGGGCGCGGGGAGGGCGTTTGAGAGCGAGCGCGAAGGCGACAAGGTGGGTGATGGGAGGAGAAATTGGGCGACGGGACGAGAGGGAGAGGGGACGATTTGGGGGGCGACAAGGCTATGACGTGGGTGATGTGAAGGGAGAGAGGAAGGGCGATTTGAGGCGAGGGCGACGGTGACAAGGAGGGTGATGTGAGGGGAGAAAAGGGTGACGCGATGGTGACGGACGATGTGAGGGAAGAGTGTGAGGGTGATAAGAGGGGTGATATGAACGGAGAGAAAAGGGTGATGGGGAGAGAGAGAGAGGGCAACGAGGTAGGTAATGGGAAGGCGCCGATGAGGGTGCCGCGAGGAGCGACGAAAAAAGCGAGGGCATATGTGACGGGGAGAGTAACGCTGCGAGGGAAAAGCGAGAGGGGCCGACGATCACGGAACGACGAGCAGGCATTTTGGGGCGAGCGCAAATGCGCCGAGGTGGGTGATGGGGCGGGAGAGATGAAGGGCAACGGAAGAGAGGAAGTCGGGAGGGAAGGGGCGACAGGATAGAAGACATGTGACGGGAGAGAGGATAGGAGACGGGAGAAAGAAAGTGTGACGGGAGAGAGGAAGGGCGACGGGAGGGAGGAAGGGCGGCGGGAGAGAGAATAGGCGACGGGAGAGAGGAAGGGCGACGGGAGACAGGAAGGGTGACGTGAGAGTAGGAAGGGCGACAGAAGAGTAGGAAGGGTGACAGGAGAGTAGGAAGGGCAACGGGAGAGAAAGCGACGGGAGAGAAGGGTGACGGGAGAGAAGGAAGGGCGGCGGGAGAGAAAGAAGGGCGGCGGGAGAGGAAAGCGACGGGAGAGGAAGGGCAACGGGAGAGAAGGAAGGGCGGCGGGAGAGAAGGAAGGGCGGTGGGAGAGGAAAGCGACGGGAGAGGAAGGGAAACGGGAGAGGAAAGGCGAAGGGAGAGGAAAGCGACGGAGGAAGGGCAACGGGAAAGGAAAGGCGACGGGAGAGGAAAGGCGATGGGAGGGGAGGGGAGAGATAGAGTGGCGACGCGAACTGAAGGGAGGGCCGCGACGGGAGATAGCGAGGGCGACATCGATGGAGGCGACAATTCGGGCGACTGGGCGGCGTCGGGACGAACGGCGCGAGGACGAGTGAGGCGGGAGGACGAGTGAGGCGGGATAGGAAGGCGGCGAAAGGGCAATCTAAACGGCACAATTATTGCGCAATCATGACATATAATCACTACGTGCCTAAGTTGCGGTAACAACAACCTAAGTTAAAGCTATATGGCTAAACAAGCAACTAAAAACTAAGAAGCACGAAAAACTGAACGGACGAAATAGTTTACCCATGCCCAACTTGAACCACAAGCCAGGCAAAAAATCGCAGGGACGTGACAAAACGATTGCAGTGCTTCTGCTCTGCGGCTCCCCAAACAGAGACGCGACGCCTGACGTGTTGTGTTCCTTTTTCCGGTTCTAGTGGGAACCAATCAGATTTGTTGGATCTGTCCAAACGCTCTCGATGAAACAGTGCAAACTTGTCGGTTTGGTTTCGAAAATTGTCTCGCTCGACAAGCTCTCTTTCAAGCTGGAAACAGGTTCACTATTTTGCATTTCGGTTTTAAGTATGGAGCGGATGCTTCAAGAGAAGTTAAACTGTATCAATGCAGCACAGAGATTGATGGGGCCGTTGAAACAGTGAATATACGCTGCCTCAACGACGATGACAACCTCTAGCTACATACACATTGCAATGTAACACCTTGCCTTGAAACACACACACCTCACAAACACGAAATGCACAACGTCACAAAAGTAGTGAAGACATCAAAATGGATGCTTAGTATGCACCAATGCTGCAGCTGAGGTTGATGGGGTCGTTGACACAGTGAAACACACTGCCCCAACGACGATGACAACCTCAACTGCTAACACGATGCATACCAGCACCACACCTTGAAATAATCACAACCAACTTGTCAAGATAGCAAGCAGGAATGATCGCATTGAATGAATTGTGGGTACATGTACTAACCCTAATATTGGGTTGTACCCCATATTGGCTACCCCACCATAGCCTACACACAACTAGTACAGATATGGTTTGACACACCCCCATACGCAAAGTGGCGAGAACAAGGGGTCACAAGACCAGTCAAGAAAAGCACTACAAGCTTAGGGTGAATCACAACGTCACCACACACTTCGGGCACAAGCAAGAGGATCACAAGACCAGTTCACAGGCAGAGGTACACATGCAACAACAACAGTGCAATGATCACAACCTAGCAAGAGGTATATATATATAACACAGTACAACCAAAGTCTACAGCAAATGAGGAAACGTAGGCACCAGGCCTAAAGCATTGCAGAAGCGCCGATGATCACCGGCCGGAAGCGCCTTGGTGAACACATCAACCGTGTTCGCCCGGGTGGGCACGTGAGCAACACGAAGATGACCACACTACTGCAACTCTCGAGCAAGAAAGTAATGCAAAGCAATGTGCTTCGTTCAGTTCTCCAGTCTGTGATCCTAATACAAGGCAATGGCAGCCTTGTTGTCGACATACAGAACTGGAGGAGAACGAGGCCTCTCTCCCAAGTCGGTTAGCAGGTAGGTGAGCCAGCGCAACTCCTGTGCAGCCATGGCTGCGGCGTAGATCTCAGCCTCACAACTGGAGCTGGGAACAGAAGACGAGCGGGTAGACCGCCAAGAAAGAGAGCCAGAGCCAAGGCTGAACGTGTAACCCTGTGACGACCGTTGCGTAGCCAAGTCGTCAACCCAAGAAGCGTCTGAGTGCCCAGTAAGGACAACTAAGCTCCGCCCTCCAAGTACGAGCCCCATGTCCGATGTACTGCACAAGTAGTGTAGTACCCTCTTCGCAGCATCCATGTGCACCTTTCGGTGCCTACCGGGAGCCACGTAGCGTGCTAGAAGGCCAAGAGGGTATGCAAGGTCAGGATGAGTGCAAGTCATCAGGTACATGAGGCAGCCCACTAGCTCTGGGTACGGGCCACTCGGCTCTACGGACTCGTCCGAAGGTGGAGCTGAGAGCGAGTGACCTGTAGCCAGGGGAGTGGACTATGGCGAGGACCAAGTGAAGTCGAAGCGCTGAAGGACCTGCTGCATAATGTGTGACTCAGTCTGTGTAATGGTGCGCCGTGCTCTGTCTAGGATGATATGCAGGCCAAGGTAGCTGCGCAGCTCACCCAGGTCTGTGCACGTGTGTCTCTTCTACAACTCCGAATTCACAAGGGCAAGAGCCTCAGTGTCAGCAGTGGCAAAGACCAAGTCGTCGACGTACACGAGGAAGTAGAACGGCGGCAGCGAAGTGTCGGTGCGCAGAAATAGTGACGGGTCAGCAGTGGAAGGTGCAAACCTAAGAGCCGCAAATATCATCCTCAGTGTGTCGTGCCACTCACGCGGCGCCTAACGGAGACCGTAGACCGGCCGGCGGAGGCTCTACTGGGTACCAGAAGGGAACAACCCAGTGAAGCCAGGTGGGCGGCGCTGCCAGATCTCCTCGTGCAGACTGCCCTGGAAGAACGCTGTGTTGAAGTCCAGAGAGTGAAGCTCGTAGTCACGCTGAGCGGCAACGTGCAGCAGCACCCGAAGAGTGGTCATCTTTGGGGTGGGGGAGAAGGTCTGGAAGAAGTCAACTCCCTGTCGGTGACTGAAGCCTCTAGCAACGTAACGAGCCTTGAAGACAGGCGGAGAACCGGCGGCCGTTTCACCCTGAAAATCTACATGCCATCGAATACGTTCGCCCCAGGAGGGGGAACTACGTCGACGTAAGTGCCAGTGGACTTCCAGGATGCCATCTCTGCATCCATGGCTGTGTGCCACTAAGAGGAGTACTCACCCGCGATCGCCTCAGCGTAAAAGCGTGGGGTAGGGATCTCTGGAGCATCCGGGTCTCCCTTAGGGGCAAGCAGCATGGCCACGAGATGAGACGCAGCGGCTGCAAGACACTCAAAGTCCTCCTGCCTGTCCTCATGGACGTCCGTGCCAAGAGCACACTCACCCCCGACGGATGGAGGACAGACAGACTCAAACTCAGCAATAAGACTAGCAGCGAAGTCTAGACGACAGGCAGCAGCAAAGTCAACATGCTCAGAGACTAAGGCAGACGCAGCAGCAGACTCAAACAACGAGTCAGTGACAACAGTGGCTAGCAGAGGCGTGAGAGTAGGGTGAGCAGCACGAACCAGACCAGACTCAGGGTCCTGAACGTCAGGCAGAGAAGACGCAGGAGGAGACGGTAGGGGAACATGCTGTGGAACAGAGGAAGGACGAAGTGCCATAGCGTGCGTGCCAGGGACAGAAAGTAGACGCTCATGAGGAACACGACAACCAGTGCGACGCGCGCGAACAGGCGAGGCAGGACGAGACGCAGGCTCACGATGCTCTGTAAGCGATTCTGCCTGCTCAGTGTAAGGAGAAGGAGCAGGCAGTGGTGCGCCGGGCTGTAACGGGAGGCCAGTAGAAGACGGGAGGCTAAGAACCTCGCGAAGCACGGAGTCAGGCGGTGGCAGAGACGACGGTGACGGCGGAGCCAAAAACAGTCGCGGCTGGGCAGTGCCACCAACACCAATAGCTCCAGCGTCTCTAGCAGCTCCAGAACCTCCAGCTCCAGCACCTCCAGCAGCTCCAGAACCCCTAGCTCCAGCGCCTCGAGCAGCTCCAGAACCTCCAGCTCCAGCGCCTCCAGCAGCTCCAGAATCCCCAACTCCAACGCCTCAAGTAGCAGCACCTCCAGCTCCAGCGCCACCAACAGCACCACCCCCAGAACCGGCACCTCCAGCCCCAGGGTCCCAAACTCTAGGGCCGACACTGCTAGCTCGAGGGCCTCCAGCTCCAGCTCCTCCAGCGGCAGCACCCCCAGAACCGGCACCTCCAGCTCTGGGGTCGACAGCACCAGCTCCAAGGCCTCCAACCCTAGTACCTCCAGCAACAGCACCCCCAAAACCAGCACCTCCAGCTCTAGGGTCGACGGCACCAGCTCCAGGGCCTCCGGCCCCAGTACCTCCTGCAGCACCACCCCCAGAACCGGCACCTCCAGCTCCAGGGTCGACAGCACCGGCTCCAGGGCCTCCAACCCCTGTACCTCTAGCAGCAGCACCCCCAGAACCGACACCTCCAGCTCCAGGAGCAGTACTAGGCTCGGCAGCTGCAGTGCCTCCAGTACGAGCACCTCCAGAACCAGAGACACTAGTATTCCCAGTGCCTCACTGCGCGGCATACCGGACCGCAAACGGCCACAAAAAATGGGGAGCCGCCGCATGGATCAAGGAGGTATGAGCGACCTCCATGACCAAGCCAATGCGGCGCTCAGCAACCCTATTGCGGTGAGCCCGGAAGCGTGAACGACTGCTCGATGCCCTCCCCCTGTCAGAAGGCCCGCAAGAGGTCGGAGGTGAACTCACCACCTCTGTCAAAGTGCACACGCAGGACACGAAGATCCTGGCGGAACTTGCGGCGGAGCTGGAGACGAACTGCTCGGATCCAAGGGATCAGGACAGCAGGGACCTCATCCTTGGTGCACAAGGGGAAGACCGTGGTGTAACGCGAGTAGTCGTCGACAACCAGCAGAAAGTACCGCTCACCGCCCTGTCCACGAACGCGGGCTGGGCCCCACACGTCCAGGTGGAGGGTCTGCAGAAGAGCCTCTGTCGGGGGAAACGAGGAGGAGTGAGAAGCGGCGCTCTGCCGCCCCTCGACGCAAGGAAGGCAAGGCGGCGCAGGCGAGGCAGGGAGGGGAGGGAGAGACCTGGGAAGACCAGACACAAGGAGACGACACTGCATGCCACGGAGACGTGGCAAGGAGGGGTGACCCAGGCGGTGGTGCCAGAAAAGAGTCTGGTGCGACAGGGAGCTACAGTCACAAGGGGAGGCTACCACACCTGACGTAGAAACCTGACCGACAGCAGCTACCTGAGGAGACACAGTCGTCAGTGTGTAAAGACTTGACCCTGGCCAACGGGTGAACGTGGACAAGTGACGGCCAGTCCTGGAGCACGTACAGATCGCCACACGCTGTCATCTAGGGGTAAAGGTATCAACCTTATGATCCTGGAGGACGGCGTTGCTCACCAAGTTCATCGAGAACGAGGGGAGGTGAAGACCTGACAGTGAGTCAGACGGAACCGCCGCGCACAGAAGCATAGTGGTGGACCGTGCAAGAACTGGGCCCCCTGAGGGGTCAGTCAAAGACATTGCAACAGGTGCAGGGAGTGGTGTGAGTGCGGTACTGTCGCGAAAGAAACAGCGGGAAGCATCTGAGTCAAGCGTGAAGGTATGCAAGGCCTTAGCCGGCGCTGTACCTGAGAGAGCAGACTCGCTTGCACCTAAGGCAGCAGCCTCACTAGCACCTAGAGCAGCAACCTCTATACCGGGGTCGTACTACACACACAGGTAACAGTCACCCTCAGCACCACCAGGCAAAGCATACATCGTAGTAAGGATGGCGTCATAGTCCAAAGCAAAGACATCAACGCCCGACCTAAGCAGCTCAAGCTAGTGGGGGATCTCAGCCTTGTCGCCAAACTCTGCATGCCAGGCGTCACTCAAATAGGCGAAGTAGCGAGATTGTGCGTGACCAGGTGTCCCACAAGTCTGACCAGCTCGACGACCTGTGCGAATGACGTTCGGGCAGCGACCAGGACTCGGAGACGTCCCACGTTGGTAAAGCCACTCACGAAGCTGCTGGGACGTAAGGGTCGGACGCCGCCGTAGCTGCATCTGGCCACCGCCAGAAACTCCGCACCAAACAGCGCCACACTGACTACTACTACGGCCGCCGCCACCACTCCCACTGCTGCCACCACCGCCGCCACCAGTCCCATTGCTGCCACCACCGCCGTCACCACTCCCACCACTCCTACAGAGTGAAGTCATGGCGGGCAAGCTAGGAGGAGCGCGACCTCTAGGGCAATATGGAGTGAAGGCAATAGCACGAGGAGTAGCAGCAGCAGTATGAGCAGCAGAGCGGCTCGGTGAAGCTAGGTTGCATCACCTCCAGCACTCCTAGCAGCACTTCCACCAGCAGCAGCAGTAGCTCGAGCAGCAGGGCGGATCGGGCCAGGTAGGGCGGCTCGGCTCGGCCTGGGCGGCGCCAGCAGCAGGGCGCGTGCTGTGCAGGGCAGCAGGGCGCGAGGCGCGTGCTGCAGAAGGGCGCGACACGCGGGGCAGCAGGGCGCGACGTGCAGGCTGCAGCAGAGCGCGAAGTGCGGGGCAGCAGCGTGCGAATCGTGGGCAGCCGTAAGGCACAACGCGCGGGGCAGCAGGGCGCGACGCGCGGGGCAGCAGCTCGCGACTCGCGGGCTGCCGTAAGGCGCGACGCGCGGGCTGCCGTAGGGCGCGACGCACAGGGCAGCAGCGCGGGCGTAGGGCAGGGCACAGGCGCAGGCAGGGCGCTGGCGCAGGGCAGAGCGCCGGCGCAGGGCAGGGCGCCGGCGTAGGGCAGGGCGTTGGCGCAGGGCAGGGCGCTGGCGCAGGGCAGGGCGCTGGTGCAGGGCAGGGCGCTGGCGCAGGGTGACGCAAGGCAGGGCAGGGCAGGGCATGCGCTAGGCAGCGCGACGCAGGGCAAGGCAGGGCGTGCGCAGAGCAGCGCGACGCGGGGTAGGGCAGGGCGTGCGTGGGGCAGCGCGACGCAGGGTAGTGGGGTAACACAGTAACCACAATCGGTCACTAAGTATGGCGGGTCCGGAAAAAAAAACAGTCCTACGAACCTATTGCTCTGATACCATGTCAAGATAGCAAGCAGGAACGATTGCATTGAATGAATTGTGGGTACAAGTACTGATCCTAATATTGAGTTATGCCCCATATGGGCTACCCCACTATAGCCTAGACACAACTAGTACATATATGGTTTGACACAACTGACACACATACAAGCACACATACCCACGCACGGACGACACAGACACACACACATGCGCTGACACATATATATATACACACTCATATATACAATGAGGAGAGAGCAAACAAGCATGACAAAGAGTCAGACACTAACACACACACACACACATTGACACACAGGCATGCAAACAAGCAGAGATACATACAGCCACCGGTGATAAACACCAACCATCACCAATAGAGTTCAGTTACCATTCTTAAATCATTGCTAGCCTATCCCCTCTTTAACCTCCCTACACCCCTCCTTCCCTCCCCACATCTCCCTGCCACCCCCTCCCTCATCTCCCTTCTCTGCCAAACAAAATTCAAGAATGCAGCTCACATGCCCTGCACAAAGCAAAAACAGAGAATGCAAAGTACATGCCCTGCACAAGAAAAAGGCAAAAACAGAGAATGTTCACACACTGTGTACAAAAAAGCACTAAAACATATAGTGTAACTTGCGAAGAGGCCAAGTAGGAAATGCAACTCACCCGTAGAAAGCAAAAACAAAGAGTACACTTCACAGCATTGCACACGAAAACACAAACAGAGAACGCAGCTCACACATGCACTAGAAACGAAATAAGAACAATAGAAAATGGTGTTGAAGAACGCATAGATCAATCAAAGACAGCAATTGAACTTTCACAACTCACAGTGCTAATTTGGAATAAGTCGTGGCACCACCGATACTACACCGGAATGATGCAATACCTTGCAGCCACCCTCGTGTTCAGCTTCATCCTCAAGGTTGCACTCAATCACACACGCACAAATACTCTCAACTTTATTAGACACTCCTAGAAACAAACATTTAAATCTACACGCTCATTCTTGCGCAAACCCTTGCAGTTATGATCGTTATCATTTACAATAACACTCACGCAAAAATTTACACGCGCATGCAAACACACTCGCACGCACCCTTGCACTAACACTCGCACTTGCTCTCGCACTCACTCTGGCACACACAGTCGCACGCACTCTTATCCTCGCCCACACACCCTCTCATCCTGGCGCTTTCTCATGTGCTCTCTCACGCACTCTCTCACGTGCACTCTCATGCGCACTCTCACACGCACTCTTTCGCGCTCTCTCATGCGCACTCTCAGATGCACTCTCACATGCACCCTCACGTGCTCTCTCACGTTCTCTCTCACACGCACTCTCACGCGCACTCTCACGCGCATTCTCACACGCTCACTTACACGCTCTCTCACACTATCTCACATGCACCCTCACGTGCTCTCTAACGCGCACTCTCACAAGTCTCCCATGCGTCTCCCACGTGCACTCCCATGCACACTCTCGTGCGCTCTCACGCGCTTGCCCACGCACTCTCTCACGCGCTTACGCACGCGCTCTCTCACGCGCTTGCGCACGCGCTCTCTCACGCGCTAGCGCACGTGCTCTCTCATGCGCTCTCTCGTGCACTCTCTCACGTGCACTCTCACGCGCACTCTCAAGCGCACTCTTTCTCGCTCTCTCACGCGCACTCTCACGTGCACTCTCACGTGCACCCTCACGCTCTCTCACGTTCTCTCTCACACGCACTCTCACGCGCTCTCTCACGCGCACTCTCACGCGCATTCTCATACGCTCTCTCACACGCTCTCTCATGCTCTCTCGCACGCACTCTCACACGCACCCTCACGTGCTCTCTAACGCGCACTCTCACAAGTCTCCCATGCGTCTCCCACATGCACTCTCACGCCCACTCTCGTGCGCTCTCTCACGCGCTTGCGCACGCGCTCTCTCACACGCTTGCGCACGTGCTCTCTCACATCCTCTCTCACACGCACGCACTCTCACGCGCTCTCTCACGCGCACTCTCGTGCGCATTCTCACACGCTCTCTCACACTCTCTCTCACATGCTCTCTCACGCTCTCATACGCACCCTCACTCGCTCTCTTACGCGCACTCTCACGCACACTCTCACTCGCACTCTCACACGAACTCTCACACTCACTCTCACGTGCTCTCACGCGCTCTCTCACGCGCACTCTCATGCGCATTCTCACACGCACACTCACGCGCTCTCACGCGCACTCTCACACGCACACTCACGCGCTCTCTCACGCGCACACTCACGCACTCTCTCACGCGCTCTCTCCCCACTCTCTCACGCGCACTCACGCGCTCTCTCACGCGCAATCTCACTTGCTCTCTCACGAGCACTCTCCTGCGCGTTCGCTCCCTTGCACACGCTCTCCCTCGCTCTCCGTCTCTCCCCTTCTTCAAATGAAAGTGCAATGCAAGAGGAGACCAATGACACACAAATTTTACAAAGAAGCAAAATTGAAGTGAGGAAATATCAGAGGCAGAAGGGTGGATGAAAGGGCCGGGAACGCACCTGATAACAACGGTGCCTTAGAAAACAACCCGCGCTGGCGCACCATCCCGCGCTCGCGCACCAGCCTGCGCTCGCGCACCAACCCGCGCTCACGCACCAGCCCGCGCTCATGCGCCAACCCGCACTCGCACACCAAGTCTCGCTTGCGCTCGTGCACCTGTCGCCGGAGGCGACGGCCGGGGAGGGATGGAGAGGCGACGGCGGGGATGGAAGGAGAGACGATGGCGAGGAGGAGGGAGAGGCGACGGCAGGGAGGAGGGAGAGGCGGCGGCGGGGAGGAGGGAGAGGCGGCGGCGGGGAGGAGGGAGAGGCGACGGCGGGGAGGAGGGAGAGGCGACAGCGGGGAGGAGGGAGAGGCAACGGCGGGGAGGAGGGAAACGCAACGGCGAAGAGGAGGGAAAGGCGGCGGCGGGGAGGAGAAAGAGGCGACGGCGAGAGGGAGAGGCGACGGCAGGGAGGAGGGATACGCAACGGCGGGGAGGAGGGATACGTGACGACGGGGAGGAGGGAAAGGCGACGGCGGGGAGGAGGGAGAGGCGACGGCGGGTAGGGAGGAGAGGCGACGGCGAATGGGAGGCGAGGCGGGTGGGAGGGAGAGATGACCGCGCGGTGGGAAAGAAAGGATGGCGGGGTAATGGTAGAGGCTATGACGAGGTGGGTGATTGGGAGAAAGAGGCAACAGGTGGGTGGGTTTGTCACGTGAAAACACACGCACAATCACGTGACACTGAGTGGGTCGAAAACAACTCACTATTGTTACGATCAAAAGTTGATCGTGGCCTAGGATCTACTCAGGATAGTTCGCACAATTCTAGTCCAGTGGTAGTGGGCCCTTGACCTCAATAGCAGAGTGAATGAAAATGCTTGAGATAATAAACACGTGCAGTACAAGGAATATAAATATGAGTACAGGGGAATTCGAAACGACCTAACTAGCCATGTACTCTAAGGGGTACATTCCCTTATTGCAGCGAAATCCAACCGTGCGACTCCGAGTGGTTACGTAACTGTTTGGGCAGAATCCTCGCCACTGCTGCTGCCTGATGCTGTCTGCCCGACGGTCCAGATGCTCCTCGTAACCGTCTGTCCCTTCGCCTTTCTTCTGGCTTTTCGTCTTCACTCTCGGTAATGCGTGCTTCGGCCTTACTACGGTGAGGAGTGGGCAACAGTGTTTTTCATTAACTACTATTCGTAACACCCTCCTTCACTCCTGGCCGTAGCGAGCATTGACCCGCTTGACTACCCCGCTGAGTTCGGAGCAGTGCTGGTACTACTGACGCGGCAGTCTCTTCGTGAGGAAGTCTGCTGCCATGTCACCCGTTGGGCAGTATGTCAGGTGAACTTTGCCTTTGTCAAGGGTTATAGTGAGGTTTGTCTTAGGGGGTACAGAAGTTAGGGTTTGTTATATGTACCCCAACCAACATCAATGGAACATTCATTCCTCATTCTGACATGGTATCAGCTAGGTTAGGATCCTGTGGGATCCCGTTCCTCCGTTCGTACCTCCCGAGCCTGATCCTACCTCTCGTTCGTACCAGTTTCGTTGTTACCGCGCCTAGTACCGAGCCTAGCGCCATCTCCCCCGTCGCGTCACGCCCGTTCCCCCTCGTCGCGTCGCGCCCGTTCCCCCCAGTCGCGTCGCGCCCGTTCCCCCCGTCGCGTCGCGCCCGTTCCCTCCGTCGCGTCGCGCCCGTTCCCCCCCGTCGCGTCGCGCCCGTTCCCCCCGTCGCGTCGCGCCCGCCTGTTACCCCCCCCGTCCCGTCGCCCTGTCCCGTCGCGTCGCCCTGCCCTGTCCCGTCGCCCTGTCCCGTCGCGTCGCCCTACCCCGTTGCGTCGCCCTGCCCTGTCCCGTCGCCCTGCTCCGTCGCGCCGCCCTGCCCCGTCGCGTCGCCCTGTCCTGTCGCGTCGCCCTGCCCCGTCGCGTCGCTCCCGCCCTTTCCCCCGTCGCGTCGCCCTCCCTAGGCCCTGGCCCGTCGCCCTCCCTAGGCCCTGGCCCGTCGCCCTCCCTAGGCCCTGGCCCGTCGCCCTCCCTAGGCCCTGGCCCGTCGCCCTCCCTAGGCCCTGGCCCGTCGCCCTCCCTAGGCTCTGGCCCGTCGCCCTACCCTAGGCCCTGGCCCGTTGCCCTACCCTACGTCTTGGCCCGTCGCCCTAGCCCGCTCTTCCGCTGCGACTGAGTCCTCTTCCCCCCCGGTTGTTACTCGCCTGTTCGTTCGCGTTGGTTCTCACTATGGCGACTCCGCGAGTTCTTCGTTTCGACGCCGACGGTAGACCCCTTGACTTTTCCGTCTGGCTTCTTCGCGCTCGTCGTCTGTTAGAGAGTCAGGTCCAGGGGGGCGAGACCCTCTGGTCACACGCTACTGGTGACCTCCCCGAGCCCCCCGAGCCTACAGCTTTAGGCCCTGCTCCTGACGACGCTGCTACGGCTCGCTTTGCCCGTCAGCGCGCTGACCGGACGGCTTGGACGTCGCGTGACGCTGCGGCCTGCATCGCACTCAGCAGCCTCCTCCCTGAGTCCGAGGAGGTCCACTTTACTCAGGTTCGCACCGCTGCTGCGTACCTCACTGCGATTAAGGCCCGCTACTCTACTCCCGCTACTGTCTCTCTCGGCCGTCTTTTCCTCCCGTTCCTGTTTCCTGATCTTGCCTCGTTTGAGTGCTCTGCTGACTTGATCGCTCACCTCCGCTCGCTCGACGCTAGTTACCGCGCTGCTTGCACTGAGGCACAGCTTGCACTGCTTCCTCCCCCCATGGCAATTACTGTCTATTTCATCGCCACTAGCCTCCCTGACCGCCTTGCCTCCGTTCGTGACGCGCTTCTGCTGAAGCACCCTAGTGAGCTGACTATCGAGGTCCTTGAGTCTGCACTCAAGGACGTTGAGAGCAACCTTCGTTCGGTAGCTGCCGCCTCTGGTACTGTGTCCCCCCCACTCTTCCACGGGTGCACAGTCCCGCAGTTACCCACCTTCACTGCCTCTCTTGCCACTGCCGCTACTGACGCGACTGCGGCTGCTGTTACGACTGCGTCGCGGTCCCGCGGCAGGGGGGGCAAGAAAGGTGGTTCCGGTGGAGGTGGAGGCGGAGGTAGCGGAGGTAGTGGGGGTGCTGTTGCGACTGGCGGTGGTGGGAGTGCAGCGTCTGGAGAGACCCCTCGTGCAGCGGCTGGTGACTCCACTGCACCTGCTGGTGGCGGCGACCCTCGAGCTCGTCAGTCGCCTCCTGTACTGCCGGCCCCGCTAGGTGGAGCAGCGGCGTGGTACCAGGCTCAGCGTCAGCAGCACCTTCAGCAGCAGCAGCAGCAGCCCCTTTCCTCCCAGCAGCCTCAGCAGCAGCAGCGTCAGCAGCTGGCTCCGGGGTCGGGGCTGCGTCAGCCCCAGCGCGGTGCTGCTTACCCTCCCTGCCCCTACCAGGTTCAGACAGGTCCTCGTCGGGGCCACCCTTGTGGCCGCTTTCACCCCCCTGGTCAGTGCTTTGCTCAGCTCACTGACACGGTCCGGTTGACCTACGGGGTTGGCGGTCCTGCTCCTGACTGGCTTCCTCTGGTTCAGCGCTACGGCTCCGCTCTGTGGGGCATGTCTGCTGAGCAGTTAGTTGATCTGATTAGTGCTCCTCATGCTATGTATGCTGTTGTTGACTCTAGTGTTTCTGACTCTGTTTACTCTGGTGTTGTTAGCTTAGGTGCTAGTCTTGCTCAGTTGCCTGTTGCTAGTGTAGGTACTTGTGTAGACTCTAGACCAGCGACTACCTCAGAGGACGCTTCGTTGTCGTTCACACTGGACTCTGGAGCCTCCCACTGCTTCTTTCGGGACAGCACGACACTTACACCGCTTCCTGCGCCTGTTTCTGTAGCGTTGGCTGATCCCACTACGGGACCAGTCACTGCACGTCACACTACCACTTTACCGTGTCCTGCTGCTCCCTCCGGGTCTCTCACTGGGTTTCACGTCCCCTCGTTCTCCCGGAACTTGGTGGGCGTGCGACCCCTCGTGAGTCAGCACGTGGGTGTGTGGTTTGAGCCTTCTGGAGAGACTGCGGTGTGTGTTGACGGAGACTCTTACCAGCCTCTTGCTACCTTTACTGCTGAGCCGGGCTCGGGTCTCTACACTCTTCACACTGGCCCGCGTGCGCCGCAGCAGCAGCCGCAGCAGCAGCAGCAGCCGCAGCCGCAGTAGCAGCAGCAGCAGCAGCAGCAGCAGCAGCAGCAGCAGCAGCAGCAGCAGCAGCAGCACCAGCGGCCGCACCAGCAGCCCCCCCTACTGCCACTGCCCCCGGTTCCCCCCCCCGTTCGGGTCCCCGCGTCTCACCAGGTTGCTACGTCCCCCCAGGTGTCTGTGTCGTGTCAGGTTCCTACGTCTGTTCCAGTCGCTGCGTCGTGCTCCTGCCGGTCGCTTGCCCACCCCACCGTTCTGTGGCACCACCGGATGGGGCACCCGTCCCTTCCAAGTCTGCGCGCTATGTCTAGTCAGCATCTTGTCCTAGGCCTCCCACGTGTCTTGCCGTCGCTGCCGCCTTCGCCTGCGCCGCCGTGTCGTCCCTGCGTCGAGGGTAGGCTGCGCGCCACCCCTCACTCCTCCTCCCTTCGTCCGGCCACCGGGCCTTTTGAGACGCTTCACTTGGACGTCTGGGGCCCAGCCCCTCGTCTAGGCCCTGAGCGTGAGCGTTACTTTCTGGTGGTCGTTGACGACTTCTCCCGCTACACCACAGTGTTCCCTCTGGCGAAGAAGTCTGAAGTGACTTCTACGCTGATCAGGTGGTTGCTCACCACTGAGGACACTCGTGGTCGTCGTGTCAGCTGTCTCCACTCCGACCGTGGGGGTGAGTTTCGCTCCGGCATTCTCGCTGGATTCTGTCGCGAGCAGGGCATTCGTCAGTCCTGGACGCTTCCAGAGTCCCCACAGCAGAATGGGGTTGCTGAGCGCCGCATAGGCCTGGTCATGGAGATCGCCCGCACCTCCCTGACTCACGCCTGTGCCCCCCATTTTCTGTGGCCCTACGCGGTCAGGTACGCCGCGCACCAGCTGAACCTCTGGCCACGTGTCTCTCGACCAGAGGTTTCACCGACCAGTCTTTGGACAGGGTCCCCTGGTGTTGCGTCGCGGTTTCGTGTCTGGGGGTGCTTGGCTCTTGTCCGCGACACCTCCGCGGACAAGCTCTCGCCTCGTGCCGTCCCCTGTGTCTTCCTTGGTTTCCCTGAGGACTCCTCTGACTTCACCTTTTACCACCCTCCCTCTCACCGGTTCTTTGACTCCTGTGACGTCCGTTTCGAGGAGTCCACTCCGTACTACGTCAGGTACCCCAGTCGAGGTCTCCCGGTTCCTCCTCCCCCCCTCTTCCTGACTGCCGTTCCCCCTCCTGCTCCCCCGGTACAGCCTCCCCCCCCTGGTCTAGCCCCGTCAGGTGTGTCCCAGGCTACCCCTCCTCCTTCGGTAGCCCCTCCGGTACAGCCTCCCTCCCCACAGTCCTCCTCGCAGCGTGCCGCTGGTGCTAGCTCTCGAGAGGTTGGTGCGGCGCCTGTTCCTGTACCGGTTTCTGGTTCTGGGGGTGCTGGAGTTGGAGCTGGAGTTGGAGCTGGAGTTGGCACTGGAGTTTCTGGTTCTGGGGGTGCTGGAGTTGGAGCTGGGGTTGGAGCTGGAGTTTCTGGTTCTGGAGTTGGAGCTGACCCGGTGGGTGCAGAGGACTCTTGTCGTCCGGGAGCTGGTGCTGGCCGCGCGGACACTGGGGGTGCTGCGTCTGGGGGTGAGGGTGCGCCTCCTTCGGGTTCAGGTGAGCCTGGGTCTGGAGCTGGTGTTAGTGCTGCCTTTGGGGGTGGTGCGCCTAGTTCTTCTGGGGTGGACTCTGGAGCTGCCGCTGCTTCGGACACTACTCCACCCCCCCACCCCTACCCGACTAGGCACCAGGCTCGTGTTCGCCGTGCCCGTGACGAGCAGCTGGCGTTGGAGAGAGAGGAGAGGGAGTTACAGCGGCTGGAGGAGCAGCAGCAGCAGCTGGAGCCGCAGGAGCAGCAGCAGCAGCAGCAGCAGCAGCAGCAGCTGGACCCGCAGGAGCAGCAGTCCCAGCAGCAGCCGCGTCCGCAGCAGCAGCAGTCGCAGCCGCAGCAGCAGCAGCCACTTCCTCCTCCTGTCTCGGGTCTTCGGATCCTTGGTCTCCCCTCCCCTTCTCCTCCCTCCTCCGCCTCTCCTCCTGTCTACGGTCCCACGTTTCCTCCTCCTGACTCCTCCCCCGCTGTTTTCCCCAGTTCTCCGCCCTTGTCCTCTTCTCCTCCGTCTCGTTCTTGGGCTACTCGTCGCTCCCCTCGTGCTCGTCCCTCGTCTCCTGTTCCCTTCACTGACCTTCGTACTGCCTTCCTTCTTTCTAGTCCACCTCGTCCGTCTCAGTCTGTGCTTCCGTCTCCTCCTGAGTCGGCCCTCTCTGTGTCGCTCCCTACTCCTGTCACTGACTACTACCGCACGTACCGTCCTGTTCTCTCTCGTGTTCTCGCCTCTCTTGTTACTCACCCTCGTGCCTCTGTGTCCTCTGTGTCCGCTCTTACTGCCGCGGTTACTGACTTTGCCTCTACCCGCCGCCTTGACTACGCCACCACGCTTGTGACTGCTCCTCCTACCAGTCCTCTGGTCGTCGGGGGTGTGTCTGCCCTTGGCTGTGACGCCCTAGAGGACAGGCAGTTTGAGCTAGAGTTCCTGGCGGCCGCTTCCCCTCATCTCTGTGCCATGCTCCTCGCCCCTGAGGGTGACCCCGACGCCCTTGACATTCCGACTCCTCGCACTTACGCTGAGGCAGTGTCAGGGCCTTGGGCCTCTCAGTGGAGAGCTGCCATGGACGCAGAGATGGCCTCCTACAGATCCACAGGCACCTACGTCGATGAGGTTCCCCCCCCTGGGGCGAACGTAGTCGACGGCATGTGGATCTACAGGGTGAAGCGGCCACCGGGATCTCCCCCGGTCTTCAAGGCGCGCTACGTGGCTAGAGGTTTCAGTCAGCGCGAGGGAGTTGACTTCTTTCAGACCTTCGCACCTACCCCGAAGATGACCACTCTTCGGGTGTTACTACACGTAGCAGCACAGAGAGACTACGAGTTACACTCTCTTGACTTCTCCACTGCTTTCCTTCAGGGCAGTCTACACGAGGAGGTCTGGTTGCATCGTCCCTCGGCCTTCACTGGCACTTTCCCTCCTGGGACCCAGTGGAGGCTGAGGCGACCTGTTTACGGTCTTCGCCAGGCCCCTCGTGAGTGGCACGACACTCTGCGTTCTACCCTCTCTGACCTTGGGTTCCAGCCGTCTTCTGCCGACCCGTCGCTGTTCGTTCGTCGTGGCTCCACACCGTTCTTTGTTCTGGTCTACGTCGACGACCTCGTTTTCGCCACTTCGGACAGGGTTGCTTTGGCAGACGTGAAGTCCGAACTGCAGAAGAGACACACGTGCACTGATCTTGGTGAGCTGCGCCACTACCTTGGCCTGCAGATCACCAGGGACAGAGCCGCTCGCACCATTACACTCTCACAGTCACACATGGTGCAGCAGGTCCTTCAGCGGTTCGGGCTTCAGCACTCCACCGTACAGCGCACACCTCTAGCTGTTGACCACAGACTCACTGGTCCCTTTCCTGACGAGCCGTTTGAGCCTAGTGGTCCCTACGCAGAGCTTGTGGGTTGCCTCATGTACCTGATGACTTGTACTCGCCCGGACCTCGCCTTCCCTCTCAGCATCCTTGCGCGCTTTGTTGCACCAGGGAGACACCGTCCTGTTCACTGGACGGCAGCTGTGAGGGTGGCGAAGTACCTAGCGACTACATCAGGCGTGGGGCTAGTTCTTGGAGGGCAGCAGTCTGTCGTACTCACTGGTCACTGTGAATCCTCTTACGCTGACGACGCTGAGACTCACAGGTCTACTCAGGGGTACTGTTTCAGTCTGGGTTCTGGAGCTGTTTCCTGGCGTTCCACGCGCTCCTCTTCTGTCTCGACCTCTACAGCTGAGGCTGAGATTTACGCTGGTGCCATGGCGGCACAGGAGTTGCGGTGGTTGACCTTCTTGCTCGCCGACCTTGGTGAGCGGCCGAGCTCTGCACCGACCTTGTTCACTGACAACAAGGCGTCGATCCTCCTCTGTCGTGAGCCGCGACTGGAGAGCAGAGTGAAGCACATTCACGTCAGGTACTTTCTTCTGCGAGAGTTGCAGAGGCGTGGACATGCTCGCTTCGAGTTTGTAGAGTCCGAGGCCAACACTGCAGACATCTTCACCAAGGCGCTTCCGCCTTGTGACCACCAGAGGTGTTGTGTGCAGTTAGGCCTTGTTGACACAGGTTCTAGTCATGCGTAGACTTGAGTTTATTGCCTGCTTCGTCTGTACACTTACTATATATACTTGTGATCTCTTGGACTGGCCTTGTGGCCACTGTTGCTTGTGCTCAGAGTGTGTGGTGACGTTGTGATCCACCCTGAGCTTTGTTTTCTTTTGGACTGGTCTTGTGACCGTACTCTTTTTTTTTTTTTTTTTGCTAGACACCCCTCACTTAGGCTATGGGGGTGTGTCAAATGTTGTAGCCTGTAGTGAGGTTTGTCTTAGGGGGTACAGAAGCTAGGGTTTGTTATATGTACCCCAACCAACATCAATGGAACATTCATTCCTCATTCTGACATCAACTTCGTCCTTGACGAAGAAGTACCGCAGTGCGATGTGCTTGGTGCGGTTGACGAAACCAGGTTTGTTCAGGATCCTGATCGCACTCTGATTGTCGCAGTGCAGGCGAAAGTTCGTTGAGGCCGGAATTTTTGCTTCCTGCAGCAGTTCCTGAAGGTAGAGACCTTCGCGAACAGCTGCTGTTGCTGCGATAAATTCAGCTTCTGCCGATGACAGGGCAACCAACTCCTGCTTCTGAGAGTTCCAGGAGATGGGGCCGCTGGGCTCGAGGCGGAAGAGGAACCCTGTCATGGACCGTCGATTGTCAGGGTCAGCGGCGTGATCGGCATCCACGTAGCCGACGAGGCTGAAGCATGTGGTTGGGATGGTGGAATAACTGAGCCCGACATTGGGCGTGGAGATGAAGAATTGAAGGGCTCGCTGAAGATCTGAGAGATTCTCAGCCGTTGGTTTGCGTGAGTATTGAGCCAACTGGCTCGCAATGTAGGAGAGGTCGGGCCTGCAGGTAACAGATGCGAAAAGCAGGCATCCCAACTGCTGCTGGTAAGTGTGAAGCCCAGCAGGGGACAGGGCTTTGCTGTCAGGCTTGTGGTTGGGTCGTGGAGTGCGGTAAGGGGTGGAGAGTGGTGCAGGCGCAATGTTGAAGCGCTTGCTAAGCTCCTCCACATACTTCGCTGCTGAGAGATGAATGGCTTCCGGCGAGTAGGTGATGTTGAGTCTGAGAAACTGCTTCACGTCATGATTGCAGGTGATGTCGACGCGCCCTACGAGGCTTCTCTCAAATTGCTCGAGCAGTTCGTTGCTTGAGCCTGTGTAGAGAAGGTCGTCGACGTAGACCGTGAGGAGGATGTATTCGCCGCGGAAATCGCGGCGATACATTCCAGGATCGTGAGGCAGCTGCTTGAACCCGATTTCAAGCAGTATGTTGTGCAAGTACTGCTGCCAGAGTCTCGGTGCCTGTTTGATCCCATAGAGGGACTTGCGTAGCTGACAGACGCGTGGGTCTCCGTCGCCGTAAGTGTGTGGCTGTTCCACGTAGATCACGGCGTCCACTAATGCGTACAGGAACGCATTCTTCACATCGATCTGCCGGAGTGGTAGGTGTCGTGCGGCTGCGATGGCGAGGAGAATTCTGACGGACATGTGACGGCTGACCGGTGCGAATGTCTGGTCAAAATCAATCCCGTGCCTTTGATCGTAGTCGCGCACCACCCAGCGTGCCTTGAATCGCTCAATCCTTCCGTCGGCTCCTGTCTTCACTCGGAAGACCCATTTGCGGGAGAGAATCCTTCTCCCCTTTACTGCTGCATGGTCGACGAGCACCCAGGTGTCGCGCGACTTGAGTGCCCGGATTTCCGCATCCATTGCTTCGCGCCACTCCTTGCTGTGTGTGCCTGTGAGAGCTTGCCGCGGGTTCTTAGGTTCGATGATGCGCGGAGCAGTGGAGATGGCAGCGTGTAGTCCAAGTAGTTGGAGACCGGTGACAGTGCTGTTGTGGCGATGTTGAGTGACGACTTCCTGCACATCGTCATCATCGCTTTCTGGTTCAGGCGGTGCTGTGTCTCCGCCGCTTCTGCTTCCTCCTATTGCGCCTCCTCCTGTTGCGCCTGTTCCTCCTTCACCTGAATCATCGTCGTTGTCGTCGCGGCGATCGCCCCTTGTGAACTCGCCTCTGGGATCCTGCTCCAGAATTGCTGCTGCTGCTTCGTCCTCAGGTGAGGCGTAGCTGTGGCCCTCATTGGCGTAGACGCGGTTTGCATTCGTCTGCTCGTCGTCACGAAATTGTTGCAGAAACAGTCGCTCGTAGAAGATGACATCGCGCACATTCTTGATTTTTTTGCTTAGGAGATCCAGGATGATCCACGCCTTGTGTTCGTGGCTGATACCGAGATCGATTCCCCAGCGCGCGCGGCTTTTGAACTTCCCGATGGTTGATGTTGGCGGTTGGTATTGAACCATGCAGCCCCAGACGTGGAGCATGGAGGTGTTCCCCTTTCTTCCCGTCCACTTCACGTGCGGTGAGGAGTTGTCGGTGATTGCGGTGGTTGACAGCAGGTTGTGCACCCGCACGGCGTGGTGCATCGCGTAGGTCCAGTAGATCGGCGGGAGCTTTGCCTGCCGCATTAGCGCCCGTACCTTCGTCATGAGGGTGCGATTCGTGCGCTCCGCTACGCCCTGCTGCTGGTGCGCGTAGGGGAGGGAGATGTGATGCTCGATCCCCTTTTGCGCGAGGTAATCTTGCAGTTCCTTGCTCCTGAACTCCGCTGCACCATCGGACTGCCAAATCTTCAATTTCTCCCTAGATTGCCGCTGCGCATGCGCCAGCCACAGACGGAATGCTTCGTAGGCTCTGCTACGCGCTTCCACGTTTACGACCCACACGTGGCGCATTTCGGCGTCGATGAAGGTGAGTGTGTAGAGTTCGTCGCTGATGCCGCAGTGTCCTACGTTGAGAAAGTCATTGTAAACCTTCTCAAGCTTGGCGTAGCGATTGGTTCCTGGCTCGAGTAGGGGGAAGGGCTGGTGACTTAGCGCAGCTTCGGGGCAGACACTGCAGCTGCGCGGGTGAGTCCCTCCTCTCACTTCAGAGCCGTTTGGGTGCAACAGCGCGCCAGGTGCAAAGACGCCAATTTCGATGCAATTCTTCAGGGTCACGCGCGAAGGGTGACCTAGGCGCTGATGCCAGATGGCGTCGTCGGCGCGGAATCCAGATGTGCGCATGTAGCGCTCCAGTCTGGCTGCGGGGTCTTCGTCAAGTGCCGGTGCAGGTGTAGGCGCTGTTTCCTCGTTCTCTTCTTCTTCCTCGTTCGCCATTGTTAGCATGAGGGCGAGAAATTCTCTGTCGCGGATGATAGAGTAGGGGATGTTGGTTCCGGGGATCGTGCCAAGTACGAACGTCGGTTCGCGTGGTTCAGGGGCAGGTCCGTAGACAATGCGTCGCGGGGTGAGTGGTTCACTTCCCCACTCAATGGTGTCCCAGGGGTCACTACCTGAAGGGATGTCAGGCGGCGGTGGTCCTAACGCAGGGCGGCGCGGAGGTCGTCGGAGAGGAACAACAGGAGGTTCGACCTCGGCATGCGCAGGTTCTTCTTCCTCTTCCCCTCTTTGATCCTCGCTGAAAGCTCCCCAGCCGCTCGTCTCGCCGCCTTGTGCGGCGCCCCATCCGCCGATATATGCACCTGTTGCTGCGCCCCATCCGCCGGTTGCGACGCCCCAGCCGCTGGTGTCGCTCGTTCCCCATCCGCCGGCGCTCCCCCACCCCCCTTCATTGGAGGCGCTTTCCTCGTCCTGCTCCCAGGCGAGCGTTCCGCGTGCCTCGGCAAGGCTCTTCCGCCAAAGCTCTTCGGCTTCTTGTTGCGCCAATGCCTCTTCTTCCGTGGGCGAGAGCCGTTTCTTGGAATCGCGCCGGTGAGAGTAGATCTCTGCCGCCTTTCGTTCGGTGTAGGGCCGGGGATTCCCATGCGCATCGAAGGTGCCGACGCCAATGCCGCGGAGCATTCCTTGGAGATGCTGGGATGCGGGTCCAGGAAGAGGGTGTTCTGGTGTGCCGAATACGACCCGTGTAGCTGTTTCCAACTCCAGTTGGGAGAGACCCTCTTCAGGCGGTGCGTCTCGCTCTGTTTCGCGAATGGCGGCAAGGCCACGGCCGGCGATCGCACTGGTCGAAGACGTTGGTTTGTGGCAGTTCCTGCAGACGCCGTCGGGATCGGGGTCGTGCAGCGCGAGCTCGCGGGGGTGTGAGTGGTGTGGCACCCAGGGGCGCCCATCAGGGTGCTTCCAATCGCGGCGATGAATGTGTTCGAAGCGCAGGGGGATGAGGTCAATCAATTCCTGCGAATCGCCGCTACAGTCGTGAATGTCGAAGTCGAGAACGTATACGCCGTTCTCGGCGTGCGCCCGTCCGATCTGCTTGCGCTTCTTGTTCGGCATCGTGAAGTGGAGCAGGATGTCGCGCGTCTCGGGGTCGGTGCTGAGGATGACTCCGCAATCCAGGAGTTGTGCCGCCGAGAGTAAATTAAAGCGCAGGTTCTGCACAATCAACACGTCGTTAAGTGTGATGTGCGTTCGACTCCCTCGTGCCTTGAGCACCACGATACCTTGCGCGCTTGCGCGCAACCGCGTGTTGTTCGCCACTGTGATGTAAGTGACGACGGGAGTGGGGACGGCGTTGGATATGTAACGCTCGGAGCCCACCGTGTGCTGCCCACAGCAGTTGTCCAGGTACCAGTTGCTGTAGCGCCTGTTGTCGTTTCGCGCGAGCAGCGCCAGCCGCGGAGTGACGATGTGTGGAGTGTCCACCTTCAGAAATCGTTCGCGCGCGATCCAGTCGATTGGTGCCGGCCACATGTCAAGTACGTGCGGAGGGCTCTCAAGCAGCGCGACTGGTAGATTCCAGTCCTGGTTGTCGTCATCGCTGTAGTCGTGATGCGTGCTGAATGGATTGTTGTTCGGAGATGCCTCGATTGGGTCGGGCGCCGGCTCAGGTGAGAGTGAGCGTGCGCGCGGTCGACGAGAGCCGCTCGTCATGGTCATGTTCCCTATGACGTTGCGGACGGGGGCAGCTTGTGGTGGCTGCTGCTGCTGCTGAGTTGTTGGATTCAGGTTGCGCGGTGGGGGTTGAGACCCCTGGGCGGGACGCGTGTCGTTTCTTGCGTCTTGTTGGCCGAACCAAGTGCTCGGATTGGTCTGGCGAGGGCGAGATCGATGCTTGCATCGATCTGCCAGGTGTCCAAAATTTCTGCAGATCTTGCAGTAGAGGCACCGTGGTCGTCGCTCTTCCGTGTTGTCTACGTAGAATGCGAGACGTTCTCTCCCTCGTCGTGGCGCTGGTCGCTGCTGGTCCATATCCCGTTGTTCGACGAGGAGGGCGGCGCAAAGGGCGGCCTCCGAGATGACCCCCTGCTGTCGGAGAAGCGCCTTGCAGGGCCGCCACTCTGGGCCGAGCCCTTGGAGCACGATGTTCACGAAGATCTCCTCAGAGATCGAGCTCCCCAATTTCGCGATTTGATCGCGTAGACTCCGACAGCGATTCAGGTAACTGTTGGCTTTCTCTCCTGGTGCCATCCTTGTTTCAAGAAACTGCTGGAGGAGGCGGCTCGACGACACTGAGTCCTTGGGTTGGTATACGCCATTCAGGTGGCGCCAGGCGTTGAGGGCTAAAGCAGGGGAGGTCTTGTATGAGCGAATGCTCAATTGCTCCGTCCGCGACATGTTCCGCAGAAGAACCCCATACGCCATCATGGACTCGTTGCAGTACTTGGTTTTTGCGTCGTCAGTTTCTTCCGTAGGCCCCGAGTAGATTCCGTCGAAATAATGATAAATCTGCGCGTTGTGCAGTAGCAGCCCCAGCTCAAAACTCCAGGTATAGAAGTCTCTGCCGTCAAAGCACGCACTTGTCTTAATTTTGATATGCTCAAAAACCTTGATTGCGCTGAGACAAATGCTTCATCGCTGGGACAGGAAGTCTTGGGGGTTGAGCCGTTCGTATCGAGAGAGAGAAGCCTTGCTGGGTGGAAATTGGGCCGTTTGAGGCCGTTTGAGTGGGTTGGGAAGAGGTTCCCGCATCGCCATTCCGCAATGTCTGGAGCTCTTGCTCCAGGCTCGTGAGTCGCTGAAGCAGTTGTGCGAGGACGGCGGAAGGAATCGTCGTCGTTTCCTCGTTTGTCGCAGCCGGGTTGGGCTGCGCTTCAGCCGTCATATTCGCCTGACCTCCAGATCCTCCGGCCATTCTTACACGTGATCGTGTGCCGCACGCCACTTTCAAAATGTCGTAGATTTCGGAGATGGCGGTGCGAAAGATTTCTAAGTCGCTCTCATACAATGTTACGATCAAAAGTTGATCGTGGCCTAGGATCTACTCAGGAAAGGTCGCACAATTCTAGTCTAGAGGTAGTGGGCCCTTTACCTCAATAGCAGAATGAATGTAAATGCTTGAGATAATAATGTGAAGCATGAGGAATGAATGAACTACCACAAGGTTGGGTACAAGTAGGAAACCCTAGGAAACTGTACCCCATAGTATCTACCCCACTATAGCCTACACAAGCTATATCATATGAGTTTGACACACCCCCATAGATAAACTGGGGGAGAACAAGAGGTCATAAGACCAGTCAAGTAAAGCAAAGCAAGCTCAGGGTGGATCACAACGTCACCACACAATCCGAGCACAAGAGCAAGGCCAAAAGGCCAGTTCACATGCAACATCATATATAAAGGTAAACAAGCAAGTGCAGGTATAGAAAGATCACAGTACAAGCAAGGTCAAGAAGTGAGCAAGTGAGGCCAAGTAGGCACAAGACCTAACATCGTACAGAAGCGCTGATGATCGCCAGGCGGAAGTGCCTTGGTAAAGATTTCAGCAGTGTTGGCCTCAGAGGCCATGTAAGCAAGGCGCAACTGACCACGCTGCTGCAGCTCACGAGCAAGGAAGTAGCGAAGAGCAATGTGCTTCGTTCTGTGCTCCAGTCTATGCTCCCAACACAAGGCCAGCATGGCCTTGTTGTCTACGTACAGAACTGAAGGAGAAAGAGGCGGCTCTCCTAGGTCAGTCAGCAGGTAGGTGAGCCAGCGTAACTCCTGTGCAGCCATGGCCCCGGCGTAGATCTCAGCCTCACAGCTGGCGCCGAGAACAGAAGACGAGCGGGTGGACCGCCACGAAACAGAGCCGGAACCAAGGCTGAAGGTGTAACCCTGTGACGACCGCTGCGTAGCCTGGTCATCAGCCCAAGAAGCGTCTGCGTGACCTGTGAGGACCACTCAACGTCGCCCTCCAAGCACTAGCCCCATGCCCGACGTACTGCACAACTAGCGCAACACCCTCTTCGCTGCAGCCATGTGCACAGGTCGGTGTCTCCCAGGAGCAACATAGCGTGCCAAGATGCTAAGAGGATATGCTAGGTCAGGTCGTGTGCAGGTCATCAGGTACATGAGGCAGCCAACAAGCTCTGGGTACGAGCCACTCGGCTCTACGGACTCATCCGAAGGCAGAGCTGAGAGCGAGTGGCGAGTAGACAGAGGAGTGGCCTGAGGCGAGGAGTACGTGAAGTCGAAGCGCTGAAGGACCTGCTGCACCATGTCTGACTGAGTCAGAGTAATGGTGCGCTGTGCTCTGTCCCGGTTGATCTGCAAGCCAAGGTAGCTGCGCAGTTCACCCAGGTTTCTGCACGTATATCTCTTCTGCAGCTCGGACTTCACGTGGGCGAGTCCAGCAGTGTCAGCAGTAGCAAAGAGCAAGTCGTCGACGTACGCGAGGATGTAGAACGGCGACAAAGAGGTGTCGGTGCGTTGAAACAGCGACGGGTCGACAGTAGAATGAGCAAACCCAAGAGCCGCAAGTGTAGTCCTCAGTGTGTCGTGCCACTCACGGGGCGCCTGGCGGAGACCGTAGACTGGCCGCCGGAGGCTCCACTGAGTACCAGGGGGAAACGACCCAGTGAAGCCAGGTGGGCGGCGCAGCCAGATCTCCTCGTGCAGGCTGCCCTGCAAGAAAGCTGTGCTGAAGTCAAGAGAGTGAAGCTCGTAGTCGCGCTAAGCGGCTATGTGTAGCAGCACCCGAAGAGTGGTCATCTTCGGGGTGGGAGAGAAGGTCTGAAAGTAGTCAACTCCCTGCCGCTGACTGAAGCCTCGAGCCACATAACGCGCCTTGAAGACAGGCGGAGAACCCGGCGGCCGCTTCACCTTGAAAATCCACATGCCACTGACGATGTTCGCCCCAAGTGGGGGAACCTCGTCGACGTAGGTGCCTGTGGACTTCTAGGAAGCCATCTCTGCGTCCATGGCTGACTGCCACTGTGAGGAGTAGGGACCCTCGATCGCCTTAGCGTACGATCGAGGAGTCGGGATGTCTGGTCCATCCGGGTCTCCCTTAGGGGCAATCAGCGTGGACACGAGATGAGGCAAAGCAGCAGCAAAGCACTGGAACTCCTCCTGCCTGTCCTCAAGGACGTCCGTGGTAAGAGCACACTCACCCTCGACGGACGGAGGTCAGAGAGACTCAGACTTAGCAATAAGACTAGCAGCGCAGTCTAGACGACAGCGAGCAGCAAAGTTGACAAGCTCAGCAACTAGGGCCGACGCAGCAGTGGACTCAAAGGAAGGGTTAGTGACAACAATAGCCAGGAGACGCGTGACAGTAGGACTAGCAGCACGACGAGAGTCAGACTCCGGGTCAGCAAGGACAGGAAGAGAGGACTCGGGAGGAGACGGCAACGGGACAAGCACACGAGCAGTGGAAGGACGCAGTGCCATCTGGTGTGTGTCTGGGACCGCAGGAGGACGCGGACGCGGAGCACGACGACTAGTGCGAGCAGCACGAACAGGCAACGCAGGACGAGACGCAGGCTCACGACGCTCAGCAAGACCTCCAGTAGGACCAGTGTAGGGAGAAGGAGCAGGCAGGGGGGAGGCGGGCTATAATTGGGACTGCGACAGGACAGGCTGTGGACACTCCAAGGGAGGAGCAGGACTAGTAGAGGGCAGGAGACCAAGAACCTGCTCAAGGAGTGGAACGAAGTACGGCTGCGGCCGCGCAGCGCCTCCAGAACCAGTAGGGATAGCACCAGTACCCCCACCGGCAGCACCAGTACTAGTAGCACCTCCAGCTCCAACAGCGCCAACTCCAGCACCCTCAGACGCACCAGCGCCAGCAGAACCACCAGCGCCAACACCACTAGCAGCTCCAGCTCCAGCAGCTCCAGCTCGAGTAGCACCAACTCCAGTAGGACCCACAGCTCCAGTACCGCTAGTAGCTCCAGCAGTACCACCAGCAGGACCAACTCGTGCAGCCTTAGCAGCACCCCTAGTCCTAGCAGCTCCAGCACCGCCAGTACAAGTACCTCCGGGACCAGCAGCAACAGTAGTGCCTTCGGCTCCAGCAGCATGGCTCCAGCGCCGGGCAAACCACTCGCGCAGCTCCTGCGGAGAGAGTGGCTCCCGCCTCGACGAAGCACCGCGAGAGGCCACACGAGCAGGCCCAGCACCCCCAGGCTCCGCACCCCCAGGCTCAGCACCCCAAGGCTTAGCACCCCCAGGCTCAGTACCCCCAGACTCAGCACCCCCAGGCTCTGTACCCCCAGGCTCCGCACCCCTGGACTCAGCACCCCCAGACCCAGCACCCGCAGTCTCAGCACCTCTAGCAACAGCAGAGTCAACAGCTACCTCGACAGGCTCGAATGCGTCTACCTGGTACACACCTGACGGGGCAGGACCCAGAGGGGGGAGGGGGTCTACCGGGGGAGGACATGGCGCAAGGAAGAGCGGCGGCGGGGGGAGGGGCGCAGTGCGGTAGGGGAAGAGACGGTAGTAAGGCACCGACTCGTCAAAGGTGACGTCCTGGGAGGACAGAACACGGCACGAGGTGGGGTGGTAAAACTACCACCCAGGCGCGTCCGGGGGGAAGCCAAGGAAGACGCAGGGAACAGCACGGGGGGACACCTTGTCCGCAGACAAGTCGTGGACAAACGCCCGAGATCCCCAGACCCGAAACGCAGACGCATCGCCAACCTTCCCCGTCCACCGCAAGGTGGGGGAGGTCTCTAGCAAGGAGACCCGGGGCTGAAGGTTGAGCTGGTGCGCTGTGTACTGAACCGCAAACGACCACAGAAAATGGGGGGCAGCCGCATGGATCATGGACGTACGAGCGACGTCCACGACCATGCCAATGCGGCGCTCAGCAATCCCATTTTGCTGTGGAGAGGCCGGAAGCGTGAAGGTCTGGCGGATGCCCTGTGCTCAACATAAGGCTCCTAGACGGGCAGACGAAAACTCCCCGCCTCTGTCCGAGTGCAGACGGAGAACAGGAATGTCCGAGCCAAAACTCTCTCTGAGCTGGAGATGAGCTGCGCGGATCCAGTCGATCAACACCTCAGTGACGTCACCCTTGCTGCGCAAGGGGAAGACTTTGGTGTAATGCGAGTAGTCGTCAACCACCAACAGGAAGTAACGCTCGTGACCCTGGCCACGGACGCGGGCGGGGCCCCACACGTCCATGTGAAGAGTCTGCAGGGGAGCCTCTGTTGGAGGAAACTCGGAGGAGTGAGGGGCGGCGCGCTGACGCCCCTCGACGCTGGGGACGCAGGTAGGGGCAGGCCCTGGAGGTAGGGGAGGGAGAGACCGGGGGAGACCAGAGACAAGGACACGGGAGGCCATGCCTTGGAGACGAGGCAGGGAGGGGTGACCAAGGCGGTGGTGCCAAAGGAGAGTCTGGTGGGACAGGAGACGACACAAGCAGGGAGCAGACTCAGGACCAGACCTGGACGCTGCAGCAAACACCTGACTCGACGCAGCTACCTGACCAGACTCAGTAGCCGTAGGAGACTCAGTAGTAAGAATGTACAGGCTCAACCGTGGCCGACGGGTGAACGTGGCCAAGTGTCGGCCTGTCCGAGCACACGTGCAGTGGGTCACCCGCTGACTCGGAGGAGTGAACTGGTCAACCCCCCTATCTTGTAGATCAGCTCCACTCACCAAGTTCGTAGAGAACGAGGGGAGGTAGAGACCTGACATGGTGCCAGAGGGGGCTGCCGGGCACGGTAAGACAGTGGAGAAGCTAGCAAGGACAGGACCCCTAGAGGGGTCCGCCAGGGAGACCGTGAGAAGAAGCGAACGAGAATGGATGAACTATGAATGAAGTGAGTACAAATATGAAACCCTAATTGGGTTGTACCCCCTATGGGATACCCCACTATAGCCTACACAAATGAGTAAGCTATAATGTTCTGACACACCCCCATAGGCAAAGTGGGGGAGAACAAGGGGTCACAAGACCAGTCAAGCAAAGCAAAGCAAAGTAAAGCTCAGGGTGGATCACAAAGTCACCACACATTTCGAGCGCAAGGTCAAGGGCCACAAGGCCAGTTCGCATGCAAGATCATATATAGAGATATACAAGAGTCAAGCAAGCAAGAGCAAGAGTATATATAGGTCAAGGTACAAGCAAGGTCAAGAAGTGAGCAAGTGAGGCAAGACAGGCACAAGACCCAGCTGCGTGCAGCAACGCTGATGATCACAAGGAGCAAGTGCCTTGGTAAAGACATCAGCAGTGTTGGCCTCAGAGGCCACGTACGCAAGTCGCAACTGTCCACGCTGCTGCAGCTCACGAGCAAGAAAGTAGCGGAGAGCAATGTGCTTTGTCCTGTGCTCCAGTCGCTGCTCTCGACACAAGGCCAGCATGGCCTTGTTGTCTACCTACAGAACTGGAGGAGAACGAGGCGGCTCTCCAAGGTCGGTCAGCAGGTAGGTGAGCCAGCGAAGCTCCTGAGCAGCCATAGCCCCGGCGTAGATCTCAGCCTCACAACTGGAGCCGAGAACAGAAGACGAGCGAGTAGCCCGCCACGAGACAGAGCCGGAACCAAGGCCGAAGGTGTAACCCTGTGACGACCGCTGCGTAGCCTGGTCGTCAGCCCAAGAAGCGTCAGCGTGGCCTGTAAGGACTACTGGACTCCGCCCTCCAAGCACTAGCCCCATGCCCGACGTACTGCACAGGTAGCGCAATACCCTCTTCGCTGCAGCCATGTGCTCTGGTCGGTGTCTCCCAGGAGCAACATAGCGTGCGAGAATGCTGAGAGGGTATGCAAGGTCAGGTCGTGTACATGTCATCAGGTACATGAGGCATCCAACAAGCTCTACATACGGGCCACTCGACTCTACGGACTCATCCGAAGGCAGAGCTGAGAGTGAGTGGCGAGTAGGCAGAGGAGTGGCCTGAGGCGAGGAGTACGTGAAGCCGAAGCGCTGAAGGACCTGCTGCACCATGTGTGACTGAGTCAGGGTAATGGTGCGGCGTGCTCTATCCCGGGTGATCTGCAAGCCAAGGTAGCTGCGCAGTTCACCCAGGTCAGTGCACGTGTGTCTCTTCTGCAGCTCGGAATTCACGTAAGCGAGTCCAGCAGTGTCCGCTGTGGCAAAGACCAAGTCGTCGACGTACACGAGGATGTAGAACGGCGGCAGAGAGGTGTCGGTGCGCAGAAACAGCGACGGGTCAGCAGTAGAAGGAGCAAACCCAAGTGCCGCAAGCGTAGTCCTCAGTGTGTCGTGCCACTCACGTGGAGCCTGGCGGAGACCGTAGACTGGACGCCGGAGACTCCACTGGGTACCAGGAGGGAAAGACCCAGTGAAGCCAGGTGGGCGACGCAGCCAGATCTCCTCGTGCAGGCTGCCCTGCAAGAAAGCTGTGCTGAAGTCGAGAGAGTGCAGCTCGTAGTCACGGTGAGCAGCAACGTGCAGCAGTACCCGAAGAGTGGTCATCTTCGGGGTGGGGGAGAAGGTCTGAAAGTAGTCAACCCCCTGCCGCTGACTGAAGCCACGAGCCACGTAACGCGCCTTGAAGACAGGCGGAGAACCCGGCGGCCGCTTCACCCTGAAAATCCACATGCCACTGATGATGTTCGCCCCAGGAGGGGGAACATCGTCGACGTAGGTGCCTGTGGACTTCCAGGAAGCCATCTCTGCATCCATAGCTGCCTGCCACTGAGAGGAGTAGGGACCCTCTATCGCCTCCGCGTAAGAGCGCGGAGTCGGGATGTCTAGTGCATCCGGGTCTCCCTCAGGGGCTAGCAGTACAGACGCAAGATGAGGTGAAGCGGCGGCCAGACACTGGAACTCCTCCTGCCTGTCCTCAAGGACGTCCGTGCCAAGGGCACACTCACCCCCGACGGACGGAGGACAGGCAGACTCAGACTCAGCGACAAGACTAGCAGCGTAGTCTAGACGACAGCGCGCAGCAAAGTCGACGAGCTCAGTGACAAGGGCAGACGCAGCAGAAGACTCGAAAGAAGTGTCAGTGACAGCAGTGGCAAGAAGACGCGTGACAGTAGGACTGGCAGCACGAAGAGAGTCCGACTCCGGGTCGGCAAGAGCAGGAAGAGAGGAAGCAGGAGGAGAAGGCAAAGGGGCACGCAGAGGAGCAGTAGACGGACGCAGAGACATCCGGTGCGTGCCAGGGACAGGAGGAGGACGCTGACGCGAACCACGACCACTAGTGCGCGCTGTACGAACAGGTGACGCAGGACGAGACGCAGGCTCACGACGCTTAGTAAGACCTCCAGTCGGACCAGCGTAGGGAGAAGGAGCAGGCAAAGGTGAGGCACGCTGTAGCCGTGACTGTGACGAGACAGGCTGTGGACCCTCTAAGGGAGGAGGAGGAGGACTAGGAGAAGGTGTAAGACCAAGAACCTGCTGCAGGAGCGGAACGAAGTACGGCCGGGGCCGCGTGGCAACGCCAGAAACAGCAGGGACAGCACCAGTACCCCAAGCAGGAGTACCCGCTCCAGCAGCACCTCCAGTAGCTCCAGAACCTCCGGCAGCACCACCAGGAGCACCACCAGTCGGACCTCCAGCGGCAGTCTCAGCGTCAACACCCTCAGCAGCACCAGCTCCAGAAGAACCCTCAGACCCAGCAGCTCCAGCACCCACAGTACGAGCACCGCTAGGACGCTCGGCAGCAGTACCCTCTGCAGCCGAAGAACCTCCAGCACCAGCAGCACGCCTCCAGCGCCTGGCAAACCACTCACGTAGCTCCTGAGGGGAGAGTGGCTCTCGGCGAGACGAAGCACCTCCAGGCGGAGCACCCCCAGTCTCCGCACCTCCAGGCTCAGCACCCCCAGGCTCAGTACCCCCAGGCTCAGTACCCCCAGGCACAGCACCCCCAGGCTCAGCACCCCCAGGCTCAGCACCCCCAGACTCAGCACCCCAAGGCTCAGCACCCCCAAGCTCAGCACCCCCAGGCTCAGCACCCCCACGCTCAGCACCTCCAGACTCCGCACCTCCAGACTCCGCACCTCCAGGCTCCGCACCCCCAGGCTCAGTACCCGTAGGCGTAGCACCTCCAGTCTCAGCACCCCCAGGCTCAGCTCCCGCAGCAGCACCAGAGTCACCAGTGACCTCGACAGGCTCGACCGCGTCTACCTGGGACACACCTGAAGGGGCAGGACCCTGAGGGGGGAGGGGGTCTACCGGGGGGGGACCTGGTACCAAGAAGAGCGGGGGCGGGGGGAGGGACAGAGTGCGGTAGGGGAAGAGGCGGTAGTAGGGCACCGACTCGTCGAACGTGACGTCCTGGGAGGACAGAACACGTCGAGAGGTGGGGTGGTAGAACTGCCACCCAGGGGCGTCGGGGGGGGAACCCCAGGAAGACGCAGGGAGCAGCGCGAGGGGACAGCTTGTCCGCAGACAAGTCGCGGACAAACGCCCGAGATCCCCAGACCCGGAACGCCGACGCATCGCCAACCTTCCCCGTCCACAGAAGGGCTGGGGAGGTCTCCGGCCTGGAGACCCTGGGGTGGAGGTTGATCTGATGCGCCGCGTACCTGACCGCAAACGGCCACAGAAAATGGGGGGCAGCCGCATGCATCATAGACGTACGAGCGACGTCCATGACCATGCCAATGCGGCGCTCTGCAATCCCATTTTGCTGCGGTGAGTCCGGAAGCGTGAAGGTCTGGCGGATGCCTCGCGCACGACAGAAGGCACGCAGAAGGCCAGAGGAGAACTCTCCGCCTCTGTCCGAGTGCAGACGCAACACAGGAAAGTCCGAGCCAAAGCTCTGCCTGAGCTGGAGACGAGCTGCGCGGATCCAGTCGATCAGCACCTCAGTGACATCACCCTTGCTGCGCAAGGGGAAGACTGTGGTGTAACGCGAGTAGTCGTCAACCACCAACAGGAAGTAGCACTCGTGACCGAGTCCACGGACGCGGGCAGGGCCCCACACGTCCATGTGAAGCGTCTGCAACGGAGCCTCTGTCGGAGGAAACTGGGAGGAGTGAGGGGCAGCACGCTGGCGCCCCTCGGCGCAGGGGACACAGGCAGGGCCAGGGCCCTGAGGAAGGGGAGGGAGGGACCGGGGGAGACCAGACACAAGAAGACGGGAGGCCATGCCTCTGAGCCGAAGCAGAGAGGGGTGGCCAAGGCGGTGGTGCCAGAGGAGAGTCTCGTGAGACAGACGGCGACACGAACAGGGGGCAGACTCAGGACCAGACCTGGACGCTGTAGCAAACACCTGACCAGACGAAGGGACTCTACCAGACTCAGCACCGGGAGGAGGAGCAGTGGTCAGTGTGTACAGGCTCGACCCTGGCTGACGTGTAAACGTAGCTAGGTGGCGACCTGTGCTAGCCTCTGTGTAGTGTGTCACCCGCTGACGAGCAGGAGTGAACTGGTGGACACCCCCATCCTGTAGGTCAGCACCACTCACCAGGTTCGTAGAGAACGAGGGGAGGTAGAGACCAGTCAGGGTGCCAGAGGGAGCCGCCGGACACGGGAGGACTGTGGAGAAACGAGACAGGACAGGACCCCCAGAGGGGTCAGCCAGGGACACCGCAACCGGCCGACTAAGCGGCGTGAGAGTGGTGCGGTCCCGAAAGAAGGAGCGAGACGCCCCAGAGTCAAGGGTGAAGGTGAGGGAGGCCGAAGCCGACGTAGTACCTGAGAGCGCAGACTCACCAGTACCTGAGGACGCAGACACACTAGCACCAAGAGCAGCAGCGTCGCAAGCACCTAGGGCAGCAGCCGCACCAGTACCTAGAGCAGCAGACTCAATGCCCGGATCGGGCGGGAAACACCGGTAACAGTCACCCTCATCACTAGCAGACACAGCATACATGGCAGCAAGAATAGCATCAAAGTCAAGATCAAAGATAGCTACACCAGCCCTAGACAGCTCTCCCCAGCGGGGGATCTCAGAGGCCTCCGGAAACTGCTGGCGCCAAGCGTCGGTCAAGCGGGCAAAGCAGCGGCGGGCGGTGTGGGTGCCCCCACACTGCTCACCCGCACAGTCGCCGGTGCGAAGGACGTAGGTGCAGGGACCGAACGCCCCACCACGCTGACGCTGGGAGTACCACTCACGGAGCTGCTGAGGGGTGGGGACGTCGCGAGAGCGCTGCTGCTGCTGCTGCTGCTGGCGCTGACTACCTCCAGTGGTGCTGCGCTGGGACGAGCCACTCCGACCACCTCCACCACCGCCACCTCCGCCTCCGCCGCCACCGCCGCCACCGCCACCCTCGCCCCCGCCGCTCCCACCGCCACCACCACCACCACCTCCGCCTCCACCGCCGCCACTAGTACCTCCACTCCCGCCACCACCTCCACTGCCACCCCCACTCCCCCCGCCGCCTCCACCGCCTCCGCCACCGCCCCCACTAGCTCCACCCGCTCCCTTGCCCCCCTTGCCCCTGCCAGGGCGGCGCCTACTGCTGGGGGCAGACGCCGCACCGACCGACTCCAAACCAACGAGGTCGGCCGCAGCAGCAGAGGCGACAGAGGGAAGTAGGGGGGAAGGAGAACACCCCTCAAAGATGGGGGTGCGAGGGTCACCACGAGAGGCCCCTACAGCGACGATACTCTTCTCAGCCGCTAGCAGGGACTTCTCAAGGAGGTCGACAGTGAGGGTGGTGGGACAGACAGAGAGAAACTGGTCCCTAACGGCACGAAGGGACTCACGGAGACGGGTGACTAGAAAGTAGAGAGTGATGTATATGGGAGGAGGGTTTGCGGCGCGGAACTCAGCAGGAAGCGCAGCGCGGTAGCGAGTGTCACTAGCGCGGAGGTGGGTAAAGAGGTCAGCGACTGTGGGAAAGGCAGCGAGGTCAGGGAAGAGGAACGGTAGCATGAGGCGGCTCAGCGTAGCGGAGGAAGGGGAGGAGTAGCGCGCAACTACAGCGTCGTACAAGGCCTGAGCGGTCTTGCACTGACTAAAGTGTGCACGCTCGGAGGAAGGGAGGTGGCGACGCACAGCAAGACGTGCAGCAGCATCGCGCGTGGCCCACTTGGAGCGAACAGAGGGTTCAGCATCAGCAGGAGGGGCAGGGACAGCGCCAGAGACAAAGTCAAAGAGAGAAACCTCATCGATCGCATCGCACAGTAAGTACAGCTGCAGGTCCTCGACCCAGACTGCAAAGTCAACGGTGCGACCCTCAGCGTCAAAAGACAAGACACTGGGGGTGACCATTATAGCAGCTGACAGTCTCACCGGGCGGGAAGAGTCGGGTAGCTCAGGAGTACAGCCACACAGCAGCACAGCAGCTACGGCGGCCCAGGAGCAGCAGCAGCCCCCACAGGAACAGGAGGCCGACACCTCAGGCTGCTCGGGCGGCTCGGGCGGCTCGGGCAACTCGGGCGGCTCGGGCGGCTCGGGCGGCTCGGGCGGCTCGGGCGGCTCGGGCGGCTCGGGCGGCGCGGGCGTCTTGCGGGCGACAGCACGGGCGACTGGGGCGGCTCGCGGGTGGCTCACGGGCGGCTGGGGCGGCTCGCGGGCGGCGCACGGGCGGCTTACGCGCGGCTGGGGCGGCTGCACGAGCGGCTCGTGGGCGGCGTCGGCTGCTCACGGGCGGCGTCGGCGGCGACGGCGGCGTCAGCGGCTCACGGGCGGCGTCGGCGGCGTCGGCGGCTCACGGGTGGCGTCGGCGACGTCGGCGGTGCACGGGCGGCGTCGGCGTCGTGGGCGGCTCACGGGCGGGCGGCTCACGTGCGGGCGGCACACGGGCGAGCGGCTCACGGGCGGCGGCTCACGGGCGACGGCTCACGGGCGGCGGCGTCACGGGCGGCGGCGCACCAGCGGCGGTTGACGGGCGGCTGCGCTGACGGGCGGCGCTCACGGGCGGTGCTCACGGGCGGCGCTCACGGGCGGCGCTCACGGGCGGCGGCGCACGGGCGGCAGCGCACGGACAGGCCGCGGGCGGCGAACGGGCGCTAGGGCGGGCGCTGGGTGCTAGGGCGCTAGGGCAGGCGCTAGGGCGGGCGCTAAGGCGGCCGCTAGGGCGGGCGCTAGGGCGCTAGGGCGGGCGCTAGCGTAGGCGCTAGGGCGCAAGGCGCTAGGGCAGAAAAAAATTTAAGTGGTGGGCCCTAAGCACAGTTCCCACAGGGGAACCTGCTCTGATTCCATGAGAAGAAGCGAACGAGAATGGATGAACTATGAATGAAGTGAGTACAAATATGAAACCCTAATTGGGTTGTACCCCCTATGGGATACCCCACTATAGCCTACACAAATGAGTAAGCTATAATGTTCTCACAGACCGCAACCGGCCGAGTAAGCGGCGTAAGTGTGGTGCGGTCTCGAAAGAAGGAGCGGGAAGCACCCGAGTCAAGGGTGAAGGTGTCTAAGGCCTGAGCCGACGTAGTACCTGAGAGAGCAGACTCACCAGCACCTGGGGCAGCAGACGCACTAGCACCTAGAGCAGCAGACTGGATACCGACGTCAGGCGGCACACACAGGTGACAGACTCCCTCGGCACTAGTAGACAATGCATACATTGCAGTGAGAATAGCATCATAGTCAAGAGCAAAGATATCTACCCTCTGCCTAAGCAGCTCCACCCAGTCGGGGAGCTCAGCGTCGTCGCCAAACTCTGTACGCCAAGTGTCGCTTAGACGGGCAAAGTAGCGGGACTCTTTCTGACCACGCGTCCCGCAAGTCTAACCAGTCCGGACACCCGTGCTAATAATGCACGGGCAGCGAGCAGTACTCAGCGACCCTCCACTCTGAGCGTACCACTCACGAAGCTGCTGGGGTGAGAGAGTCTCGCGCGAACAACGCTGGTGCTGCACTGGGCCACTACAAGAAATTCTCGAACTACCCACTCCATGACGACTCCCACTAGTGCCACCCCGACAACCCCAACTGGTGTACCACTCACGAAGCTGTTGGGGGGTGAGGGACTCACGTGGGCGACGCTGGAGCTGCATCTGGCCACGCCAGGAGTAGTAGTAGCAGTCGAAAGAGCAGCAGCAGTAACAGCAGTACGGGCAGGGCAGTGCTCACCAGTGGCGAGAAGGGCAGGCGCACGACGGCGGCAACGGCGATGCTGCTACCACTGTAGAGCAAGAGCTCCGCGGCAGATGCAGGGGTGGCTGCTCCAGGGGCGGCTGCTGCAGTGGCAGCTGCTCCAGGGGCGGCTGCTCAGGGGCGGCTGCTCCAGGGGCGGCTGCTGCAGGGGCGGCTGCTCTAGGGGCGGCTGCTGCAGTGGCGGCTGCTCCAGGGGCGGCTGCTGTAGTGGCGGCTGCTCCATGGGCGGCTGCTGCTGCTGGGCGGCTCGGCGGCTTGGCTGCCCGCTAGGGGCGGCGACGGGGCCGGGTAAGGGCGGCGACGGGGCCGCGTAGGGAGGGGCGCGGCGACGGGGCCGCTAGGGGCAGCGACGGGGCCGCGTAGGGGCGGCTACGAGGCCGCGTCGGGGCGGGGACGGGGCCGCGTAGGGAGGGAGGCGGCGACGGTTCCGCTAGGGGCGGCGACAAGTCCGCGTAGGGGCGAGGACGGGGCCGCTAGAGGCGGCGACGGGGCCGTGAAGGGGCGGCGACGGGGCCGCGTATGGAGGGGAGCGGCGACGGGGTCGCTAGAGGCGGCGTCGGGGCCGCGTAGGGGCGGCGTCAGGGCCGCGTAGGGGCGGCAACGGGGCCACGTAGGGAGGTCAGCGGCGACGGGGCCGCTACGGGCGGCGACGGGGCCGCTAGGGGCGGCGACGGGGCCGCGTAGGGGCGGCTACGGGGCCGCGTAGGGAGGGGAGCGGCTACGGGGCCGCTAGGGGCGGCGACGGGGCCACGCAGGGGCGGCGACGGGGCCGCTAGGGGCGGCGACGGGGCCGCGTAGGGGCGGCAACGGGGCCGCGTAGGGAGGGAGGCGGCCACAGGGCCGCTAGGGGCGGCGACAGGGCCGCTAGGGGCGGCGACGGGGCCGCGTAGGGGCGGCGACGGGGCCGCTAAGGGCGGCGACGGGGCCTTCTCCTTCACAACTCTCTCGATACTTCTCCTTACCCTCGAACTTAACTACCAAGTCACCTAAACCTATGGCTCCTAAGCCCACCCATACTTATTAACTCAACAAATGTGTATAGATCTTAACGCATTAGAAACATCAATTGTTAAGAATCATAAACATCCACGTTGAAACGAATCGTTTGAACCATAAAAAAACGTTTGCCATATTCCTTGAATGGTAGACCAAAATTTGACGCTTTTAAAAAACTGCAATTTTTGTCAACTAAGAATGTAACATCTATGCAACCCTTCCGATATTAACTTCGAGTCTTGTTCTTTATTATTGAAATTAAGCTTTTTTTTTTTTTTGGCGATCTATACAAGCACTGCCATAAATATGGGTCTTGCTTAGTCAAGTTGGAGTGCTGTAAGAAAATATGTATCACCTCAAGTGTAAAGCCAATCTTATGGTTGCGATAGCCTTTTATGCAACATTTTAACGAGCAAACTTCATAACGAGCATTAGTTTCGCCGGAGATCATGGAACAGGGAGAAGCTCGAGAGTTGATTGAGCCATCACTTGAGTCGCCTTTCCCATACCGCTGGAGGTGGAATTTATTCGCTTACGTGGTTTCACATCATGCTTGACACTCCTCGAAGCTGACTGGTTGTTCTGATTCGTTCTCCAGAGATCTAGGACGAATGCAGCAACCACTCTCGAACTGCCATCTCAGATTTATGACGAGCCGGATGGTTCTCTATGGGCCTCTCGTTCAATGAGGCAGCCTCGTTACAAGCTCACGGTGGCGGAATCTCAAGAGACTCGCCAACTGTGTCATGACTGAAGCAACCCGAAACGACGGAACCCATTCCCTTGGCTGCCACGTCACCTTAATGAATTTGTCGGCGAGCGACCCGGGACAGCCTAGCTCGCCCACCGCGAAAGTCCCTAGATTCCATAGCTAAGAACCTAGAGCCCTCTTCCTACCCATCTATAAACAGGCGGAACCTCTACCCTCTACCAACAGAAATTTTTTGCGCAACTTTAAAACTGTGTATTACACGTATAGAGCTCAGCACTTGCTTCCGACGCTCCGCTGCAGCATTTCTTGTCACAATGGCGACCGCTCCCGTCTCCTCGGCGATGAAGGCCTCCCTCTCGACGACTAAGGCGTCCCTCGCCTCGCCCGTGGTCTCCGGCCCTGGCTCAGCCAACATCGCGCGCTTCGATGGGCTCAAGTCGACCTCCGTCTTCGCGGGCGCCAAGCACACCTCCCAGGCCGCTCAGCTGCGCGCCAAGTCCACGGCGGTGCAAAGCACCGAGGCGCAGCGCGGCGTGGTGCGGTGCGAGCAGACGGAGCCCGGCATGAAGCTGGTGTTCGTGTCGGCGGAGGTGGCGCCGTGGAGCAAGACTGGCGGCCTGGGCGACGTGCTGGGCGGCCTCCCCCCCGCTCTCGCCGCCAGGGGCCACCGTGTGATGACGGTGTCGCCACGCTACGACCAGTACAAGGACGCCTGGGACACCGACGTAATCATTGATGTAAGTGCCGAATCCGCGCTGCCTCTGAGCCTAAATCTCGAGTGCCGCTTTACAGCCTTCTGCTAAAATTTATCGCTATCGTCGATTTGAGATAGAAAAATTCAACGTTGAAGACGAAGCAAGATTTGATGTTCCTAACACGTGGTTGCGCTGTCGCGCGGCGTGTCGTGCTGGCACGGGCAGGTGAAGGTGGGCGACGCGGTGGAGAAGGTGCGGTTCTTCCACTGTTACAAGCGCGGCGTGGATCGCGTGTTCGTGGACCACCCGTTGTTCCTGGCCAAGGTGTACGGCAAGACGGGCAGCAAGGTGTACGGGCCCAAGACGGGCGTCGACTACGACGACAACGTGCTGCGCTTCTCGCTCTTCAACCAGGCGGCGCTCATGGCGCCCAAGGTGCTGGCGCTCAACAACAACCCGTATTACTCGGGCACGTATGGCGAGGACGTGGTGTTCGTGGCCAACGACTGGCACACGGGCGTGCTGCCGGCGTACCTCAAGGTGCTGCAGCAGCAGGGCCACTTCCGGCAGGCCAAGGTCGCCTTCTGCACGCACAACATCGCGTACCAGGGCCGCTTCGCGCCCGGCGACTTCGACCGCCTCAACCTCCCCGACTCCTTCCGCCCCTCCTTCGCCTTTACTGACGGGTAAGTTGCGGGTGGTAGCGCGGTCCTGGTTTCTGGGTTGATAAAATCTTTGTGTGGATAAGCACTCCATGAATTTGCATAACAATCAATCAAACCTGAGTCTTGGAATGAATGTTTTCGTTCCTCACATGATCATTATTCAATCTGCGCCGCTCTCATACCGATCCTGCTCTCAGGTACGCGACGCCGGTGAAGGGGCCGAAGATCAACTGGCTGAAGGCGGGATTCACGGAGGCGGACATGGTGCTGACGGTGTCGCCCAACTACGCGGCGGAGCTGCAGTCGGGGCCGGCCAAGGGCGTGGAGCTGGACGACGTGATTCGCGCCAAGGGCATTAAGGGCATCGTGAACGGCATGGACGTGTCGGAGTGGGACCCGTCGGAGGACAAGTTCCTCGACGCGCGCTACGACGCGTCCAACGTGCTGGAGATCAAGCCGGCGCTCAAGGAGGCGCTGCAGGCGGAGGTGGGGCTGCCGGTGCGCGCGGACGTGCCGCTGCTGGCGTTCATCGGGCGGCTGGAGGAGCAGAAGGGGTCGGACATTCTGTCGGCGGCGGTGGAGGAGATTCTGGCGGGCGACGTGCAGCTGATCGTGCTGGGCACGGGCAAGAAGTACCTGGAGCAGCAGCTCGAGGCGCTCGAGGCCAAGTACCCCGACAAGGCGCGCGGCGTCGTCAAGTTTAACACCCCGCTGGCGCATCTCATGACGGCCGGCGCCGACTTCATGCTCGTGCCGTCGCGCTTCGAGCCGTGCGGGCTGATCCAGCTGCACGCCATGCGCTACGGCACCGTGCCCATCGTGGCGTCCACGGGCGGGCTCGTGGACACCGTGAAGGACGGCGTCACGGGCTTCCAGATCGGCGAGTTCAACGTCGACGTGAGTGCCCTCGCTGCCTTGCCCTCGCCCCCCCCCTTGATTGTGCTTTATCCTCCCTCGCCTTTACCTTTCGTGCCTTCATTACTTGCATTCAGTACGGGTACCGTCGCATCCTTGTGCTAACAATCCCGTTGTCTCCGTGTCCCTCTATCCCCTGTGTGCGCGCGGCGCAGTGCGAGGCTGTGTATCCGGAGGACGTGGCGACGCTAGCGGCGGGAGTGCAGCGCGCGCTCAAGGTATTCGGCACGCCCGCGTTCGACCAGATGATTCTCAACGGCATGGCGCAGGACCTGTCGTGGAAGGGCCCCGCCAAGGAGTGGGAGGAGACGCTCCTCTCGCTGCAGGTCGAAAACTCCTCGCCCGGCCAGGCCGACGGCGTTGAAATCGCGCCCAAGGCCCTCGCCAACGTCGCCGCCCCCTAAACGGCGCCACAGCTTCCCCCCATTTTTCACGGCCTCCTGTGGCATAGACTAATATGTACCTAATAAGATCCGCACTTGTCCCCTAGGTGTCTCCGTGCGTGTTTCTTTTTGGCTTTGTGTGCCTGGTAGAGAAGCCTGACAAGCAGGTTTCCATGTAAAGGTCTCTGTTCTTGCATAGTACAGAATCTATTTTCATAAGATTGTTCCAGTCAAAGTGAGCAACAGCTTGCTTACAACTCTCTGAAGAAACCTCGAAGTGAATCCTCCATTTTGCTATGCAGCTTGCTCTGCAACCCATTCCTAACAATGGTCTTGAGACGGATGGTAAAATGAAACTTACATTTCATGTACGATGCAGTGGAACAGTCTGTTAACTGTGACACCCACAAGAAACGGTAAGAGAAGATGACACATCCACAAAAACAAGTGACACGAATGATGCGCAAGGACAAGTGGCGATAGACGAACAGGTAGCAAGCGTATCTACTGTGGCAGATAGGAAATGAAGAAAATATCGTTCTGGACACTTGGTGAAAGAAATGTTGATACCTCCTCTTCCACTAAAACTTGCCACGGTACCCCCCACAGCAACCTTTTCTCAAAGGATAAGAGCGGCACATGAGAACCCTCAATATTATCGGTTCATTTGGGCCCAAATATTTGGGCCAAAAAGAAGAACCTTCTTTTATCGGTTCATTTGGGCCAAAAAGAACAACCAGCCCCACGCGCCCCACGTCACACCCACCCACCCACCCACCCCATGCCACGTCTCCCCCCACCCACCTGACATGCGTCACCTCGTCACGCGCCGCTCCCGTGTACCCGTCCAAGCCGCCACGTCAGCCCCAAGCCTCACATCCCCCCACGTCACACCCTCATCCATCTGCCACGTCAGGGAACAACCAGCCCCACGTGCCACGTCACACCCACCCACCTACCCCATGCCACGTCTCCCCGCCCACCTAACACGAGTCACCTCGTCACGCGCCGCTCCCGTGTACCCTTCCAAGCCCAACCATGTCAGAATCCCAACCACTAGACCATTGGGATAAAAGGGCTTGTTTCAGTAGCGGGTCAGTGCGCCCATAACCCCCCAGGCAACCGCACCTGTAACCCCCCCTAGGATCAATCGGGATCTCACAGTGTAGCTCTACTGACACCCCCCCCACACTGGGAGGCCCAGGACTGAGCACAGTGGCAACGGCCAACATGTGCATACACCGGGATTCGAACCCGAGACCGCTCTGATACCATGTCAGAATGAGGAATGGATGTTGCATTGATGTTGGTTGGGGTACATATGACAAACCCTAACTTCTGTACCCCCTAAGACAAACCTCACTACAGGCTACAACATTTGACACTAACACGAGTCACCTCGTCACGCGCCGCTCCCGTGTACCCTTCCAAGCCCCCATGTCAGCCCAACCTGCCCCATTTGGCCCGCCACATACCGGGAATGGGTTTAGAACCCTCATACCGCGATGTGGGCCTTTAGAACCCGCCACATACCCTCCACAGCTCCAAGCTGTGCGACATCAAATAGTAGCCAGCCGAGGAGCGCTCGTCCCAATCTTCCTGCAGCGCGGGGTCACTCGGTCTAGGCTCCTCCCCAATCATTAGTTTCAGCAATCCAATCTGACGGAAATATAGTTGCATTTTCCAGGCCCAATCATCATAGCCCTCGCCATTGAACTTCTCGACGGTGAAATTCTTCAGCACCTCCTTGACCAGCGAGCCCTGGTTTGTTCGCGCTCCCCTTGGCGCTGAAACACCAGAATCGTGGCTGCCGCTACGATCTTGGGCTGAAGATTCACCAGCTCCCGTCGAGGTGTTGCCCGCCATAGCTACCGTAAGCCCCCGGATAGAAGCGCAGGCCTCGGATAAGCGCCGGCGCTTATAAAAGGATGAGGGCGCTTATATCCGGTCCTCGATTATAAGCGCACCCCTAAAGGCTTACGGATTATAAGCGCCACCCTCTGAATTATTTTTAATATTTTTACTGGAAACGCTGTAACGAAACACAATTTTTGCATCCCAACATTCAGAAATTCGAATCCCTTCACCATCGCGCGACTCAATGCCTTCGCGTCCAGTCAGAATGACCTGTCATGGGGTTAATCTGACTCATTCTGACTGTGCGTGTTGGCAGAGAATCAGCCACTGCCAATTTACGCGAGATTCACATTCCAGCCCCCTACAATATCGATTCGATTCAAATCGCAAGGACGAGATGAACACTTTGGTGTAAAAAAACTAGATTTCATATATGTCATTTTATAAGCCCCGGCGCTTATAAAAATCCTCTATTATAAGCCCACCCCCCAAAAAACAGTGTTTTTTTATAACCCCAGGGGCGTTTCTATCCGGGGGCTGACGGTACCTATATCGAGGATCACTATAACGCAGCTCTGATACCAGCTTGTTGGTGTAAGGGCCTAATAAACTCAAGCTATTAATGAGAAGAATTGAACGAGAATGAAATGAGTATGAACGAAGAGAGTACAAATAGGAAACCCTAATTGGGTTGTACCCCCTATGGGATACCCCACTATAGCCTACACAAATAAGTAAGCTATTGTCAGATTTATATGACATAGTTGCTGTAGGCTATAGTGGGGTAGCACATATGGGGTACAGGGTTTCTAGGGTTGTATTTGTACCCAATCTTTCCTTAGTCATTTCATTCCTGCTTACTCATTTCACATGGTATAGAGCGGGTTCCCTGTGGAACTCTGCCTAGGGCCCACCGAAGCGCGCCCCGAGGCGCGCTCAACTTTTTTTTCCGCTCTCGAGCGACCCTCCGTGTCGCCTCCCTCCCACACGCGGCCCAGCCGCCCGCTAAGTCGCGGCCCCAGCCGCCCGCTACGATCGCGGCCCCAGCCGCCTGCTCGACGCGGCCCCCAGCCGCCTGCTCGACGCGGCCCCCAGCCGCCTGCTCGACGCGGCCCTGCCGCCCGCTACGCCGCGGCCGCCGCCCACTACGATCGCGGCCCCGGCCGCCTGCTACGACCGCGGCCCCAGCCGCCTGTTCGACCGCGGCCCCGCCGCCCGCTCCTGTCGCGGCCCCGGCTGCCTGCTCGCACGGCCTCGCCGCCCGCTACTACCGCGGCCCCGGCCGCCTGCTCGACCGCGGCCCCCCAGCCGCCTGTTCGACCGCGGCCCCGCTGCCCGCTACTGTCGCGGCCCCGGCCGCCTGCTAGCGCGGCCTCGCCGCCCTCTACTACCGCGGCCCCGGCCGCCTGCTTGCACGGCCCCGCCGCCTGCTACGACCGCGGCGCCAGCCGCCTGTTCGACCGCGGCCCCGCCGCCTACTACCGTAGCGGCCCCGGCCGTCTTCTCGCGCGGCCCCGCCGCCCACCTACTACCGCGGCCCTAGCCGCCTGCTCGCACGGCCCCGCCGCCTGCTACGACCGCGGCCTCCCAGCCCACTAGGCTACGGCCGCCGCCTACTCAACCGCGGCTTCGCCGCCCACTACGCATCGGCCCCGCCGTCCACCTGTAGCGACTGTGCGGGCGGACCTCTGAGCAGCTGTGCCGCCGAGCCGCCCGGGAGCCGAGCCGCCCTGCAGCCGAGCCGCCCGGGAGCCGAGCCGCCCTGCACCCGAGCCGCCCTGTCGCCGAGCCGCCCGGGAGCCGAGCCGCCCTGCCCCCGAGCTGCCCTGCCGCCGAGCCGCCCGGGAGCCGAGCCGCTGTGCACCCGAGCCGCCCGGTCGCCGAGCTGCCTTTCTGTCTAGCTACGCGACCTGCCCTGCTTGGTGAGCACAGTCCCACTGTCACTGCGTGCTCTCCCCCCTACTGCTTGCACTGCTTCACAGTCGTCGCCATGGCTACCCCTAGTGTCCTAGCTTTTGACGCTGAGGGTCGCGCCATTGATTTTGAGGTCTGGCTAGACGACCTGCAGCTGTTCTTACAGTGCGACAGAGCTGACGACCTTTCTCTCTTTGACCTCACCTCTGGCGCCTCTCCTGCTCCTGCTACTGATGCTGATCCAGCTGTCCGCTCTAAGTGGGCCACCCGCGATGCTGCTGCACGTCTTGCTGTGCGTCGCCACCTCCCTACCTCTGAGCGTGCGCACTTCAGTCAGTACAAGAGTGCTCAGACCTTGTACGACGCTGTAGTTGCGCGCTACTCCTCCCCTGCCACTGCTGCACTGAGCCGTCTCATGCTTCCCTACCTCTTTCCTGACCTCTCTGCCTTTCCCACTGTCGCTGACCTCATTACGCATCTCCGCACTAGTGACACTCGCTACCGCGCCGCCCTTCCTGCTGAGTTCTGCGCTAAGAACCCCCCCCCCATGTACATCGCTCTCTACTACGTAGTCGCGCGCCTCCCTGACTCCCTTCGAGTCGTCAGGGACCACTTTCTCGCAGTCTGCCCCACCACGCTCACCGTCGACCTCCTCGAGAAGGCCCTCCTCGCAGCGGAGAAGAGCATAGTCGCTGTAGGTGCTTCTCGTGGTGACCCTCGCACCCCCATCTTTGAGGGGTGCTCTCCTTCCCCCTTGCTGCCCTCTGTTGCCTCTGCTGCTGCTGCCGACCTGCTTGGTCTTGAGTCGGTCGGCGCGGCGTCTGCCCCTAGTGGGAGACGTCGCTCCAGCAAGGGCAAGGGGGGCAAGGGCGCGGGCGGAGCTGGAGGGGGCGGTGGCGGTGGCGGCGGTGGCGGCGGAGGGAGTGGGGGTGGCGGCGGGACTAGTGGCGGGGGTGGTGGTGGTGGTGGCAGCAGCGGCGGAGACAGTAGTGGTGGTGCCAGCGGTGGTGGTGGAGGCAGCGGCGAAGGTGGAGGCGGCGGAGGTGGAGGCGGTGGAGGCGGCGGCGGAGGAGGCAGTGGTGGTGGAGGGGGTGGAGCTGGTCGGGGTGGTACCCAGCAGCGTAGCGGCGGTGGTGGTGGCCAGCGCTCGCAGCGGCAGCAGCAGCAGCGCTCTCGGGACATCCCTTCGCCTAAGCAGCTTCGTGAGTGGTACGCTGGGCGTCAGAGGGGTGGGGGTACTGGTCCCTGCACCTACGTTCTTCGTTCCGGCGACCGCGCGGGTGAGCAGTGTGGGGGTGCCCACGCCACCCAGCGCTGCTTTGGCCGCCTGACGGACGCCTGGCGTCAGCAGTTCCCTGGGGCTAGTGAGATCCCTCGCTGGGATGAGCTTCTCAGGGCTGGTGTAGCGATCTTTGATCTTGATTTTGATGCTATCCTTACTGCTATGTATGTTGTGGATTATAGTGAGGAGAATGAGGGTTACCGTTGTTTCCAGCCCGACCCGGGCATTGGTACTGCTGCGCTAGGTGCTTGTGAGGCTGCTGCTCTAGGTGCCAGTGCGTCTGCGCTCTCAGGTACTGGTGAGACTGCGCTCTCAGGTACTGCGTCGTCCTCGTCCTCCCTCACTTTCACACTTGACTCCGGAGCTTCTCGCTCCTTCTTTCGAGACCGCACTACCCTTACGCCGCTCGGCCGGCCGGTTGCAGTCTCCCTTGCTGACCCCTCTGGAGGTCCTGTCCTGTCTCACTTCTCCACTGTCCTCCCGTGTCCGGCTGCCCCTTCGGGCACCCTGTCGGGTCTGTACCTTCCCTCGTTCTCCACGAACTTGGTGAGTGGAGCGGACCTGCAGGATGGGGGTGTTCACCAGTTCACTCCTGCGAGTCAGCGGGTGACCCACTGCACGGAGGCACGCACAGGCCGACACCTGGCCACGTTCTCGCGTCGGCCGGGGTCGAGTCTCTACACCCTGACCGTTGAGTCTCCTCCTGTCCCTGCGTCTGGTCAGGTGGCTGCGTCGGGTCAGGTACTTGCTGCTGCGTCCCGGTCAGGTCCTGAGTCTGCCCCCTGTTCTTGTCGCCTCCTGTCTCACGAGACTCTCCTGTGGCACCACCGTCTTGGCCATCCCTCCTTGCCCCGTCTTCGGAGCATGGCTTCCCGTGTCCTTGTCTCTGGTCTTCCCCAGTCTCTCCCTCCTCTCCCCTCTGGGCCAGGACCTTCCTGTGTCCCCTGTGTCGAGGGTCGCCTCCGGGCTACTCCTCACTCCTCCCACTTCCCCCCGACAGAGGCTCCCCTGCAGACGCTTCACATGGATGTGTGGGGCCCAGCCCCCGTCGGTGGGCAGGGTTACGAGCGCTACTTCCTGTTGGTGGTTGACGACTACTCGCGTTACACCACAGTCCTCCCCTTGCGCAGCAAGGGTGAGGTCACTGAGGTGCTGATCGACTGGATCCGCGAGGCTCGTCTCCAGCTCAGGAGGAGCTTCGGCTCAGACTTTCCTGTTCTGCGTCTGCACTCGGACAGAGGCGGAGAGTTCTCTTCTCGCCTTCTGCGAGACTACTGTCGTGCACGGGGGATCCGCCAGACCTTCACGCTTCCGGACTCACCACAGCAAAATGGGATTGCTGAGCGCCGCATTGGCATGGTCATGGATGTCGCTCGTACGTCCATGATGCATGCGGCTGCCCCCCATTTTCTGTGGCTGTTTGCAGTGAGGTACGCGGCGCATCAGCTCAACCTTCACCCCCGGGTCTCTCGGCCTGCGATGTCCCCAGCCTTGCTGTGGACGGGGAAGGTTGGCGATGCGTCTGTGTTCCGTGTCTGGGGATCTCGGGCGTTTGTCCGCGACTTGTCTGCGGACAAGCTGTCCCCTCGTGCTGCTCCCTGTGTCTTCCTTGGCTTCCCCACTGACGCCCCAGGGTGGCAGTTTTACCACCCCTCCTCTCGTCGTGTTCTGTCCTCCCAGGACGTCACGTTCGACGAGTCAGTCCCCTTCTACCGTCTCTTCCCCTACCGCACTCCTTCCCTCCCCCCTCCCCCGGACTTCCTTGTGCCGGTTCCCCCCCCGGTAGACCCCCTCCCCCCTCAGGTTCCTGCCCCCTCAGGTGTGTCCCAGGTAGACGCCGTTGACCCGGTCGAGGTTACTGGTGACTCTGGTGCTGCTGCGGGTGCTGAGCCTGGGGGTGCTGACTCTGGGGGTGCTGTGCGCGGGGGTGCTGAGCCTGGGGGTGCTACTGCTGGGGGTGCTGGGCCTGAGGGTGCTACTACGGAGGGTGCGGAGCCTGGGGGTGCTGAGCCGGGGGGTGCTGTGCCTGGGGGTGCGGGGTCTGGGGGTGCTGGGTCGGGAGCTACTGAGCCTGGAGGTGCTGAGCTGGGAGCTGCTGAGCCTGGGGGTGCTGCGTCTGGAGCTGCTGAGCCTGGGGTTTCTCCTGCTGGTGCGTCTCGCCGGGAGCCCCTCTCTTCACAGGAGCTGCGCGAGTGGTTCGCTCGCCGCTGGAGACGTGCTGCTGAGTCTGGAGGTGCTGCTGGAGCTGGAGCTGGAGCTTCTTCGACCGTCGTGGGTGCGGGTGCTGCCGGTCCCGGAGCTGCTGGACCTGCGGGTCCTCCTGGAGCTGGAGCTGCTGAGGGCGCTGGTGCTGAGCCTACTGCTGTTGGTCCTGCCACTGGAGGTGTGGGTGGCGCTGGTGCTGTCGCTGAGGGTGCTGGTGCAGACCCTGCTGCGTCTGGAGCTGCCGCGCGGCCTCGGCCGTACTTCGTTCCGCTCTTGCAGCAGGTTCTTGGTCTTTCTCCTCCGGTAGAGGGTCCACCGCCTGTCCAGTCGCAGTCCCTGCTGGAGCCTTCCTCTCCTCTGCCTGCTCCCTCTCCTTACACTGGTCCTACTGGAGGTCTTGCTGAGCGTCGTGAGCCTGCGTCTCGTCCCGCGTCGCCTGTTCGTGCTGCTCGCGCTAGTGGCCGCAGTTCGTGTCAGCGTCCTCCTCCTGTCCCTGGCACGCACCGGATGTCTTTGCGTCCGTCCACTGCTCCTCTGCGTGCCCCTTTGCCTTCTCCTCTTGAGTCCTCTCTTCCTGCGCTTGCCGACCCTGAGTCGGACTCTCTTCGTGCTGCCAGTCCTACTGTCACGCGTCTGCTTGCTACTGTCGTCACTGACCCCTCTTTTGAGTCCACTGCTGCGTCTGCTCTAGTCGTTGAGCTCGTCGACTTTGCTGCTCGCTGTCGTCTCGACTACGCTGCTAGTCTTGTTGCTGAGTCTGCGTCTGTCTGTCCTCCGTCCGTCGGGGGTGAGTGTGCTCTTAGCACGGACGTCCTAGAGGACAGGCAGGAGGAGTTACAGTGTCTAGCGGCTGCTTCACCTCATCTCGCGTCTGTACTGCTTGCCCCTGAGGGAGACCCGGATGCACTAGACATAAGGACTCCGCGTTCTTACGCGGAGGCCGTAGAGGGTCCCTACTCCTCTCAGTGGCAGGCAGCTATGGATGCAGAGATGGCTTCGTGGAAGTCCACAGGCACCTACGTTGACGCGGTTCCCCCTCCTGGGGCGAACATCGTCAGTGGCATGTGGATCTTCAGGGTGAAGCGGCCGCCGGGCTCTCCACCTGTCTTCAAGGCACGGTACGTTGCTCGTGGCTTCAGTCAGCGGCAGGGAGTTGACTACTTTCAGACCTTCTCTCCCACCCCGAAGATGACTACTCTTCGGGTGCTGCTGCACATAGCCGCTCAGCGCGACTACGAGCTTCACTCTCTCGACTTCAGCACTGCGTTCTTGCAGGGTAGCCTGCACGAGGAGATCTGGCTTCGCCGTCCACCTGGCTTCACTGGGAATTTCCCTCCTGGCACCCAGTGGAGCCTCCGACGGCCAGTCTACGGTCTCCGCCAGGCACCGCGTGAGTGGCATGACACACTGAGGACTACGCTTGCGGCTCTTGGGTTTGCTCCTTCTACTGCTGACCCGTCGCTGTTTCTTCGCACCGACACTTCCCTGCCGCCGTTCTACATCCTCGTGTACGTCGACGACTTGGTCTTTGCCACAGCAGACACTGCTGGACTCGCCTACGTGAAGTCCGAGCTGCTGAAGAGACACACGTGCACAGACCTGGGTGAACTGCGCAGCTACCTTGGCTTGCAGATCACTCGGGACAGAGCACGCCGCACCATTACCTTGACTCAGTCACACATGGTGCAGCAGGTCCTTCAGCGCTTCGGCTTCACGTACTCCTCGCCTCAGGCCACTCCTCTGCCTACTCGCCACTCACTCTCAGCTCTGCCTTCGGATGAGTCCGTAGAGTCGAGTGGTCCGTATGCAGAGCTTGTTGGCTGCCTCATGTACCTGATGACCTGCACACGACCTGACCTTGCATACCCTCTGAGCATTCTTGCACGCTATGTTGCTCCTGGGAGACACAGACCGGAGCACATGGCTGCAGCGAAGAGGGTATTGCGCTACCTGTGCAGTACGTCGGGCATGGGGCTAGTGCTTGGAGGGCGGAGTCCAGTGGTCCTTACCGGCCACGCGGACGCTTCTTGGGCTGACGACCAGGCTACGCAGCGGTCGTCACAGGGTTACACCTTCAGCCTTGGTTCCGGCTCTGTCTCGTGGCGGTCTACTCGCTCGTCTTCGGTTCTCGGCTCCAGTTGTGAGGCTGAGATCTACGCCGGGGCCATGGCTGCACAGGAGCTTCGCTGGCTCACCTACCTGCTGACTGACCTTGGAGAGCCGCCTCGTTCTCCTCCAGTGCTGTACGTAGACAACAAGGCTATGCTGGCCTTGTGTCGAGAGCAGCGCTTGGAGCACAGAACGAAGCACATTGCTCTCCGCTACTTCCTTGCTCGTGAGCTGCAGCAGCGTGGTCAGTTGCGACTTGCGTACGTGGCCTCTGAGGCCAACACTGCTGATGTGTTCACCAAGGCACTCGCGCCTTGTGACCATCAGCGCTTTTGCACCCAGCTGGGTCTTGTGCCTGTCTTGCCTCACTTGCTCTCCTCTTGACTTTACTTGTACTGTGACATATATATACCTGCTCTTGCTTGTCTAGTTTTATATATATATGTCTGTACTCCTGCATGTGAACTGGCCTCTGGCCCTGCTCTTGTGCTCGGACTGTGTGGTGACTTTGTGATCCACCCTGAGCTTGCTCTGCTTTGCTTTACTTGACTGGTCTTGTGACCCCTTGTTCTCCCCCACTTTGCCTATGGGGGTGTGTCAGATTTATATGACATAGTTGCTGTAGGCTATAGTGGGGTAGCACATATGGGGTACAGGGTTTCTAGGGTTGTATTTGTACCCAATCTTTCCTTAGTCATTTCATTCCTGCTTACTCATTTCACAGCTATATGTTCTGACACACCCCCATAGGCAAAGTGGGGGAGAACAAGGGGTCACAAGACCAGTCAAGCAAAGCAAAGCAAAGCTCAGGGTGGATCACAAAGTCACCACGCATTCCGAGCACAAGTTCAAAGGCCAGAAGGCCAGTTCACATGCAAGATCATATATAGAGGTATACAAGAGTCAAGTAAGCAAGAGCAAGGGTATATATATGCGAAGGTACAAGCAAGGTCAAGAGGAGAGCAAGTGAGGCAAGACAGGCACAAGACCCAACTGCGTGCAGCAACGCTGATGATCACAAGGCGCAAGTGCCTTGGTGAAGACATCAGCAGTGTTGGCCTCAGAGGCCACGTACGCAAGTCGCAACTGTCCACGCTGCTGTAGCTCACGAGCAAGAAAGTAGCGGAGAGCAATGTGCTTCGTTCTGTGCTCCAGTCGCTGCTCTCGACACAAGGCCAGCATGGCCTTGTTGTCTACGTACAGGACTGGAGGAGAACGAGGCTGCTCTCCAAGGTCGGTCAGCAGGTAGGTGAGCCAGCGTAACTCCTGTGCAGCCATAGCCCCAGCGTAGATCTCAGCCTCACAACTGGAGCCGAGAACAGAAGACGAGCGGGTAGCCCGCCACGAGACAGTGCCGGAACCAAGGCTGAAGGTGTAACCCTGTGACGACCGCTGCGTAGCCTGGTCGTCAGCCCAAGAAGCGTCTGCGTGCCCAGTGAGGACCACTGGACTCCGCCCTCCAAGCACTAGCCCCATGCCCGACGTACTGCACAAGTAGCGCAACACCCTCTTCGCTGCAGCCATGTGCTCTGGTCGGTGTCTCCAAGGAGCAACAAAGCGTGCGAGAATGCTAAGAGGGTATGCGAGGTCAGGTCGTGTGCAGGTCATCAGGTACATGAGGCAGCCAACAAGCTCTGCAAACGGGCCACTCGACTCTACGGACTCATCCGAAGGCAGAGCTGAGAGCGAGTGGCGAGTAGGCAGAGGAGTGGCCTGAGGCGAGGAGTACGTGAAGCCGAAGCGCTGAAGGACCTGCTGCACCATGTGTGACTGAGTCAGGGTAATGGTGCGGCGTGCTCTGTCCCGGGTGATCTGCAAGCCAAGGTAGCTGCGCAGTTCACCCAGGTCAGTGCATCTGTGTCTCTTCTGCAGCTCAGACTTCACGTAGGCGAGTCCAGCAGTGTCAGCTGTGGCAAAGACCAAGTCGTCGACGTACACGAGGATGTAGAACGGCGGCAGAGAGGTGTCGGTGCGCAGAAACAGCGACGGGTCGGCAGTAGAAGGAGCAAACCCAAGTGCCGCGAGCGTAGTCCTCAGTGTGTCGTGCCACTCACGTGGCGCCTGGCGGAGACCGTAGACTGGACGCCGGAGACTCCACTGGGTACCAGGAGGGAAATTCCCAGTGAAGCCAGGTGGGCGACGCAGCCAGATCTCCTCGTGCAGGCTGCCCTGCAAGAAAGCTGTGCTGAAGTCGAGAGAGTGCAGCTCGTAGTCACGGTGAGCAGCAACGTGCAGCAGAACCCGAAGAGTGGTCATCTTCGGGGTGGGGGAGAAGGTCTGAAAGTAGTCAACCCCCTGCCGCTGACTGAAGCCACGAGCCACGTAACGCGCCTTGAAGACAGGCGGAGAGCCCGGCGGCCGCTTCACCCTGAAAATCCACATGCCACTGACGATGTTCGCCCCAGGAGGGGGAACAGCGTCAACGTAGGTGCCTGTGGACTTCCAGGAAGCCATCTCTGCATCCATAGCTGCCTGCCACTGAGAGGAGTAGGGACCCTCTATCGCCTCCGCGTAAGAGCGCGGAGTCGGGATGTCTGGTGCATCCGGGTCTCCCTCAGGGGCTAGCAGTACAGACGCGAGACGAGGTGAAGCGGCGGCCAGACACTGGAACTCCTCCTGCCTGTCCTCAAGGACGTCCGTGCCAAGGGCACACTCACCCCCGACGGACGGAGGACAGGCGGACTCAGACTCAGTGACAAGACGAGCAGCGTAGTCTAGACGACAGCGCGCAGCAAAGTCGACAAGCTCAGTGACAAGGGCAGACGCAGCAGACGACTCGAAGGAAGGGTCAGTGACAGCAGTAGCAAGGAGACGCGTGACAGTAGGACTGGCAGCACGAAGAGAGTCCGACTCCGGGTCGGCAAGAGCAGGAAGAGAGGAAGCAGGAGGAGAAGGCAAAGGGGCACGCAGAGGAGCAGTGGACGGACGCAGTGACATCCGGTGCGTGCCAGGGATAGGAGGAGGACGCTGACGCGACCCGCGACCACTAGTGCGCTCTGTACGAACAGGCGACACGGGACGAGACGCAGGCTCACGATGCTCAGTAAGACCTCCAGTCGGACCAGCGTAGGGAGAAGGAGCAGGCAAAGGGGAGGCAGGCTGTAGCTGTGGCTGTGACCGGACAGGCTGCGGACCCTCTAAGGGAGGAGGAGGAGGTGTAAGACCAAGAACCTGCTGCAGGAGCGGAACGAAGTACGGTCGGGGCCGCGCGGCGACGCTAGAAACAGCAGGAACAGCACCAGCAGCCCCGGCAGGAGCACCCACTCCAGCAGCACCTCCAGCAGCACCACCAGAAGCTCCAGCAGTCGGACCGCCAACGGCAGGCTCAGCGCCAACACCCTCAGCAGTACCAGCTCCAGGAGAACTCTCAGACCCAGCAGCTCCAGCACCCACAGTACGAGCACCGGCGGGACGCGCGGCAGCAGTACCCTCTGCAGCCGAAGAACCACCAGCACCAGCAGCACGCCTCCAGCGCCTGGCAAACCACTCACGCAGCTCCTGTGGGGAGAGTGGCTCCCGGCGAGACGAAGCACCCCCAGGCACAGCACCCCCAGGCTCAGCACCCTCAGGCTCAGCACCCCTAGGCACAGCACCCCCAGGCTCGGCACCCCCAGGCTCGGCACCTCCAGGCTCAGCACCCCCAGGCACAGCACCCCCAGGCTCAGCACCCCCAGACTCCGCACCCCCAGGCACAGCACCCCCAGGCTCGGCACCCCCAGGCACAGCACCCCCAGGCTCGGCACCTCCAGGCTCAGCACCCCCAGGCAAAGCACCCCCAGGCTCAGCACCCCCAGACTCCGCACCCCCAGGCTCAGCTCCCGCAGCAGCACCAGAGTCACCAGTAACCTCGACAGGCTCGACCGCGTCTACCTGGGACACACCTGAAGGGGCAGGACCCTGAGGGGGGAGGGGGACTACCGGGGGGGGACCTGGTACCAAGAAGAGCGGGGGTGGGGGGAGGGACGGAGTGCGGTAGGGGAAGAGGCGGTAGTAGGGTACCGACTCGTCGAACGTGACGTCCTGGGAGGACAGAACACGTCGAGAGGTGGGGTGGTAAAACTGCCACCCAGGGGCGTCGGGGGGGAACCCCAGGAAGACGCAGGGAGAAGCACGAGGGGACAGCTTGTCCGCAGACAGGTCGCGAACAAACGCCCGAGATCCCCAGACCCGGAACGCCGACGCATCGCCAACCTTCCCCGTCCACAGCAGGGCTGGGGAGGTCTCCGGTCGAGAGACCCTGGGGTGGAGGTTGATCTGGTGCGCAGCGTACCTGACCGCAAACGGCCACAGAAAATGGGGAGCAGCCGCATGCATCATGGACGTACGAGCGACGTCCATGACCATGCCAATGCGGCGCTCAGCAATCCCATTCTGCTGTGGTGAGTCCGGAAGCGTGAAGGTCTGACGGATGCCTCGCGCACGACAGTAGGCACTCAGGAGGCCAGAGGAGAACTCTCCGCCTCTGTCCGAGTGCAGACGCAAAACAGGGAAGTCAGAGCCAAAGCTCCTCCGAAGCTGGAGACGAGCTGCGCGGATCCAGTCGATCAACACCTCAGTGACCTCACCCTTGCTGCGCAAGGGGAAGACTGTGGTGTAACGCGAGTAGTCGTCAACCACCAGCAGGAAGTAGCGCTCCTGACCCTGTCCACGGACGCGGGCTGGGCCCCACACGTCCATGTGAAGCGTCTGCAACGGGGCCTCTGTCGGAGGAAACTGGGAGGAGTGAGGGGCAGCACGCTGGCGCCCCTCGACACAGGGGACACAGGTAGGGCCAGGGCCCGGAGGAAGGGGAGGGAGAGACCGGGGAAGACCAGACACAAGGACTCGCGAGGCCATGCCTCTGAGCCGAAGCAGAGAGGGGTGGCCAAGGCGGTGGTGCCAGAGGAGGGTCTCGTGAGACAGACGACGACACGAGCAGGGGGCAGACTCAGGACCAGACCTGGACGCTGCAGCAAACACCTGACCAGACGAAGGGATCCTACCAGACTCAGCACCTGGAGGAGAAGCAGTGGTCAGTGTGTACAGGCTCGACCCTGGCCGACGTGTAAACGTAGCCAGGTGGCGACCTGTATCCGCCTCCGTGCAGTGAGTCACCCGCTGACGAGCAGGGGTGAACTGGTGGACACCCGCATCCTGGAGGTCAGCACCACTCACCAAGTTCGTCGAGAACGACGGGAGGTAGAGACCAGTCAGGGTGCCAGAGGGGGCCGCCGGACACGGGAGGACAGTGGAGAAGCGAGACAGGACAGGCCCCCCAGAGGGGTCAGCCAGGGACACCGCAACCGGCCGACTCAGCGGCGTGAGAGTGGTGCGGTCCCTAAAGAAGGAGCGAGACACTCCAGAATCAAGGGTGAAGGTGTGAGAGGCCAAAGCCGACACAGTACCTGAGAGGGCAGACTCACCAGCACCTGAGAGCACAGACGCACTGGCACCTAGAGCAGCAGCCTCACTAGTACCTGACGCGGCAGTACCAATGCCCGGGTCGGGCGGGAAACACCGGTAATAGTCATCCTCATCACTACCAGTCACAGCATACATAGCAGCGAGAATAGCATCAAAATCAAGATCATAAATAGCTACACCAGCCCTAGACAGCTCTCCCCAGCGGGGGATCTCAGCGGCCTCCGGAAACTGCTGACGCCAGGCGTCGGTCAGGCGGCCAAAGCAGCGGCGGGCTGTGTGGGCGCCGCCACACCTCTCCCCTGCACGGTCACCGGTGCGAAGAACGTAGGGGCAGGGACCAAGCGCACCACCACGCTGACGCTGCAAGTACCACTCACGGAGCTGCTGAGGGGCGGGGACGGTGCGAGAGCGGTGCTGCTGCTGTGGCTGCTGCTGCGGCTGCTGCTGCTGCTGCTGCTGGCGCTGACCACCCCCAGAGCTGCTCCGCTGGGACGAGCCACTCCGACCCCCGCCTCCACCGCCACCCCCGCCTCCACCGCCACCCCCGTCTCCACCGCCACCTCCCCCACAAGGACCGTCGCTCCCACCGCTCCCACCGCCTCCTCCGCTACCACCGCCGCCGCCACCTCCGCCTCCACCGCCGCCACCAGTACCTCCACTCCCGCCACCACCCCCACCGCCACCCCCACTCCCCCCGCCACCCCCACCGCCTCCTCCACCGCCCCCTCTAGCTCCACCCGCTCCCTTGCCCCCCTTGCCCTTGCCAGAGCGGCGTCTGCCGCTGGGGGCAGACGCCGCGCCGACCGACTCAAAACCAGTGAGGTCGGCCGCAGCGGCAGAGGCGACAGAGGGCAGCAGGGGGGAAGGACCACACCCCTCAAAGATGGGGGTGCGAGGGTCACCCCGAGAGGCCCCTACAGCGACAATACTCTTCTCAGCCGCTAGCAGGGACTCCTCAAGGAGGTCGACAGTGAGAGTGGTGGGACAGACAGAGAGAAACTGGTCCCTAACGACACGAAGGGACTCAGGGAGACGGGTGACGAGAAAGTAGAGAGTGATGTACATGGGAGGAGGGTTCGCAGCGCGGAACTCAGCAGGAAGGGCAGCGCGGTAGCGGGTGTCACTAGCACGGAGGTGGGTAACGAGGTCAGCAACAGTGGGAAAGGAGGCGAGGTCAGGGAAGAGAAACGGTAGCATGAGGCGGCTAAGGGTAGCGGAGGAAGGGGAGGAGTAGCGTGCAACTACAGCGTCGTACAAGGCCTGAGCGGTCTTGCACTGACTAAAGTGGGCACGCTCAGAGGAAGGGAGGTGGCGACGCACAGCAAGACGTGCAGCAGCATCGCGGGTCGCCCACTTGGAGCGAACGGCAGAGTCAGCATCAGCAGGTGGGGCAGGGACAGCGCCAGAGACAAAGTCAAAGAGAGAGACCTCATCTATCGCATCACACAGTAAGTACAGCTGCAGGTCTTCAATCCAGACGGCAAAGTCAATGGCCCTCCCCTCAGCGTCAAAAGTAATAACATTGGGGGTGGCCATGGCAGTAGCTGAAAGTCTCACCGGGCTGGGAGAGTCGGGTAGGTCAGCAGCAGAGGAACACAGCTCAGGAACAGCGGCACGGCTCGGGCGGCTCGGGTTGCTGGGGCGGCGCGGGCGGCTCGGGCGGCTCGGGCGGCTCGGGCGGCTCGGGCGGCTCGGGTTGCTGGGGCGGCGCGGGCGGCTCGGGCGGCTCGGGCGGCTCGGGCGGCTCGGGCGGCTCGGGCGGCTCGGGTTGCTGGGGCGGCGCGGGCGGCTCGGGCGGCTCGGGCTGCTCGGCTGTACGGGCAGCTCGTGCGGCGCTGGTGTCGCGACGGGCGGCTCGCTGGCGGCTCGCGGGCGGCTGCACAGGCGGCTCAGGGAGCTCACGGGCGGCTGCGACGGGCGGCTCGCGGGCGTCGGGCGCTAGGGCGTTGGGGCGACGACGGGCGGCGCTCAGGCGTTCAGGCGGGCGGCCGTAAGGGCGAAAGGGCGGTCGGCGCTCGGGCGCTAGGGCGGGCGGCCGGCCGTCAGGGCGCTAGGGCGGGCGGCCGTCAGGGCGCTAGGGCAGGCTGCGTTCGGGCGCTAGGGCGGGCGGCCGTCAGGGCGCTAGGGCGGGCTGCGTTCGGGCGCTAGGGCGGGCGGCCGTCTGGGCGCTAGGGCGAGTGGCGCACGGGCGCTAGGGCGGGCGGCCGTCAGGGCGCTAGGGCGAACGGCGCTCGGGCTTTAGGGCGGGCGGCCGTCAGGGCTCTAGGGCGGGCGGCGCTCGGGCGCTAGGGCGAGCGGCGCTCGGGCGCTAGGGCGGGCGGCGCTCGGGCTCTAGGGCGGGCGGCGCTCGGGCGCTGGGGCGGGCGGCCGTCAGGGCGCTAGGGCGGTTGGCGCTCGGGCGCTAGGGCGGGCGGCCGTCAGGGCGCTAGGGCGGGCGGCCGTCAGGGCACTAGGGCGGGCGGCCGTAAGAGGAGGGAGCGGCGGGAGCGCGACGGTAGGGGCGACACGCAGGGTCGCTAAAAAAAAAGAACGCGCGCCTCGGGGCGCGCTTCGGTGGGCCCTAGGAACAGTCCCTAGGAGGGGACCTGCTCTGATACCATGAGAAGAATTGAACGAGAATGAAATGAGTATGAACGAAGTGAGTACAAATAGGAAACCCTAATTGGGTTGTACCCCCTATGGGATACCCCACTATAGCCTACACAAATAAGTAAGCTATATGTTCTGACAATTAAGACTTTATCAAACTTAAAACCTCTCCTCGGGGTCACTTCCAAGGGTCCTTGGGTGCCTGGTACAAGACCAGCCCCTATCCTCCGGTCCGAGATTGTAGAGAGAGGGATGAAGAATGACTTAGTCAAAATAACAAGAGTACCTTGAACGTCACGCAGCGTATCGTGCAGACCGTCGACCGGATTAAGCTGAGAATTTCCTATATCGAAGCTCACTCCAAGAGCTTTAAAATAAGCCAAGTTGTCTCGCGAAAAGTTCTGCCATTACGAAGTTATGGCTCGGACAGCGTTTGCCTAGCGTTGGAGTGCTAGCGTACTAGCGTTGACTCGGGTAGCATTCCGCCGTCGCACCGCGTAGAAAAGAAATTCCAGGAAGGGAGGAATTTGCTTGAATCAAATTGACTATATGCAGGAACAAACAGAGAAGGAATAAATAGCTCAAGCTAGCAAGGACCTTGGGAATCAACCTGGGAACAACCAGGGATGATCCCAAATAATTCCAAGCAACAGAACCAGCTTGGCTGGACAAAACAGCAGGTGGTAGGTTGGTAAACAACCTCTGGTTCTGTTTTTCCAACCTGGGAAAACAACAACCAGGTTCAGGTCCTAAAAACAAAACCTGTTTTGTCTTTGCCCAACCAGCCAAATGCTGGTTCCACTGGTTTCCCCTGGCCCTGTAGCATGCAGATACAGACAAACAACATCCAACCTTCACCTAAATTGTTCCTCTATAGTGTCTGCCCTACTACACTATAGTCAACCAAACAAAACAGTACAATTTCGAGTTGGATAGAACTGAATCTGCACAATCAATTCAACTGAACCGCAAAGCTTCCATCTTGGGTTCCTTTGCGAGCTCGTCCTTTCTGCTTGTACTGTTCATAGCGTGTACAATGTTGTGCCGAAGCGCATAATGCGCGAGTACCTGCAAATGCTTCAAGCGAAAATTGCGAAAGCAAACAAACACACGAACATTCCATTCACACCCGAATGCATTCGCACACGCATACTCATACAAACAGACGGCAGGATGTCGTGCAATGTGAATTTGCACCCAACACCCCTCTGGGAGCCCAGTCCTTGCACATTACTCCACTGTTCTGCCCTGTCCAGCGGTTCCTTCTGGGTCACTGTCAGGTCTCCACCACCCCTCGTTCTCTACGAACTTGGTGAGCACTGCTATCTTCCAGGATGCGAGGGTTGACACCTTCACCCCTCGACGGCAATGCGTGGCGATCTGTACGTGCTCCCGGACCAGTCGCCACCTGGCCACGTTCACCCGTCAGCCTGGGTCGAGTCTTTACACAAGACTACTGCGCCTCCTCAGGTAGCTGCGTCTGCGTTTGCGTCAGGTCAGCTTGCTGCCCCCTGCTTGTGTCGCGCCCTGTCGCACCAGACGCTCCTTTGGCACCACCGTCTTGGTCACCCCTCTGTGGCACGCCTCCGTGGCATGCACTCTCATCTCCTTGTCTCTGGTCTTCCCAGGTCTGTGCCTCCCCTCCCACCGTCGCCTGCCCCTCCCTGCCTTCCCTGTGTCGAGGGGCGGCAGCGCGCCCCTCCTCACTCCTCCTTGTTCCCCCCGACAGAGGCACCCCTGCAGACTCTCCACCCGGACGTGTGGGGCCCAGCCCGCGTCCGTGGATAGGGTAACGAGCGGTACTTTCTGCTGGTTGTCGACGACTACTTGCGTTACACCACGGTCTTCCCCTTGTGCCGCAAGGGGGAGGTCCCTGATCTTCTGATCCCTTGGATCCGCGCTGTTCTTCTCCAGCTCCGCGAGCGCTTCGAGACGGACCTTCTAGTCCTGCGTCTGCACTCTGACAGAGGTGGTGAGTTTTCCTCCGACCTCTTGTGGGCCTTTTGTCGTGCGGAGGGCATTCGCCAGACGTTCACGCTTCGGGCCTCTCCGCAGCAGAATTGGGTTGCTGAGCGCCGCATTGGCTTAGTCATGGAGCTAGCTCGTACCTCAATGATCCATGCGGTTGCCCCCCATTTTCTGTGGCCGTTTGCAGTCTAGTAGGCCGCGCATCAGCTCAACCTCTGGCCTCGTGTCTTCTTGCCGGAGACCTCGCCGGACGGGGGAGGTTGGCGTTGCGTCGGTGTTCCGGGTCTAGGGATGTCGAGCCTTTGTCCGCGATACGTCCGCGGACAAGCTCTCCTTCCGCGCCGTTCCCTGTGTCTTCCTTGGCTTTGTCCTTGACGCGTCTGGTTGGCAGTTTTACCACCCCACCTCGCGCCGTGTCCTGCCCTCTCAAGAAGTCACGTTTGACGAGTCGGTTCCCTTTTACCGTCTCTTCCCCTACCGCACTGCCCCTCTTTCTCCTCCGCCGCTCTTCCTAGCACTAGGTCCTCCTCCGGTAGACCCACCCCCCCCTCAGGGTCCTGCTCCCTCATGTGTGTCCTCGGTAGACCCTGTCAAGCATGTCGAGGTAGCTGTCGACTCTACTGCGTCTGCTGGTGGTGCGTCTGGAGGTGCTGAGCCTGCGGGTGCTGAGCCTGGGGGTGCTGAGCTTGAGCGTGCGGAGCCTCGGGGTGCTGAGCGTGGGGGTGCTGAGTCGGAGGGCGCGGAGCTTGGGGGTGCTGAGCCTGCGGGTGCGGAGCCTAGGGGTGCTGAGCCTGAGCGTGCGGAGCCTGGAGGTACTGAGCCTGGGGGTGCTGAGCCTGAGTGTGTTGAGCCTGGACGCCCTTCTAGTGTCTTGTCGGGGCCGGAGTCTCTCTCTCCACTGCCGCTGCGCGAGTGGTTTGCTCGACGCTGGAGCCTCCGGAGTGGTGCTGCTGGAGGTACTGGAGCCGCTAGTCCCGAAGGTGCTCGTACTGGAGGTACTACTTAGTTGCTGGAGGCGGTGGTGCTGCTGGAGCTGGAGCTGCTGGAGGTGCTGTTGGAGATGGAGCTGGAGGCGCTGGAGCTGTTTCTGCTGGTGGTGCTGCTGATGCTGGAGCTAGTGGTGCTGCAGGAGTTGAAGCTGGAGGCGCTGGAGCTGGTCTTGCTGGTGGTGCTGCAGGCGTTGGAGCTGGAGGCGCTAGAGCTGTTCTTGTTAGTGGTGCTGCTGGTGCTGGAGCTAGTGGTGCTACAGGAGTTGGAGCCAGAGACCCTGGAGCTGGGGGTGCTGGAGCTGTCTCTCCTGGTTCTGGTGGTGCTTCACGGCCACGGCCATACTTCGTTCCACTCCTTTAGCAGGTTCTTGTTCTTCCACCTTCTACAGGTACTACTCCTCCCTTACTGTGTCCGCTGCCTGACCAGTCGCAGTCGCAGTTACAGCTAGCCTCCCCACTGCCTGGTCCTTCTCCTTACACTGGGCCGACCGGAGGTCTTGCTGAGCATCGTGAGCCTGCGTCTCGTCCTACGTCGCCTGTTCGAGCTGCTCGCACTAGTCGTCGTGTTCCACGTACGCGTCCTCCTCCTGTCCCCGGCACGCACCAGATGGCACTTCGTCCTTCCTCTGTTCCACTACGTGTCCCTCTACCGTCTCCTCCTGCGTCCTCCCTTGCTGACGGTCCGAACCCGGAGTCTGACTGCCTTCGTGCTGCTAGTCCTACTGTCACGTGTCTCCTGGCTACTGTTGTCAGTGACCCTTCCTTTGAGTCCACTGCTACGTCCGCCTTAGTTGCTGAGCTTGTCGACTTTGCTGCTCGCTGTCGTCTAGACTACGCTGCTAGCCTTGTTGGTGAGTCTGAGTCTGTCTGTCCTCCGTCCGTCGGGGGTGACTGTGCTCTTGGCACGAACGTCCTTGAGGACAGGCAGGAGGACTTTGAGTGCTTTGCAGCTGCTGTACCTCATCTCATGTCCATGCTGATTGCACTTGAGGGAGACCCGGATGCACCAGATATCCCGACCCCGCGCTCTTACGCAGAGGCGATAGAGGGTCCCTACTCCTCTCAGTGGCAGTCAGCCATGGACGCAGAGATGGCATTCTGGAAGTCCACAGGCACTTACGTCGACGAGGTTCCCCCTCTTGGGGCGAACATCGTCGATGGCATGTGGATCTTCACGGTGAAGCAGCCGCCGAGTTCTCCACCTGTCTTCAAGGCACTTACGTTGCACGAGGCTTCAGTCAGCGACAGGGAGTTAACTTCTTCCAGACCTTCTCCTCCACCCCGAAGATTACCACTCTTTGGGTGCTGCTGCACGTCGCCGCTCAGCGTGACTACGAGCTTCACCCTCTTGACTTCAGCACTGCTTTCCTACAGGGCAGCCTGCACGAAGAGATCTGGCTGCGCCGCCCACCTGGCTTCACTGGGTCGTTTCCTGCAGGTACCCAGTGGAGCCTCCGGCAGCCAATCTACAGTCTCTGCCAGGCGCCTCGTGAGTGGTACGACACACTAAGGACAACTCTTGCGGCTCTTGGGTTCGCTCCTTCTACTGCTGGCCCGTCGCTGTTTCTACGCACGACCTGCCGCCGTTCTACATCCTCGTGTACGTCGACCACTTTGTCCTTGCCACTGCTGGACTAGCCCACGTGAAGTCCGAGCTGCAGAAGAGACACACGTGTACAGACCTGGGTGAGCTGCGCAGCTATCTTGGCTTGCAGATCACCCGGGACAGAGCACGGCGCACCAGTACCTTGACACAGTCACACATGGTGCAGCAGGTCCTTCAGCGCTTCTGTTTAACGTACTCCTCGCCACAAGCCACTCCTCTGCCTACGGGTCACTCGCTCCCAGCTCTGCCTTCGGATGAGTCCGTAGAGCCGAGTGGCCTGCATCCAGAGCTTGTGGGCTGCCTCATGTACCTGATGACTTGCACTTGACCTGACCTAGCATACCCTCTTAGCATCTTGGCACGCTACGTTGCGCCCGGGAGACATTGACCAGAGCACTGGAAGGCCACTAAGAGGGTGATGCGCTACTTGTGCAGTACGTCGGGCATGGGGCTCGTGCTTGGAGGACGGGCTCGAGCTGTCCTCACTGGTCACGCAGATGCTTCTTGGGTTGACGACTTGGCTACGCAGAGGTCGTCACAGAGTTACACCTTCAGCCTTGGTTCCGGTTATGTTTCGTGGCGGTCCACCCGCTCGTCTTCTGTTCTCAGCTCCAGTTGTGAGGCTGAGATCTACGCAGGGGCCATGGCTGCATAGGAGTTACACTGGCTCACCTACCTGCTGACCGACTTGGGAGAGCCGCCTCGTTCTCCTCCAGTTATGTACGCAGACAACAAGGCCATGATTGCCTTGTGTCAGGACCACAGCTTGGAGCACAGAACGAAACACATCGCTCTGCGCTACTTCCTTGCTCGAGAGTTGCAGCAGCATGGTCAGCTTCGTCTTGTTTATGTGGCCTCTCAGGCCAACACTGCTGATATATTCACCAAGGCACTTCAACCTTGTGATCATCAGCGTTTCTGTACTGTTCTAGGCCTTGTGCATACTTTGCCTCACTTGCTCACTTCTTGACTTTGCTTATACTGTGATCTATATACCTATACCTTTATACTTACACTTGCTAGGTTGTGAACACTGTAGTGCTTGTTCTCCTATATAAATAACTCTGCATGTGAACTGGCCTTGTGGCCTTTTGCTTGTGCTCAGAATGCATGGTGACTTCGTGATTCACCCTGAGCTTGCTTTGCTGTTCTTGACTGGTCTTGTGACCTCTTGTTCTCCCCCACTTTGCCTATGGGGGTGTGTCAAACATATATGTTACTCATTGTGTAGGCTGTAGTGGGGTAGCCCATATGGGGTAGAACCCAAATTAGGGTTTGCTATTCTATCCTGCTGGTAGTTCATTCATTCCTGTTCGTTATTCTGATACATTATTGGTTATCTGCAGTTGGGTAGAACTATGTAGAGTGTGCACACGCGAAAGGTTGCAAGCAAGTGATTAACATACAGAAACACTACAGCTCACACACACAAGATTAGCATGAATGGTGAACCAAATGGTCAGTCTGGATGATGAAACAAAAAGCCACATGGTTCACATCGATAAAGGACTTTCGTATGCCATTACAGAATCATGTAGGTGACTTACGAATTAGTCTCGTGGGAATGTAGTGTTACCGTATGGGAAAAAATTGTTTCGTGTTATGTACTACCTAAAGTGACCATGACTGTGTCAACACTCTTGACCGCCTTTCAGCAGCTCGCTTCCAAGATAGGGCTCAAGCTGCCGATGGCTGACCTGAAGGGTTTGAACATGCATGAAGCCGCCGACTCCACCGCTACAGCCCCACCGCCGGCTCGAACAGTCGGAGCATCAGCACAAGCAGCTCGTACAACGAGAGGTGCTCCCCACCCTTCTGCTGGTGGTCCTTCACATGTGCGTCTACCTAAACCCGCAACGAATCCAAGCAAGGTGCCAGCCCAAACAGCCCCATCTGGAGCATAAACGGTTGCGGCGGGTCACACAGGTACCGCATCCGGCGCTTCGTCCTTCGTGGCCGGTCGGTCTATTGCTGCAGCATGTGCCACTAGAGTAGCAGCGGATCAGCCAGGTGCCTCTGCTGGTGCTCCTGCACCTGGAACGGGTCAGCTAGGTGCCTCTGCTTGCACCTGGAGCGGGTCAACCAGGTGCCTCTGCCGGTGCACCTACAGCTGGAGAGGCACAGCCAGATGCAGCAACTGGAATTCCAACCTCAACAGCGTGTCAGCCAAGTGCAGCAGCCAAGAATGGGTGCCTAGCTGCAACTCTCCAAGGCCAACCTTTGCGAAGGCTTCCTTGCACCAGTTCCGGATCGTAGTGTATGAAGGTGGCCTAGCCTGGCCCTCGCTGGTTGAACCGTGACCGAAGACCCGAATCAATGGTCCCTCTGACCGTGGGCCATAGCCAGCGAGTCGGATGAAGCGTCAGGTGCAGCGCACTGGGCAGCAGGGGTTCGCCGTTGCTGCAATGGGTATCCAAGTGCCGTGACCAGCTTGATCGGTCTTGGAGTGTGGTATGAGAATCCACATGACCTCGTCGTCGAATTGGATGTCTTGCCATTTTATGGCTACTAGGTCAGAGTATCGCAGGAATCCGAAGTACATGAGGATGGGTATCAACCCTTTCTGAAATTGCGCAGGATCGTCGGACTGCAAGTAGCTCGCGGCCATTTCCTGGACTTGTTGGATCGAGACGGGTTCCTTCAGACGAGTAGGGCGTGGGCAGTGTCGCTTTGCATAGTCACGGACTTGGGTGGTGAACGGTCCGGTTGTCGGGCATTTGCTCCCGGTCATGCGATGGGCGAAGCTGACCGCCGAGCAGGTTAGCTGCACTACGGACAGGGTGGCTTTGCGTCGGATTGCGTGTACCAGGTATAGCGCGAGGGTCATGTCGGATGCCGGGAGGAATGGAAGGTTCACTTTTGTGCAGAAGGCTCGAAACTTGGCCCAGTATGGTTCATATGTCCGGATCGTAGAATCGGCGCGGGACTGCGCGAGCATGTTGATCAGTTGGTCGTGTAACTTTGGGAGCAAATCTGAACACAAGGTGTATATATTTTGAATTAGTCAAATGCCACTTGCAGTGCAATGATTGGGCTGTGCGGTAGTCCCATGCCCGAAAAAGCAGTTGAATGGGACCCTACGTCTAGGCATTGGCTTCCGTGTGTCAGAGGGATGTGCGCGTGGATGTGTGGTGCCCAAGTGCGTGGGGAGGGTTGCAAGAGTGGCCACCAGCTTGCGCCTGGCCAGTGCGGAACTATCAGTGTGAGTGATGCATGGGTGCGTTGTGCGTGATGGAGGATGGCTGGGACCAGTTGAGGTGGGGGGAAGGCGAAGTTGTTTTCAGGTGTCCACGCGATCGAGAACGCATCAACTGCAATGGCTGCCGGGTGGGGAATCTTTGAACAGAAGCGCGGCAGTTGGGTGTTGCGGGAGTTTGCGAAAAGGTCGATGGAATGAGGGCCCCAACGACGTTCCAAGATCCGGAACCACGGCGTTTTCAGCGCGTAATCGTCGTGGTCGACCATTTTTGAAAGCTCGTCGGCGTGTGTGTTGAGCTCGCGCGGAATCCATTCAATGATCAAGCGCGTGCCAAGCGCCATGCATGTTCGGATGATGCTCTTGCATGCCGTTGTGAGGTCGGGGCTGTGAGAGCCGCCTTTGCGAAGGATGAAGAATACGCCCTGGTTGTCCACCCGCACGAGAACGTGTTTTTGCTTGATCTTGTTCGCGTACGTTTGTAGCGCCCAAAGGACGCCTTCGATCTCCCGTCGCGTGCTGGACGTTCCTCGTAGCGGCTCTGACATGGTTGCGCTAGCTTCTTCGATGCCACCCGGAAATGTGGTCAGAGTGGCGCCCCAACCATGAGAGCTGGCATCCACGTGGATTACCGCGTCGTAGCTGTTCTTGACGTGAAAAGGTGCGCCGTTGAAACGGTCGAACTCCTCGAGCCAAAATTGGAGCTCTTCTGCTGCAGATGGGGGGATAACGACGCTGCTTTTCCATGACGGTGCGTCGTCGATCACTTGTAACATAGCATGGCTGAATGCGCGAGCTGTCGCGCCAAGTGCGACACCCATCGATGCGAGCATGCCAGTGATTCTGGCCACGTGGCGGACCGGGACTGGTCGGCATGCCTTGCTTGCGCTCAGGAGGTTTCGGATGGTTGCATGTAGTGAGGCTCGTCGGTCCGGACCGATGGAGAATCGGCCGGTATCGGTCTCGAGTTCTACGCCCAGGAATCGGAGACGCTGCGATGGTGACAGTTGTGATTTCTTCGCGTTTATCACAAGGCCTGCCTCTTTAAGATCCAATATCACCCGCTGGCAAGTTGCTTGCGCGTCCTCTTTCGACTGGCAGAGAAATAAGATGTCGTCCACGTAAGGTACGACTCGGATGCCTTGTTCTCGCCAACGCCGAGCTAGTTGCTTGATGAGCTGCGTGAAAACGAATGGAGCTGTCGCGAGGCCAAATGGTAGTGAACGGAATGCGTATGTGCGCTTATCAAATTCAAAGCCAAGGAACTTCCAGCACGATGGGTGGATGTCGATGTGGTGGTAACCAGATTTGAGGTCAATGGAGAACATCCAGTCCCCAACGCGCGCGAGGTCGGCGACGCGGCTGAGCCCTTCGTACTTGAACTTGGGGATGATCAAGTTGGCGTTGACTTTCCTCAGATCAAGAATGAGCCTGCATTTGTCTTTTTGCTCGACCACGTTGAGTGGACTTATGCATGTAAGCTCCGTTGCGGCCATCGGAATTGCCGCTCCCGTCTCTATGAGTTCTTGGATGGCGGTACGTGTGAACGTGGCATGCGTGTTTGCCCCGACATGATTGCGATCGTGGAAATGTTGCGGTGGGCCGTGGCTCCATGGCAACCAGTAACCCTTGGCGATGACGGAGAGGACAAGGCTGCTGGGGCACCATGAGCTCCACCACGCAAATGTCGCGCGAAGACGACCGCGCATGTGTGTAATAGTTCTGTCTGTAACGGCAAATTCGTACGGATCGTCGTGGCATGCCGCCTCGCACCGTCGTGCTCCTGTACATTTGAGGCCAAGTGGTATAAGCTTTGAGTATTCCACGTTAAAGCATGCGTGTGCATGTACTTGTACGGGCAACCATTGATCGAAGGTGTGAAGAGAATGAACAATTGAATGAAATGTTAACGAATGTGTCGGGAATGTTAACGCATGTCAACGCATGTCTCTTCTTCTCCTCGTTTCCCCCCCTTTTTTTTTTTTTTTTTTTTCTTGCCCCGTCGTCCACTTGGTAGGACATGGTTGTGCCTGCCCTTAGTGCGTAGGGGCTGATGCCTAGGGCCATGGATACCGTTGTCCATTGTGCTTTCTCTCATTCTCTCTTATCTCTCTCTCTCTCTCTCTCCCTCTCTCTCTCTCTCTCTCTCTTTCTCTCTCTCTCTCTCTTTCTCTCTCTCTCTCTCTCTCTCTCTCCCTCTCTCTCTCTCTCTCTCTCTCTCTCTCTCTCTCTCTCTCTCTCTCTCTCTCTCTCTCTCTCTCTCTCTGCTCCTCCTCTTGATTTTCATAGTCTCTTTGCCAAAACCATAGGCCTTTAGGAAGGTAGTTTTTATTAAATCAACCAACACACATAGCAATGCTTTCCTAGCATGCCACCAAGTGGCCAACATATGGGACCGAGGGGTTGTTGTTCCCCTTCCCTATCCTAGGCCCAAGCCTATCCCACCCTTTACTAGGGCTGGCCTCTTGCCATCGCAAACCCCTAGGGTTGCCCACGGTTTTCGCACTCAAGAGTGCACCGTGCCTAGCGCCCAAGCGCCTAGTCTCATGGCCCGCTCCTACACCACCGGAGCGGGTCCCTGGCCTCCATGCCCGTTCCGAGGGCAGGCACTTGCCACGTGGCCCGGCTGGCCGCAGCGGAAGCATGAGCCCCGGAACCCACGGCAATTGGCCGTGGGCGGGGGGCCTCGCTTGGGTAAGAACGGCATCGGCCCGTTGTTTCCGCCGCGGTTGACACGAGCGTATCCGCTTGCCGCACGGTCCATCGCCGCCATGTCCGCGACCGCCTGCTTGAAGGGTCGAGAAGTCAGCAGGCTCTTCTGCTGGTACAGCTTAAAGCGCTTCGCCGTGCGAAAGTCGGAGGCGTCCTCCACTTGAAGCACCTCGAAACGCCCCGCGATGAGGTTGAGAGCGTGTGAGATGAGTTCGAGTCCGCCCGCCGGATCACCGCGCTGCGCCTTGTATTCGGCGTGCAGCAGGTACGCCCGCAGGTCCTCCAGTAGCTCCGCTTGCTCTCGCACGGAGTCGTTGACGAAGGTTGCCGCCGAGAAGGTAAGATTAGAAGAAGGGAGGGGGGGAAGGTTTTCCGTGCCAATAAAATTAACATTGTTGACTGGAGCCTCACCGACTTCATCTTCAAAGTCGTCGGTGTCGTTGTCGACCGCTGGAGCAGGGGGAGCGGCAGTCGCTGCGTCGTTGTCATGCCGGTTCGTCCGTGCTCCCCGTGTGCCTTTCTCCTTTTTTGCAGTTTCTTTTTTAGCCGACGCAGATGCGGCGGGTAGTGCAGTTTCCGCGGCTGTAACGCTGACGGGTTGCTGCTGTAGAAGGGACAGCAGCGCGTTGACCTGGTCCGGGGTCAACGCCTGCGTCAGCGCAGGGGCGGCGGTCGCGTCAGACGAGAAGACTGCAGTCCGCCTCCTCTGACGCTGACGCGACGGTCCAGCAGCGGGTGCTGGCGTGTGCTCGGCGTCAGTCGCGTGTGCCGCGCCAGTCCCCGTCGCCACTTGCGCCACAGGTGCCACTGGCGCCACAGGGACCGAAGGGTGCTGCTGGGTTTCGGCGTTTTTGTGGACCTCTTGCCCGCCCAGCAGCACGTCCACTGCAGTTGGGGCGGAAGGTCCGTCTTCTGCCCGACGCTTGTTACGGCGTTCGCCCGCAGAATCGCGGGCGTTACGGTCAGAGTCGGAAGCGGGGGTTGACGAGTTCCCGTTGTTAAGTGTCGGCGTAGGTGCCATCGTTGAGCGATTGAAGTTGAAAATATCGCTGAGTAAAGTAGAGGGTGACTCGCCTCTAGGAAGCGATTTAATCCTAGCCAGCTTGGAGGGAAAAACTACTCGAGCGGAAAATGTTGAGTGAGCCGTTTGAAAATAGAGAAACGTGGGGGGAGGGAAATGAGCTCCAACCCACGGTTTTTGTAGTTGGAGAAGGGCGTTTAGCGCGCTTCGACGATGCCAATTGTGCAGTACAAGCAGCTTCGCTTTCACAATACACAATTTAAAAAAACACTACATGTGTGTTTAAAAATTATAATATTTCATGTACGATGCAGTGGAACAGTCTGTTAACTGTGACACCCACAAGAAACGGTAAGAGAAGATGACACATCCACAAAAACAAGTGACACGAATGATGCGCAAGGACAAGTGGCGATAGACGAACAGGTAGCAAGCGTATCTACTGTGGCAGATAGGAAATGAAGAAAATATCGTTCTGGACACTTGGTGAAAGAAATGTTGATACCTCCTCTTCCACTAAAACTTGCCACGGTACCCCCCACAGCAACCTTTTCTCAAAGGATAAGAGCGGCACATGAGAACCCTCAATATTATCGGTTCATTTGGGCCCAAATATTTGGGCCAAAAAGAAGAACCTTCTTTTATCGGTTCATTTGGGCCAAAAAGAACAACCAGCCCCACGTGCCCCACGTCACACCCACCCACCCACCCACCCCATGCCACGTCTCCCCCCACCCACCTGACATGCGTCACCTCGTCACGCGCCGCTCCCGTGTACCCGTCCAAGCCGCCACGTCAGCCCCAAGCCTCACATCCCCGCACGTCACACCCTCATCCATCTGCCACGTCAGGGAACAACCAGCCCCACGTGCCACGTCACACCCACCCACCTACCCCATGCCACGTCTCCCCGCCCACCTAACACGAGTCACCTCGTCACGCGCCGCTCCCGTGTACCCTTCCAAGCCCCCATGTCAGCCCAACCTGCCCCATTTGGCCCGCCACATACCGGGAATGGGTTTAGAACCCTCATACCGCGATGTGGGCCTTTAGAACCCGCCACATACCCTCCACAGCTCCAAGCTGTGCGACATCAAATAGTAGCCAGCCGAGGAGCGCTCGTCCCAATCTTCCTGCAGCGCGGGGTCACTCGGTCTAGGCTCCTCCCCAATCATTAGTTTCAGCAATCCAATCTGACGGAAATATAGTTGCATTTTCCAGGCCCAATCATCATAGCCCTCGCCATTGAACTTCTCGATGGTGAAATTCTTCAGCACCTCCTTGACCAGCGAGCCCTGGTTTGTTCGCGCTCCCCTTGGCGCTGAAACACCAGAATCGTGGCTGCCGCTACGATCTTGGGCTGAAGATTCACCAGCTCCCGTCGAGGTGTTGCCCGCCATAGCTACCGTAAGCCCCCGGATAGAAGCGCAGGCCTCGGATAAGCGCCGGCGCTTATAAAAGGATGAGGGCGCTTATATCCGGTCCTCGATTATAAGCGCACCCCTAAAGGCTTACGGATTATAAGCGCCACCCTCTGAATTATTTTTAATATTTTTACTGGAAACGCTGTAACGAAACACAATTTTTGCATCCCAACATTCAGAAATTCGAATCCCTTCACCATCGCGCGACTCAATGCCTTCGCGTCCAGTCAGAATGACCTGTCATGGGGTTAATCTGACTCATTCTGACTGTGCGTGTTGGCAGAGAATCAGCCACTGCCAATTTACGCGAGATTCACATTCCAGCCCCCTACAATATCGATTCGATTCAAATCGCAAGGACGAGATGAACACTTTGGTGTAAAAAAACTAGATTTCATATATGTCATTTTATAAGCCCCGGCGCTTATAAAAATCCTCTATTATAAGCCCACCCCCCAAAAAACAGTGTTTTTTTATAACCCCAGGGGCGCTTCTATCCGGGGGCTGACGGTACCTATATCGAGGATCACTATAACGCAGCTCTGATACCAGCTTGTTGGTGTAAGGGCCTAATAAACTCAAGCTATTAAGACTTTATCAAACTTAAAACCTCTCCTCGGGGTCACTTCCAAGGGTCCTTGGGTGCCTGGTACAAGACCAGCCCCTATCCTCCGGTCCGAGATTGTAGAGAGAGGGATGAAGAATGACTTAGTCAAAATAACAAGAGTACCTTGAACGTCACGCAGCGTATCGTGCAGACCGTCGACCGGATTAAGCTGAGAATTTCCTATATCGAAGCTCACTCCAAGAGCTTTAAAATAAGCCAAGTTGTCTCGCGAAAAGTTCTGCCATTACGAAGTTATGGCTCGGACAGCGTTTGCCTAGCGTTGGAGTGCTAGCGTACTAGCGTTGACTCGGGTAGCATTCCGCCGTCGCACCGCGTAGAAAAGAAATTCCAGGAAGGGAGGAATTTGCTTGAATCAAATTGACTATATGCAGGAACAAACAGAGAAGGAATAAATAGCTCAAGCTAGCAAGGACCTTGGGAATCAACCTGGGAACAACCAGGGATGATCCCAAATAATTCCAAGCAACAGAACCAGCTTGGCTGGACAAAACAGCAGGTGGTAGGTTGGTAAACAACCTCTGGTTCTGTTTTTCCAACCTGGGAAAACAACAACCAGGTTCAGGTCCTAAAAACAAAACCTGTTTTGTCTTTGCCCAACCAGCCAAATGCTGGTTCCACTGGTTTCCCCTGGCCCTGTAGCATGCAGATACAGACAAACAACATCCAACCTTCACCTAAATTGTTCCTCTATAGTGTCTGCCCTGCTACACTATAGTCAACCAAACAAAACAGTACAATTTCGAGTTGGATAGAACTGAATCTGCACAATCAATTCAACTGAACCGCAAAGCTTCCATCTTGGGTTCCTTTGCGAGCTCGTCCTTTCTGCTTGTACTGTTCATAGCGTGTACAATGTTGTGCCGAAGCGCATAATGCGCGAGTACCTGCAAATGCTTCAAGCGAAAATTGTGAAAGCAAACAAACACACGAACATTCCATTCACACCCGAATGCATTCGCACACGCATACTCATACAAACAGACGGCAGGATGTCGTGCAATGTGAATTTGCACCCAACACCCCTCTGGGAGCCCAGTCCTTGCACATTACTCCACTGTTCTGCCCTGTCCAGCGGTTCCTTCTGGGTCACTGTCAGGTCTCCACCACCCCTCGTTCTCTACGAACTTGGTGAGCACTGCTATCTTCCAGGATGCGAGGGTTGACACCTTCACCCCTCGACGGCAACGCGTGGCGATCTGTACGTGCTCCCGGACCAGTCGCCACCTGGCCACGTTCACCCGTCAGCCTGGGTCGAGTCTTTACACACAGACTACTGCGCCTCCTCAGGTAGCTGCGTCTGCGTTTGCGTCAGGTCAGCTTGCTGCCCCCTGCTTGTGTCGCGCCCTGTCGCACCAGACGCTCCTTTGGCACCACCGTCTTGGTCACCCCTCTGTGGCACGCCTCCGTGGCATGCACTCTCATCTCCTTGTCTCTGGTCTTCCCAGGTCTGTGCCTCCCCTCCCACCGTCGCCTGCCCCTCCCTGCCTTCCCTGTGTTGAGGGGCGGCAGCGCGCCCCTCCTCACTCCTCCTTGTTCCCCCCGACAGAGGCACCCCTGCAGACTCTCCACCCGGACGTGTGGGGCCCAGCCCGCGTCCGTGGATAGGGTAACGAGCGGTACTTTCTGCTGGTTGTCGACGACTACTTGCGTTACACCACGGTCTTCCCCTTGTGACGCAAGGGGGAGGTCCCTGATATTCAGATCCCTTGGATCCGCGCTGTTCTTCTCCAGCTCCGCGAGCGCTTCGAGACGGACCTTCTAGTCCTGCGTCTGCACTCTGACAGAGGTGGTGATTTTTCCTCCGACCTCTTGTGGGCCTTTTGTCGTGCGGAGGGCATTCGCCAGACGTTCACGCTTCGGGCCTCTCCGCAGCAGAATTGGGTTGCTGAGCGCCGCATTGGCTTAGTCATGGAGCTAGCTCGTACCTCAATGATCCATGCGGTTGCCCCCCATTTTCTGTGGCCGTTTGCAGTCTAGTAGGCCGCGCATCAGCTCAACCTCTGGCCTCGTGTCTTCTTGCCGGAGACCTCGCCGGACGGGGGAGGTTGGCGTTGCGTCGGTGTTCCGGGTCTAGGGATGTCGAGCCTTTGTCCGCGATACGTCTGCGGACAAGCTCTCCTTTCGCGCCGTTCCCTGTGTCTTCCTTGGCTTTGTCCTTGACGCGTCTGGTTGTCAGTTTTACCCCCCCACCTCGCGCCGTGTCCTGCCCTCTCAAGAAGTCACGTTTGACGAGTCGGTTCCCTTTTACCGTCTCTTCCCCTACCGCACTGCCCCTCTTTCTCCTCCGCCGCTCTTCCTAGCACTAGGTCCTCCTCCGGTAGACCCACCCCCCCCTCAGGGTCCTGCTCCCTCATGTGTGTCCTCGGTAGACCCTGTCAAGCATGTCGAGGTAGCTGTCGACTCTAGTGCGTCTGCTGGTGGTGCGTCTGGAGGTGCTGAGCCTGCGGGTGCTGAGCCTGGGGGTGCTGAGCTTGAGCGTGCGGAGCCTCGGGGTGCTGAGCGTGGGGGTGCTGAGTCGGAGGGCGCGGAGCTTGGGGGTGCTGAGCCTACGGGTGCGGAGCCTGGGGGTGCTGAGCCTGAGCGTGCGGAGCCTGGAGGTACTGAGCCTGGGGGTGCTGAGCCTGAGTGTGTTGAGCCTGGACGCCCTTCTAGTGTCTTGTCGGGGCCGGAGTCTCTCTCTCCACTGCCGCTGCGCGAGTGGTTTGCTCGACGCTGGAGCCTCCGGAGTGGTGCTGCTGGAGGTACTGGAGCCGCTAGTCCCGAAGGTGCTCGTACTGGAGGTACTACATAGTTGCTGGAGGCGGTGGTGCTGCTGGAGCTGGAGCTGCTGGAGGTGCTGTTGGAGATGGAGCTGGAGGCGCTGGAGCTGTTTCTGCTGGTGGTGCTGCTGATGCTGGAGCTAGTGGTGCTGCAGGAGTTGAAGCTGGAGGCGCTGGAGCTGGTCTTGCTGGTGGTGCTGCAGGCGTTGGAGCTGGAGGCGCTAGAGCTGTTCTTGTTAGTGGTGCTGCTGGTGCTGGAGCTAGTGGTGCTACAGGAGTTGGAGCCAGAGACCCTGGAGCTGGGGGTGCTGGAGCTGTCTCTCCTGGTTCTGGTGGTGCTTCACGGCCACGGCCATACTTCGTTCCACTCCTTTAGCAGGTTCTTGTTCTTCCACCTTCTACAGGTACTACTCCTCCCTTACTGTGTCCGCTGCCTGACCAGTCGCAGTCGCAGTTACAGCTAGCCTCCCCACTGCCTGGTCCTTCTCCTTACACTGGGCCGACCGGAGGTCTTGCTGAGCATCGTGAGCCTGCGTCTCGTCCTACGTCGCCTGTTCGAGCTGCTCGCACTAGTCGTCGTGTTCCACGTACGCGTCCTCCTCCTGTCCCCGGCACGCACCAGATGGCACTTCGTCCTTCCTCTGTTCCACTACGTGTCCCTCTACCGTCTCCTCCTGCGTCCTCCCTTGCTGACGGTCCGAACCCGGAGTCTGACTGCCTTCGTGCTGCTAGTCCTACTGTCACGTGTCTCCTGGCTACTGTTGTCAGTGACCCTTCCTTTGAGTCCACTGCTACGTCCGCCTTAGTTGCTGAGCTTGTCGACTTTGCTGCTCGCTGTCGTCTAGACTACGCTGCTAGCCTTGTTGGTGAGTCTGAGTCTGTCTGTCCTCCGTCCGTCGGGGGTGACTGTGCTCTTGGCACGAACGTCCTTGAGGACAGGCAGGAGGACTTTGAGTGCTTTGCAGCTGCTGTACCTCATCTCATGTCCATGCTGATTGCACTTGAGGGAGACCCGGATGCACCAGATATCCCGACCCCGCGCTCTTACGCAGAGGCGATAGAGGGTCCCTACTCCTCTCAGTGGCAGTCAGCCATGGACGCAGAGATGGCATTCTGGAAGTCCACAGGCACTTACGTCGACGAGGTTCCCCCTCTTGGGGCGAACATCGTCGATGGCATGTGGATCTTCACGGTGAAGCAGCCGCCGAGTTCTCCACCTGTCTTCAAGGCACTTACGTTGCACGAGGCTTCAGTCAGCGACAGGGAGTTAACTTCTTCCAGACCTTCTCCTCCACCCCGAAGATTACCACTCTTTGGGTGCTGCTGCACGTCGCCGCTCAGCGTGACTACGAGCTTCACCCTCTTGACTTCAGCACTGCTTTCCTACAGGGCAGCCTGCACGAAGAGATCTGGCTGCGCCGCCCACCTGGCTTCACTGGGTCGTTTCCTGCAGGTACCCAGTGGAGCCTCCGGCAGCCAATCTACAGTCTCTGCCAGGCGCCTCGTGAGTGGTACGACACACTAAGGACAACTCTTGCGGCTCTTGGGTTCGCTCCTTCTACTGCTGGCCCGTCGCTGTTTCTACGCACGACCTGCCGCCGTTCTACATCCTCGTGTACGTCGACCACTTTGTCCTTGCCACTGCTGGACTAGCCCACGTGAAGTCCGAGCTGCAGAAGAGACACACGTGTACAGACCTGGGTGAGCTGCGCAGCTATCTTGGCTTGCAGATCACCCGGGACAGAGCACGGCGCACCAGTACCTTGACACAGTCACACATGGTGCAGCAGGTCCTTCAGCGCTTCTGTTTAACGTACTCCTCGCCACAAGCCACTCCTCTGCCTACGGGTCACTCGCTCCCAGCTCTGCCTTCGGATGAGTCCGTAGAGCCGAGTGGCCTGCATCCAGAGCTTGTGGGCTGCCTCATGTACCTGATGACTTGCACTTGACCTGACCTAGCATACCCTCTTAGCATCTTGGCACGCTACGTTGCGCCCGGGAGACATTGACCAGAGCACTGGAAGGCCACTAAGAGGGTGATGCGCTACTTGTGCAGTACGTCGAGCATGGGGCTCGTGCTTGGAGGACGGGCTCGAGCTGTCCTCACTGGTCACGCAGATGCTTCTTGGGTTGACGACTTGGCTACGCAGAGGTCGTCACAGAGTTACACCTTCAGCCTTGGTTCCGGTTATGTTTCGTGGCGGTCCACCCGCTCGTCTTCTGTTCTCAGCTCCAGTTGTGAGGCTGAGATCTACGCAGGGGCCATGGCTGCATAGGAGTTACACTGGCTCACCTACCTGCTGACCGACTTGGGAGAGCCGCCTCGTTCTCCTCCAGTTATGTACGCAGACAACAAGGCCATGATTGCCTTGTGTCAGGACCACAGCTTGGAGCACAGAACGAAACACATCGCTCTGCGCTACTTCCTTGCTCGAGAGTTGCAGCAGCGTGGTCAGCTTCGTCTTGTTTATGTGGCCTCTCAGGCCAACACTGCTGACATATTCACCAAGGCACTTCAACCTTGTGATCATCAGCGTTTCTGTACTGTTCTAGGCCTTGTGCATACTTTGCCTCACTTGCTCACTTCTTGACTTTGCTTATACTGTGATCTATATACCTATACCTTTATACTTACACTTGCTAGGTTGTGAACACTGTAGTGCTTGTTCTCCTATATAAATAACTCTGCATGTGAACTGGCCTTGTGGCCTTTTGCTTGTGCTCAGAATGCATGGTGACTTCGTGATTCACCCTGAGCTTGCTTTGCTGTTCTTGACTGGTCTTGTGACCTCTTGTTCTCCCCCACTTTGCCTATGGGGGTGTGTCAAACATATATGTTACTCATTGTGTAGGCTGTAGTGGGGTAGCCCATATGGGGTAGAACCCAAATTAGGGTTTGCTATTCTATCCTGCTGGTAGTTCATTCATTCCTGTTCGTTATTCTGATACATTATTGGTTATCTGCGGTTGGGTAGAACTATGTAGACTGTGCACACGCGAAAGGTTGCAAGCAAGTGATTAACATACAGAAACACTACAGCTCACACACACAAGATTAGCATGAATGGTGAACCAAATGGTCAGTGTGGATGATGAAACAAAAAGCCACATGGTTCACATCGATAAAGGACTTTCGTATACCATTACAGAATCATGTAGGTGATTTACGAATTAGTCTCGTGGGAATGTAGTGTTACCGTATGGGAAAAAAGTGTTTCGTGTTATGTACTACCTAAAGTGACCATGACTGTGTCAACACTCTTGACCGCCTTTCAGCAGCTCGCTGCCAAGATAGGGCTCAAGCTGCCGATGGCTGACCTGGAGGGTTTGAACATGCATGAAGCCGCCGACTCCACCGCTACAGCCCCACCGCCGGCTCGAACAGTCGGAGCATCAGCACAAGCAGCTCGTACAACGAGAGGTGCTCCCCACCCTTCTGCTGGTGGTCCTTCACATGTGCGTCTACCTAAACCCGCAACGAATCCAAGCAAGGTGCCAGCCCAAACAGCCCCATCTGGAGCATAAACGGTTGCGGCGGGTCATACAGGTACCGCATCCGGCGCTTCGTCCTTCGCGGCCTGTCGGTCTATTGCTGCAGCATGTGCCACTAGAGTAGCAGCGGATCAGCCAGGTGCCTCTGCTGGTGCTCCTGCACCTGGAACGGGTCAGCTAGGTGCCTCTGCTTGCACCTGGAGCGGGTCAGCCAGGTGCCTCTGCTGGTGCTCCTACAGCTGGAGAGGCACAGCCAGATGCAGCAGCTGGAATTCCAACCTCAACAGCGTGTCAGCCAAGTGTAGCAGCCGGTGTGTCTACAGCAGCGATAGGTCAGACAGGTGCAGCAGCCGGTGTTCCTTCAGCTGCGACGGGTCAGACAGGTGCAGTCGCCAAAAATCTTATGGCTGCGATGGGTCAGCCAGGTGCAACAGCCGGCTTTCTTATAGCTGCGACGGGTCAGACAGGTGCAGTAGCCGGAATTCCTACAGCAGCGACAAGTCAGACAAGTGCATCAGTCGGTGTTCCTACAACAGCAGCGGGTAATCCAGGTGCTGCAACGGTTGCTCCAACGACAACGCAGGCGCTGCCAGGCACGACCGCGTGGGAATCAATGGCATTTGCGGATCAGCAAGGGCCCTCCACAAGCGCTATAGCCATTTAGATATCGGATGCCGCCAAGAAAACAACATATACGTATCACCTGGGACTACGAGACCCCAGTGCTGCAACCGTGTCCCAGTCATCAGGAATCTGTTGCACCGCCCGGCCCGACTGTGTGTGCCCCTGGAGTAGATGCACGGGTTCAAACTGCCAAGGGGCGGCCTATCAACGCAGCTGTGGTTCAGTCAAGAAACGATGCCTAGGATATAGGGGGACCGCACACGGATCTCACCATCTTTCACCCAGGTGTGCTGGTCCAGGGAGCTATAGGGTCGGAAGCGGTGCGTGACACTGCAAGGGGAGCTGTTGTTCAAACGGGTTCCTCTGCATGGTCCTCATGCAAACAGTTTTTTGTCCCCTCTGCCTTTCCACCAAGGGTGTATATCCAGGGAGCTCTTGCACCAGGCGCAGTGGGGTTTGCTCCACATGCATATGGTGTTAAGCTGGTCGCCACTTTGGATCTGAAGTCGGGAAACGTTGCCTGGGATATAGGGGGACCGCATACGGATCTCACCATCTTTCACCCAGGTGTGCTGGTCCAGGGAGCTGTAGGGTCGGAAGCGGTGCGTGACACTGCAAGGGGAGCTGTTGTTCAAACGGGTTCCTCTGCATGGTCCTCATGCAAACTGTTTTTTGTCCCCTCTGCCTTTCCACCAGGGGTGTATATCCAGGGAGCTCTTGCACCAGGCGCAGTGGGGTTTGCTCCACATGCATATGGTGTTAAGCCGGTCGCCACTTTGGATCTGAAGTCGAGGCGGCAAGGTCAATAGCCGCAGCGTCGCATGTGATAATCATTGACAATCCAACGCGTGGCGATCTCATACCCTTATTTGCCAACAACAAGGCAAAGCTTCGAGGGTCTACGGCTGAACAGTATGAGGTTATGGTCCGAATGAAGTTCTGGCACAAGTGGGAGGAGTGGAGGGTTTATTGGCCGGCATCAAAGGCAAAGTATGACGAGAAAGTGCGGAGGGCAGAACGTAAGATAGCGGCACTTCAAAGGAGCTTGGGTGAGACTGATAATTGGCACGACAAAATGGCCAGAACGGGAGGTGAAAGAATTTCAGGAGCGGACACTGCAAATAAACAGGAGGGTTCGGGATCTAAGGACGCATAGTGCTTGTTGCGATCCACCCTGTGCTTGTTGTGCTTTGCTCGACTGGTCTTGTGACCTCTTGTTCTCCCCCACTTTGCCTATGGGGATGTGTCAAACTTATATAATATGGTCTATCTAGGCTGTAGTGGGGTAGACACTATAGGGTACAACATCTAGGTTTCCTACTTGTACTCACATTTTGCCTAGTCATTTCAGTCCTCGTTATTTCACAGGGAAACCCACGTGACGAGGGTGTGACAAGTGACTATTGCTTCATGGATAACGAACGCAACACTTACGACATTCCAGCACGTCATCAGTGTTCATACTGCAAACACCCAATGAAACATCCGTGACCCCTCCGTCCATTCCATGGTGTGTGCCGCGTTAAAGGGCCGTGAATGTTTACACCACACGACTCACCATTCCATACCAACCGCCGAGTAGTTCCCATTTCCCGAAACACTCATCCATCTCGATCGTAAACCAATACAACATTCATTATTTTATTACCCAGTCTCATTATTTTAGTGAGAACAAACGTATTTTAATAATCACCCATTGAAGCAAGGGTGCGGTTGTGTGTGTAGTGACAAGGCACTAAATCGTTGTAACAATATAACAGATTCCTACCACAAGTCTTCCGATCCAAAACTCCCAGACCATCCGACCCTGTCTAAGAAAATGACTCCAACTAAATGTTTCGGTATACCGGATGGTGTCCGAGTACGATATTCCACAAAAAAATAGGCAGTTATATAAACGATCGGACGTGAATAAACCTGCAAGTGCGTGTTAATCATGGGCAAGGAAATTTTTGTAATAGACGGGGGCAATCCCTTTGTATCGTGGAACCTTCCGTCACAACCATTTAGGCCATGACCTACTTAGTCAACTAGTGACTATGTTGGTAACTTTATCCCCTGCAGCAAACATTGGACTAGTACTTACCTAGTGTACCATCTTAAGTCTTAGATGCACTATTAGATGCTCAACTTTGATGCACTAAACTATATATGATTTAAAGGTTTTAGCCAATTGGCCTCGAAATTACTTGCCTACAAGTATTGTGTGAAACAAGTGAACAGGGATGAAAATGACTAAGTCAGAGTTGGGTACAAATACAACCCTAGAAAGCTGTACCCCATATGTGCTACCCCACTATAGCCTACAAACATGCATCAGCTATAATACTCTGACACACCCCCATAGGCTAAGTGGGGGAGAACAAGGGGTCACAAGACCAGTCAAGCAAAGCAAAGCAAAGCAAGCTCAGGGTGGATCACAAAGTCACCACACAGTCCGAGCACAAGAGCAGGGCCAGAGGCCAGTTCACATGCAGAAGTACAGACATATATATAAAACTAGACAAGCAAGAGCAGGTATATATATATGTCACAGTACAAGTGAAGTCAAGAGGAGAGCAAGTGAGGCAAGACAGGTACAAGACCCAGCTGGGTGCAAAAGCGCTGATGGTCACAAGGCGCGAGTGCCTTGGTGAACACATCAGCAGTGTTGGCCTCAGAGGCCACGTACGCAAGTCGCAACTGACCACGCTGCTGCAGCTCACGAGCAAGGAAGTAGCGGAGAGCAATGTGCTTCGTTCTGTGCTCCAAACGCTGCTCTCGACACAAGGCCAGCATGGCCTTGTTGTCTACGTACAGCACTGGAGGAGAACGAGGCGGCTCTCCAAGGTCAGTCAGCAGGTAGGTGAGCCAGCGAAGCTCCTGTGCAGCCATGGCCCCGGCGTAGATCTCAGCCTCACAACTGGAGCCGAGAACCGAAGACAAGCGAGTAGACCGCCACGAGACAGAGCCGGAACCAAGGCTGAAGGTGTAACCCTGTGACGACCGCTGCGTAGCCTGGTCGTCAGCCCAAGAAGCGTCCGCGTGGCCGGTAAGGACCACTGGACTCCGCCCTCCAAGCACTAGCCCCATGCCCGACGTACTGCACAGGTAGTGCAATACCCTCTTCGCTGCAGCCATGTGCTCCGGTCTGTGTCTCCCAGGAGCAACATAGCGTGCAAGAATGCTCAGAGGGTATGCAAGGTCAGGTCGTGTGCAGGTCATCAGGTACATGAGGCAGCCAACAAGCTCTGCATACGGACCACTCGACTCTACGGACTCATCCGAAGGCAGAGCTGAGAGTGAGTGGCGAGTAGGCAGAGGAGTGGCCTGAGGCGAGGAGTACGTGAAGCCGAAGCGCTGAAGGACCTGCTGCACCATGTGTGACTGAGTCAAGGTAATGGTGCGGCGTGCTCTGTCCCGAGTGATCTGCAAGCCAAGGTAGCTGCGCAGTTCACCCAGGTCTGTGCACGTGTGTCTCTTCAGCAGCTCGGACTTCACGTAGGCGAGTCCAGCAGTGTCCGCTGTGGCAAAGACCAAGTCGTCGACGTACACGAGGATGTAGAACGGCGGCAGGGAAGTGTCGGTGCGAAGAAACAGCGACGGGTCAGCAGTAGAAGGAGCAAACCCAAGAGCCGCAAGCGTAGTCCTCAGTGTGTCGTGCCACTCACGCGGTGCCTGGCGGAGACCGTAGACTGGCCGTCGGAGGCTCCACTGGGTGCCAGGAGGGAAAGTCCCAGTGAAGTCAGGTGGACGGCGAAGCCAGATCTCCTCGTGCAGGCTACCCTGCAAGAACGCAGTGCTGAAGTCGAGAGAGTGAAGCTCGTAGTCGCGCTGAGCGACTATGTGCAGCAGCACCCGAAGAGTAGTCATCTTCGGGGTGGGAGAGAAGGTCTGAAAGTAGTCAACTCCCTGCCGCTGACTGAAGCCACGAGCAACGTACCGTGCCTTGAAGACAGATGGAGAGCCCGGCGGCCGCTTCACCCTGAAGATCCACATGCCACTGACGATGTTCGCCCCAGGAGGGGGAACCGCGTCAACGTAGGTGCCTGTGGACTTCCAGGAAGCCATCTCTGCATCCATAGCTGTCTACCACTGAGAGGAGTAGGGACCCTCTACGGCCTCCGCGTAAGAACGCGGAGTCGGGATGTCTAGTGCATCCGGGTCTCCCTCAGGGGCAAGCAGTACAGACGCGAGATGAGGTGAAGCAGCCGCTAGACACTGTAACTCCTCCTGCCTGTCCTCTAGGACGTCCGTGCCAAGAGCACACTCACCCCCGACGGACGGAGGACAGACAGACGCAGACTCAGCAACAAGACTAGCAGCGTAGTCGAGACGACAACGAGCAGCAAAGTCGACGAGCTCAGCGACTAGAGCAGACGCAGCAGTGGACTCAAAAGAGGGGTCAGTGACGACAGTAGCAAGCAGACGCGTGACAGTAGGACTGGCAGCACGAAGAGAGTCCGACTCAGGGTCGGCAAGCGCAGGAAGAGAGGACTCAGGAGGAGAAGGCAAAGGGGCACGCAGAGGAGCAGTGGACGGACGCAAAGACATCCGGTGCGTGCCAGGGACAGGAGGAGGACGCTGACGCGAACTGCGACCACTAGCGCGAGCAGAACGAACAGGCGACGCGGGACGAGACGCAGGCTCACGACGCTCAGCAAGACCTCCAGTAGGACCAGTGTAAGGAGAGGGAGCAGGCAGTGGAGAGGAAGGCTCCAGCAGGGACTGCGACTAGACAGGCGGTGGACCCTCTACTAGAGGAGAAAGACCAAGAACCTGCTGCAGGAGCGGAACGAAGTACGGCCGAGGCCGCGCGGCAGCTCCAGATTAGCAGGGACAGCACCACCACCCTCAGCGACAGCACCAGCACCACCCACACCTCCAGCGGCAGGACCAACAGCAGTAGGCTCAGCACCAACGCCCTCAGCAGCTCCAGCTCCAGGAGGACCCGCAGGTCCAGCAGCTCCGGGACCGGCAGCACCCGCACCCTCGACGGTCGAAGAAGCTCCAGCTCCAGCTCCAGCAGCACCTCCAGACTCAGCAGCACGCCTCCAGCGGCGAGCGAACCACTCGCGCAGCTCCTGTGGAGAGAGGGGCTCCCGGCGAGACGCAGCAGCAGGAGAAACCCCAGGCTCAGCAGCTCCAGACGCAGCACCCCCAGGCTCAGCAGCTCCCAGCTCAGCACCCCCAGGCTCAGCAGCTCCCGACCCAGCACCTCCAGACCCAGCACCTCCAGGCACAGCACCCCCCGGCTCAGCACCCCCAGGCTCCGCACCCTCCGCAGTAGCACCCTCAGGCCCAGCACCCCCAGCAGTAGCACCCCCAGGCTCAGCACCCCCGCGCACAGCACCCCCAGAGTCAGCACCCCCAGGCTCAGCACCCGCAGCAGCACCAGAGTCACCAGTAACCTCGACCGGGTCAACGGCGTCTACCTGGGACACACCTGAGGGGGCAGGAACCTGAGGGGGGAGGGGGTCTACCGGGGGGGGAACCGGCACAAGGAAGTCCGGGGGAGGGGGGAGGGAAGGAGTGCGGTAGGGGAAGAGACGGTAGAAGGGGACTGACTCGTCGAACGTGACGTCCTGGGAGGACAGAACACGACGAGAGGAGGGGTGGTAAAACTGCCACCCTGGGGCGTCAGTGGGGAAGCCAAGGAAGACACAGGGAGCAGCACGAGGGGACAGCTTGTCCGCAGACAAGTCGCGGACAAACGCCCGAGATCCCCAGACACGGAACACAGACGCATCGCCAACCTTCCCCGTCCACAGCAAGGCTGGGGACATCGCAGGCCGAGAGACCCGGGGGTGAAGGTTGAGCTGATGCGCCGCGTACCTCACTGCAAACAGCCACAGAAAATGGGGGGCAGCCGCATGCATCATGGACGTACGAGCGACATCCATGACCATGCCAATGCGGCGCTCAGCAATCCCATTTTGCTGTGGTGAGTCCGGAAGCGTGAAGGTCTGGCGGATCCCCCGTGCACGACAGTAGTCTCGCAGAAGGCGAGAAGAGAACTCTCCGCCTCTGTCCGAGTGCAGACGCAGAACAGGAAAGTCTGAGCCGAAGCTCCTCCTGAGCTGGAGACGAGCCTCGCGGATCCAGTCGATCAGCACCTCAGTGACCTCACCCTTGCTGCGCAAGGGGAGGACTGTGGTGTAACGCGAGTAGTCGTCAACCACCAACAGGAAGTAGCGCTCGTAACCCTGCCCACCGACGGGGGCTGGGCCCCACACATCCATGTGAAGCGTCTGCAGGGGAGCCTCTGTCGGGGGGAAGTGGGAGGAGTGAGGAGTAGCCCGGAGGCGACCCTCGACACAGGGGACACAGGAAGGTCCTGGCCCAGAGGGGAGAGGAGGGAGAGACTGGGGAAGACCAGAGACAAGGACACGGGAAGCCATGCTCCGAAGACGGGGCAAGGAGGGATGGCCAAGACGGTGGTGCCACAGGAGAGTCTCGTGAGACAGGAGGCGACAAGAACAGGGGGCAGACTCAGGACCTGACCGGGACGCAGCAGCAAGTACCTGACCCGACGCAGCCACCTGACCAGACGCAGGGACAGGAGGAGACTCAACGGTCAGGGTGTAGAGACTCGACCCCGGCCGACGCGAGAACGTGGCCAGGTGTCGGCCTGTGCGTGCCTCCGTGCAGTGGGTCACCCGCTGACTCGCAGGAGTGAACTGGTGAACACCCCCATCCTGCAGGTCCGCTCCACTCACCAAGTTCGTGGAGAACGAGGGAAGGTACAGACCCGACAGGGTGCCCGAAGGGGCAGCCGGACACGGGAGGACAGTGGAGAAGTGAGACAGGACAGGACCTCCAGAGGGGTCAGCAAGGGAGACTGCAACCGGCCGGCCGAGCGGCGTAAGGGTAGTGCGGTCTCGAAAGAAGGAGCGAGAAGCTCCGGAGTCAAGTGTGAAAGTGAGGGAGGACGAGGACGACGCAGTACCTGAGAGCGCAGTCTCACCAGTACCTGAGAGCGCAGACGCACTGGCACCTAGAGCAGCAGCCTCACAAGCACCTAGCGCAGCAGTACCAATGCCCGGGTCGGGCTGGAAACAACGGTAACCCTCATTCTCCTCACTATAATCCACAACATACATAGCAGTAAGGATAGCATCAAAATCAAGATCAAAGATCGCTACACCAGCCCTGAGAAGCTCATCCCAGCGAGGGATCTCACTAGCCCCAGGGAACTGCTGACGCCAGGCGTCCGTCAGGCGGCCAAAGCAGCGCTGGGTGGCGTGGGCACCCCCACACTGCTCACCCGCGCGGTCGCCGGAACGAAGAACGTAGGTGCAGGGACCAGTACCCCCACCCCTCTGACGCCCAGCGTACCACTCACGAAGCTGCTGAGGCGGAGGAAGTCCCGCGAGCGCTGCTGCTGCTGCCGCTGCGAGCGCTGGCCACCACCACCGCCGCTACGCTGTTGGGTACCACCCCGACCAGCTCCACCTCCTCCACCACCACCGCCTCCTCCGCTGCCGCCTCCACCGCCTCCACCTCCGCCGCCTCCACCTCCGCCGCTGCCTCCACCACCACCGCTGGCACCACCACCACCGTCTCCGCCGCTGCTGCCACCACCACCACCACCCCCGCCACTAGTCCCGCCGCCACCCCCACTCCCTCCGCCGCCACCGCCGCCACCGCCACCGCCCCCTCCAGTTCCACCCGCGCCCTTGCCCCCCTTGCCCTTGCTGGAGCGACGTCTCCCACTAGGGGTAGACGCCGCGCCGACCGACTCAAGACCAAGCAGGTCGGCAGCAGCAGCAGAGGCAACTGAGGGCAGCAAGGGGGAAGGAGAGCACCCCTCAAAGATGGGGGTGCGAGGGTCACCACGAGAAGCACCTACAGCGACTATGCTCTTCTTCGCTGCGAGGAGGGCCTTCTCGAGGAGGTCGACGGTGAGGGTGGTGGGACAGACTGCGAGAAAGTGGTCCCTGACGACGCGAAGGGAGTCAGGGAGGCGCGCGACTACGTAGTAGAGAGCGATGTACATGGGGGGTGGGTTCTTAGCGCAGAACTCAGCAGGAAGGGCGGCGCGGTAGCGAGTGTCACTAGTGCGGAGGTGCGTAATGAGGTCAGCAACAGTGGGAAAGGCAGAGAGGTCAGGAAAGAGGTAGGGAAGCATGAGACGGCTCAGTGCAGCAGTGGCAGGGGAGGAGTAGCGCGCAACTACAGCGTCGTACAAGGTCTGAGCACTCTTGTACTGACTAAAGTGCGCACGCTCAGAGGTAGGGAGGTGGCGACGCACAGCAAGACGTGCAGCAGCATCGCGGGTGGCCCACTGAGAGCGGACAGTGGGATCAGCATCAGCAGCAGGAGCAGGAGAGGCGCCAGAGGTGAGGTCAAAGAGAGAAAGGTCGTCAGCCCTGTCGCACTGTAAGAACAGCTGCAGGTCGTCTAACCAGACCTCAAAATCAATGGCGCGACCCTCAGCGTCAAAAGTTAGGACACTAGGGGTAGCCATGGCGACGACAGCGACGCAGTGCAAGCAGTAGGGAAAGAGCTCGCAGTGTCTGTGGGACTGTGCTCACCAGGCAGGGTAGGTCGTGCAGCTCTGCAGAAAGGCGGCTCAGCGACCGGGCGGCTCGGGTGCACAGCGGCTTGGCTCCCGGGCGGCTCGGCGGCTGGGCGGCTCGGGCGCAGGGCGGCTCGGCTCCCGGGCGGCTCGGCCGCAGGGCGGCTCGGGTGCAGGGCGGCTCGGCTCCCGGGCGGCTCGGCGGCAGGGCGGCTCGGGTCCCGGGCGGCTCGGCGTTGGGCGGCTCGGCTCCCGGGCGGTTCGGCTGCTGGGGCGGCTCTGCTGCTGGGGCGGCTCGGCCGGGAGATGCAGGGGCGGGGCCGTCAGGTGCAGCGGCGGGTCGACCGGTGCAGCGGCGGGCCGGCAGGTGCAGCGGCGGGGCCGTAGGGTGCAGCGGCGGGCCGACCAGGTGAGGCGGCGGGCCGTAGGGTGCAGCGGCGGGCCGTAGGGTGCAGCGGCGGGCCGGCAGGTGCAGCGGCGGGGCCGTCAGGTGAAGCGGCGGGCCGCTGGGTGCAGCGGCAGGCCGGCAGGTGAGCGGCGGGCCGGCAGGTGCAGCGGCGGGGCCGTCAGGTTAGGCGGCGGGCCGTAGGGTGCAGCGGCGGGCCGTAGGGTGCAGCGGCGGAGCCGGCGGTGGGGCCGCGTCAGTGGAGGCGGCGGGGCCGCGTCAAGCAGGCGGCGGGGCCGCGACGAAGCGGGCGGCAGGGCCGCGTCAGAGCCGGCGGCGGGGCCGCGTCAGTGGAGGCGGCGGGGCCGCGACGAAGCGGGCGGCAGGGCCGCGTCAGAGCCGGCGGCGGGGCCGCGTCAAGCAGGCGGCGGGGCCGCGATCAGGAGGGGTGGCGGGGCCGCGTCTGAGGGACAGCGGGGCCGCGAGGGAAATGGCGACCCGAGGGGTCGCTAAAAAAAAAGGCGCGCCTCGGGGCACGCTTCGGTGGGCCCTAAAAAAAACGGTCCTAAGGAAGGACCCGCTCTATACCATGTGAAACAAGTGAACAGGGATGAAAATGACTAAGTCAGAGTTGGGTACAAATACAACCCTAGAAAGCTGTACCCCATATGTGCTACCCCACTATAGCCTACAAACATGCATCAGCTATAATACTCTGACATATTGTTCGTGACAAAGTTTGAAGAAAGAAAGAGGGTTGAACTAGCAAGAATGAGGATACAAATAGCAAACCCTAGAAGGGTTGTACTCGCTATAGAGCACCCCACTACAGGCTAGAACAATAAGATAATATTCTGACACACCCCCATAGCCAAAGTGGGGTGTAATCAGCAGAGCAGGCAAAGCAATACAAGCTCAGGGTGGATCACAATGTCACCACACATTCTGAGCACAAGTTCAAGAAGAAATAGTTTAGAGTTCACAATTATAAGCAAAGCTAGTGGTAGTCACAACGGGCAAGTGAGGAGGAGGAGGGAGAGTGAGGGGAGAGGAGATAGGAGGCGACGGCTGAAGCTGCAGACACACGGGCAACAGGAGGCAGACTGGCACAGCGGCTACCGGACAGCGCCCGGACTACAGGAGTAACAGGCCCCGCGGCTCAAATAGCGGCGGACGGGCAACGGACCCACAGGCGGCTGGCGTAGAAGTCTAGCTCACTGGGCTACCGGGACAGCGCCCCGGACTACAGGTGCTGCTGACGACAAACTGGCAACCTCCGCTCATCCTCCCGCACACAGTCCCACCCCCCTGATACACACCCACTGCTACACCGCTAGCTCTACTCCCACGCACCCCCCTTAAACCCTAAACCCCAGTCTCCCACATAACCACCCCCCTCAGCGACAGCTGCAGCAGTGGGAGACGAAGGAGGAGGAGGAGCAAAGGGAGGAAGGCACACCGATCACCCCCATACCCGCCACCCCACAGCAAGCGGCCCCCTCAGGTCGCCTCGACGGACGACGGGAAATGGGGGGGAGGGGAGAAAGGGGCCCACCACGGACCTGAGAGAGTCGCAGGTGGGGGAACGGGGCCGGGGCCGGGGCCGCGAGTAGGGCGACGGGGCCGCGCGGGCGGCGACGGTGCCGCGGCGGGTGGGGAGGGGGTCGCTGCGGGCGGCGACAGGGCCGCACGGGCGGCGACAGGGCCGCTGCGGCGGCGACGGGGCCGCTCGGGCGGCGAAGGGGCCGCGGCGGGTGGGGACGGGGTCGCTGCGGGCGGCGACGGGGCCGCACGCGACACCCCAGACCGTCGTAACGGACGGGCGGGGGCCGCGCGCGGCTCCCCTGGGCGGCGCGACGGGGCAGCGGGCGGCGCGCCAGAGAAGAAAGGGGCCGCGCGCCGAAGGTGGCGGGGCCGCGACCGGAGTAGGGCGGCGGGGCCGCGACGGGTCCCCGTCGCCCGTCGCGACGCCTCCAGAGCGGGACGCGGCGAACGCCGCGAGGCAGACGCCCGCCGCGCGCCTCGGGGCGCACAGCGGGCAGAGAACCGCCGCGCGCCTCGGGGCGCACGGCGGGAGGAAAAAGTAGCAGCGGAAGCGAGGTGGGAACACACCCACAGGATCGATCCAAGGGGATCGACCTGCTCTGATAGCATGACAAAGTTTGAAGAAAGAAAGAGGGTTGAACTAGCAAGAATGAGGATACAAATAGCAAACCCTAGAAGGGTTGTACTCGCTATAGAGCACCCCACTACAGGCTCGAACAATAAGATAATATTCTGACAGTTGGCATGTTAATCGTTTGTACCCCCTATATGCAAATGGTTGGTAGTCTTAGATAAGGTTTCACTTTTAACGAACAGTGGCTTGTTCGCGATCTTGATGGCGCTCTGGTTGTCGCAGTGGGAAGGTTAGGCAATGTTGGGATTTCTGCATCTTGTTTCATACACCCATCATGTTTCATATACCCATTAATTCTTTGTGGTTAATTCATAGCTGGGTATGTACCTTGCTGGGGTACCTCGAAGTACTGCAATATAGAAGAGCACAATAAAGGAAAGTAAAGTCAGGTAAAACATGGTAGACCGTGTTGTGGTTGTTACATGCAGCAGGACCCCAAACACCAGGTAAGTTAACTCGCCTTAAGCGCTCGGCTACTCACGCGTGCGAGCCTTTCAGTCACTTCTATCCATGGCAGATCAGGAAAGGCTTTTTTAAGGGCCCGCCCAAGAAGCCTGCGGATTGATCACGACGAATTGGGTTATACAACCGAGTTCTAACTTGAGCACAAAAGGTGACGCCAAACCCCGAACTCACTCGTTGATGTCCCTAAACACAGCTTTGCACATGTTGAAGTGGACGCATGCAGAGTCGTGAACTGGTTCTTGTGGCGTCTTGGCCTGGTATTCGTCCTTTGTTAGCAGCAGCAGCAGACGGGGGTCGCTCTGCCCGTGCACGCCCTCCCCTGCCCCTCGTCGCACTGCCCCGTGCACGCCCTGCCCTACGTCGCGCTGCCCGCACACGCCCTGCCCTGTCCGTTGCGTCACCCTAGGGCACGCGCGCCGCTCATGCCCGGCCTATCGCGTCGCCCCAATGCCCGCGCGCCGCCCTGCAGCCTGTCCGCACACCGCCCTGCTAGCCAAGCGCCGCCTTGCCCTACCAGCGCGCCGCCCTCCAGCCTGCCCTCGCGCCCCTTGCTAGCCCCGCGCCTCCCTGCCCGCGTGCCGCCTTGCTCTGCCCGCAAGCCGCCCTGGTGGCCACTGTGCTGCCCTGCCCTACCCTAGGCGCTGCCCTTCCTTGGCCGTTCGCCACCCTGCCGTGTGCGTTTCCCTAGTGCACACGCGCCGCCCTGCTCGTCACGCGCCACCCTGCTCTGCCCGCTATGGCTACTCTCAGTGCTCTCACTTTCGATCCTGAGGGTCGTCCGATCCAGTTCGATACGTGGTTTGATGACTTACAGCTATACCTAGTGATTCTAGAGAGAGCGTTTCTTTGTTTGATCACAAGTCTGGGGCCTTTCTAGCCCCTCCTGGTATAGCTCACATTGCGACTCGCTCACAATGGCTTACCCGTGACGCTGCTGCTCACTTAGCCATTCGCAACCACGTGCGGTTAGCCGAACGCGCTCATTTTGGCTAGCATAAGACTGCTAAAGCTATGTACGACGCTCTAGTCGCTCGTTAATCTTCCCCTGCCAATGCTGCTCTTGGCCGCCTTTGCCACAGTCGACGATTTAGTCACCCACCTATGCACCAGCGACACTCGCTACTGCGCCGCGCTTTCTAGACAAGAACCCCCCCCCCCCCCCCCCCCCCATGTACATCGCTCTCTACTTCATAGTCACCCGCCTCCCTGACTCTCTTAGCGCAATCGGAGACCTCTTTCTCGCCATGGACTCCACAGACCTCACGGTCGACCTGCTCGAGAAGCACCTCCTTGCAGCTGAGGCTAGCATAGTTATTGTAGGTGCTGCTCGTGGCACTCCTCGCACTCCCTTCTTCGAGGGGTCTTACCCCTTCCCCCTTGCCCCCTCCTACGATTCTGCTGCTGCTCTTCACTTCCTTCAAGCTGAGGAGGTCGGGGCTGCGTCTGCTCCTAGTGGGAGGCGCCGCAGCGGCAGGGGCAAGGGGCGATGGTGGAGGTGGCAGTGGTGGCGGAGGGAATGGTGGTGGGAGTGGAGGCGTTGGTGGCGTCAATGGGGGCGGCATTGAGGGTGGTGGCAGTGGAAGTGGTGGCGGCATTGGGAGTGGTGGCAGTCCCACCCACCCCGTGCCCCGCGTCACACCCACCCACCCACCCCATGCCACGTCTCCCCCCACCTACCTGACATGCGTCACCTCGTCACGCGCCGCTCCCGTGTACCCGTCCAAGCCGCCACGTCAGCCCCAAGCCTCACATCCCGCCACGTCACACCCTCCACCATTAGCCACGTCAGGGAACAACCAGCCCCACGTGCCCCACGTCACACCCACCCACCCACCCCATGCCACGTCTCCCCCCACCCACCTGAATCGATAAATATTGAGGGTTCTAAAAAGAAAAACATTCATTTTGGGCTCAATATTTGGGCCCAAGTGAACCGATAATATTGAGGGTTATAATGTGCCGCTCTTATCCTTTGAGAAAAGGTTGCTGTGGGGGGTACCGTGGCAAGTTTTAGTGGAAGAGGAGGTATCAACATTTCTTTCACCAAGTGTCCAGAACGATACTTTCTTCATTTCCTATCTGCCACAGTAGATTCGCTTGCTACCTGTTCGTCTATTGCCACTTGTCCTTCCGAATCATTCGTGTCACTTGTTTTTGTGGATGTGTCATCTTCTCTTACCGTTTCTTGTGGGTGTCACAGTTAACAGACTGTTCCACTGCATCGTACATGAAATGTGAGCTTCGTTTTACCATCCGTCTCAAGACCATTGTTAGGAATGGGTTGCAGAGCAAGCTGCATAGCAAAATGGAGGATTCACTTCGAGGTTTCTTCAGAGAGTTGTAAGCAAGCTGTTGCTCACTTTGACAGGAACAATCTTATGAAAGTAGATTCTGTACTATGCAAGAACAGAGACCTTTACATGGAAACCTGCTTGTCAGGCTTCTCTACCAGGCAGACAAAGCCAACAAGAAACACGCACGGAGACACCTAGGGGACAAGTGCGGATCTTATTAGGTACATATTAGTCTATGCCACAGGAGGCCGTGAAAAATGGGGGGAAGCTGTGGCGCTGTTTAGGGGGCGGCGACGTTGGCGAGGGCCTTGGGCGCGATTTCAACGCCGTTGGCCTGGCTGGGTGAGGAGTTTTCAACCTGCAGCGAGAGGAGCGTCTCCTCCCACTCCTTGGCGAGGCCCTTCCATGACCGGGACATGGTTGCAGCATTGGGGTCTCGTAGTCCCAGGTGATACGTATCTGTTGTTTTCTTGGCGGCATCCGATATCTAAATGGCTGTAGCGCTTGTGGAGGGCCCTTGCTGATCCGCAAATGCCATTGATTCCCACGCGGTCGCGCCTGGCAGCGCCTGCGTTGTCGTTGGAGCAACCGTTGCAGCACCTGGATTACCCGCTGCTGTTGTAGGAACACCGACTGATGCACTTGTCTGACCTGTCGCTGCTGTAGGAATTCCGGCTACTGCACCTGTCTGACCCGTCGCAGCTATAGGAAAGCCGGCTGTTGCACCTGGCTGACCCATCGCAGCCATAAGAATTTTGGCGACTGCACCTGTCTGACCCGTCGCAGCTGAAGGAACACCGGCTGCTGCACCTGTCTGACCCGTCGCAACTGAAGGAACACCGGCTGCTGCACCTGTCTGACCTATCGCTGCTGTAGAGACACCGGCTGCTGCACTTGGCTGACACGCTGTTGAGGTTGGAATTCCAGCTGCTGCATCTGGCTGTGCCTCTCCAGCTGTAGGAGCACCGGCAGAGGCACCTGGTTGACCCGCTCCAGGTGCAAGCAGAGGCACCTAGCTGACCCGTTCTAGGTGCAGGAGCACCAGCAGAGGCACCTGGCTGATCCGCTGCTACTCTAGTGGCACATGCTGCAGCAATAGACCGACCGGCCACGAAGGACGAAGCGCCGGATGCGGTACCTGTGTGACCCGCCGCAACCGTTTATGCTCCAGATGGGGCTGTTTGGGCTGGCACCTTGCTTGGATTCGTTGCGGGTTTAGGTAGACGCACATGTGAAGGACCACCAGCAGAAGGGTGGGGAGCACCTCTCGTTGTACGAGCTGCTTGTGCTGATGCTCCGACTGTTCGAGCCGGCGGTGGGGCTGTAGCGGTGGAGTCGGCGGCTTCATGCATGTTCAAACCCTCCAGGTCAGCCATCGGCAGCTTGAGCCCTATCTTGGAAGCGAGCTGCTGAAAGGCGGTCAAGAGTGTTGACACAGTCATGGTCACTTTAGGTAGTACATAACACGAAACACTTTTTTCCCATACGGTAACACTACATTCCCACGAGACTAATTCGTAAATCACCTACATGATTCTGTAATGGCATACGAAAGTCCTTTATCGATGTGAACCATGTGGCTTTTTGTTTCATCATCCAGACTGACCATTTGGTTCACCATTCATGCTAATCTTGTGTGTGTGAGCTGTAGTGTTTCTGTATGTTAATCACTTGCTTGCAACCTTTCGCGTGTGCACACTCTACATAGTTCTACCCAACTGCAGATAACCAATAATGTATCAGAATAACGAACAGGAATGAATGAACTACCAGCAGGATAGAATAGCAAACCCTAATTTGGGTTCTACCCCATATGGGCTACCCCACTACAGCCTACACAATGAGTAACATATATGTTTGACACACCCCCATAGGCAAAGTGGGGGAGAACAAGAGGTCACAAGACCAGTCAAGAACAGCAAAGCAAGCTCAGGGTGAATCACGAAGTCACCATGCATTCTGAGCACAAGCAAAAGGCCACAAGGCCAGTTCACATGCAGAGTTATTTATATAGGAGAACAAGCACTACAGTGTTCACAACCTAGCAAGTGTAAGTATAAAGGTATAGGTATATAGATCACAGTATAAGCAAAGTCAAGAAGTGAGCAAGTGAGGCAAAGTATGCACAAGGCCTAGAACAGTACAGAAACGCTGATGATCACAAGGTTGAAGTGCCTTGGTGAATATATCAGCAGTGTTGGCCTGAGAGGCCACATAAACAAGACGAAGCTGACCACGCTGCTGCAACTCTCGAGCAAGGAAGTAGCGCAGAGCGATGTGTTTCGTTCTGTGCTCCAAGCTGTGGTCCTGACACAAGGCAATCATGGCCTTGTTGTCTGCGTACATAACTGGAGGAGAACGAGGCGGCTCTCCCAAGTCGGTCAGCAGGTAGGTGAGCCAGTGTAACTCCTATGCAGCCATGGCCCCTGCGTAGATCTCAGCCTCACAACTGGAGCTGAGAACAGAAGACGAGCGGGTGGACCGCCACGAAACATAACCGGAACCAAGGCTGAAGGTGTAACTCTGTGACGACCTCTGCGTAGCCAAGTCGTCAACCCAAGAAGCATCTGCGTGACCAGTGAGGACAGCTCGAGCCCGTCCTCCAAGCACGAGCCCCATGCCCGACGTACTGCACAAGTAGCGCATCACCCTCTTAGTGGCCTTCCAGTGCTCTGGTCAATGTCTCCCGGGCGCAACGTAGCGTGCCAAGATGCTAAGAGGGTATGCTAGGTCAGGTCAAGTGCAAGTCATCAGGTACATGAGGCAGCCCACAAGCTCTGGATGCAGGCCACTCGGCTCTACGGACTCATCCGAAGGCAGAGCTGGGAGCGAGTGACCCGTAGGCAGAGGAGTGGCCTGTGGCGAGGAGTACGTGAAGCAGAAGCGCTGAAGGACTTGCTGCACCATGTGTGACTGTGTCAAGGTACTGGTGCGCCGTGCTCTGTCCCGGGTGATCTGCAAGCCAAGATAGCTGCGCAGCTCACCCAGGTCTGTACACGTGTGTCTCTTCTGCAGCTCGGACTTCACGTGGGCTAGTCCAGCAGTGGCAAGGACAAAGTGGTCGACGTACACGAGGATGTAGAACGGCGGCAGGTCGTGCGTAGAAACAGCGACGGGCCAGCAGTAGAAGGAGCGAACCCAAGAGCCGCAAGAGTTGTCCTTAGTGTGTCGTACCACTCACGAGGCGCCTGGCAGAGACTGTAGATTGGCTGCCGGAGGCTCCACTGGGTACCTGCAGGAAACGACCCAGTGAAGCCAGGTGGGCGGCGCAGCCAGATCTCTTCGTGCAGGCTGCCCTGTAGGAAAGCAGTGCTGAAGTCAAGAGGGTGAAGCTCGTAGTCACGCTGAGCGGCGACGTGCAGCAGCACCCAAAGAGTGGTAATCTTCGGGGTGGAGGAGAAGGTCTGGAAGAAGTTAACTCCCTGTCGCTGACTGAAGCCTCGTGCAACGTAAGTGCCTTGAAGACAGGTGGAGAACTCGGCGGCTGCTTCACCGTGAAGATCCACATGCCATCGACGATGTTCGCCCCAAGAGGGGGAACCTCGTCGACGTAAGTGCCTGTGGACTTCCAGAATGCCATCTCTGCGTCCATGGCTGACTGCCACTGAGAGGAGTAGGGACCCTCTATCGCCTCTGCGTAAGAGCGCGGGGTCGGGATATCTGGTGCATCCGGGTCTCCCTCAAGTGCAATCAGCATGGACATGAGATGAGGTACAGCAGCTGCAAAGCACTCAAAGTCCTCCTGCCTGTCCTCAAGGACGTTCGTGCCAAGAGCACAGTCACCCCCGACGGACGGAGGACAGACAGACTCAGACTCACCAACAAGGCTAGCAGCGTAGTCTAGACGACAGCGAGCAGCAAAGTCGACAAGCTCAGCAACTAAGGCGGACGTAGCAGTGGACTCAAAGGAAGGGTCACTGACAACAGTAGCCAGGAGACACGTGACAGTAGGACTAGCAGCACGAAGGCAGTCAGACTCCGGGTTCGGACCGTCAGCAAGGGAGGACGCAGGAGGAGACGGTAGAGGGACACGTAGTGGAACAGAGGAAGGACGAAGTGCCATCTGGTGCGTGCCGGGGACAGGAGGAGGACGCGTACGTGGAACACGACGACTAGTGCGAGCAGCTCGAACAGGCGACGTAGGACGAGACGCAGGCTCACGATGCTCAGCAAGACCTCCGGTCGGCCCAGTGTAAGGAGAAGGACCAGGCAGTGGGGAGGCTAGCTGTAACTGCGACTGCGACTGGTCAGGCAGCGGACACAGTAAGGGAGGAGTAGTACCTGTAGAAGGTGGAAGAACAAGAACCTGCTAAAGGAGTGGAACGAAGTATGGCCGTGGCCGTGAAGCACCACCAGAACCAGGAGAGACAGCTCCAGCACCCCCAGCTCCAGGGTCTCTGGCTCCAACTCCTGTAGCACCACTAGCTCCAGCACCAGCAGCACCACTAACAAGAACAGCTCTAGCGCCTCCAGCTCCAACGCCTGCAGCACCACCAGCAAGACCAGCTCCAGCGCCTCCAGCTTCAACTCCTGCAGCACCACTAGCTCCAGCATCAGCAGCACCACCAGCAGAAACAGCTCCAGCGCCTCCAGCTCCATCTCCAACAGCACCTCCAGCAGCTCCAGCTCCAGCAGCACCACCGCCTCCAGCAACTATGTAGTACCTCCAGTACGAGCACCTTCGGGACTAGCGGCTCCAGTACCTCCAGCAGCACCACTCCGGAGGCTCCAGCGTCGAGCAAACCACTCGCGCAGCGGCAGTGGAGAGAGAGACTCCGGCCCCGACAAGACACTAGAAGGGCGTCCAGGCTCAACACACTCAGGCTCAGCACCCCCAGGCTCAGTACCTCCAGGCTCCGCACGCTCAGGCTCAGCACCCCCAGGCTCCGCACCCGTAGGCTCAGCACCCCCAAGCTCCGCGCCCTCCGACTCAGCACCCCCACGCTCAGCACCCCGAGGCTCCGCACGCTCAAGCTCAGCACCCCCAGGCTCAGCACCCGCAGGCTCAGCACCTCCAGACGCACCACCAGCAGACGCACTAGAGTCGACAGCTACCTCGACATGCTTGACAGGGTCTACCGAGGACACACATGAGGGAGCAGGACCCTGAGGGGGGGGTGGGTCTACCGGAGGAGGACCTAGTGCTAGGAAGAGCGGCGGAGGAGAAAGAGGGGCAGTGCGGTAGGGGAAGAGACGGTAAAAGGGAACCGACTCGTCAAACGTGACTTCTTGAGAGGGCAGGACACGGCGCGAGGTGGGGTGGTAAAACTGACAACCAGACGCGTCAAGGACAAAGCCAAGGAAGACACAGGGAACGGCGCGAAAGGAGAGCTTGTCCGCAGACGTATCGCGGACAAAGGCTCGACATCCCTAGACCCGGAACACCGACGCAACGCCAACCTCCCCCGTCCGGCGAGGTCTCCGGCAAGAAGACACGAGGCCAGAGGTTGAGCTGATGCGCGGCCTACTAGACTGCAAACGGCCACAGAAAATGGGGGGCAACCGCATGGATCATTGAGGTACGAGCTAGCTCCATGACTAAGCCAATGCGGCGCTCAGCAACCCAATTCTGCTGCGGAGAGGCCCGAAGCGTGAACGTCTGGCGAATGCCCTCCGCACGACAAAAGGCCCACAAGAGGTCGGAGGAAAACTCACCACCTCTGTCAGAGTGCAGACGCAGGACTAGAAGGTCCGTCTCGAAGCGCTCGCGGAGCTGGAGAAGAACAGCGCGGATCCAAGGGATCAGAAGATCAGGGACCTCCCCCTTGCGGCACAAGGGGAAGACCGTGGTGTAACGCAAGTAGTCGTCGACAACCAGCAGAAAGTACCGCTCGTTACCCTATCCACGGACGCGGGCTGGGCCCCACACGTCCGGGTGGAGAGTCTGCAGGGGTGCCTCTGTCGGGGGGAACAAGGAGGAGTGAGGAGGGGCGCGCTGCCGCCCCTCGACACAGGGAAGGCAGGGAGGGGCAGGCGACGGTGGGAGGGGAGGCACAGACCTGGGAAGACCAGAGACAAGGAGATGAGAGTGCATGCCACGGAGGCGTGCCACAGAGGGGTGACCAAGACGGTGGTGCCAAAGGAGCGTCTGGTGCGACAGGGCGCGACACAAGCAGGGGGCAGCAAGCTGACCTGACGCAAACGCAGACGCAGCTACCTGAGGAGGCGCAGTAGTCTGTGTGTAAAGACTCGACCCAGGCTGACGGGTGAACGTGGCCAGGTGGCGACTGGTCCGGGAGCACGTACAGATCGCCACGCATTGCCGTCGAGGGGTGAAGGTGTCAACCCTCGCATCCTGGAAGATAGCAGTGCTCACCAAGTTCGTAGAGAACGAGGGGTGGTGGAGACCTGACAGTGACCCAGAAGGAACCGCTGGACAGGGCAGAACAGTGGAGTAATGTGCAAGGACTGGGCTCCCAGAGGGGTGTTGGGTGCAAATTCACATTGCACGACATCCTGCCGTCTGTTTGTATGAGTATGCGTGTGCGAATGCATTCGGGTGTGAATGGAATGTTCGTGTGTTTGTTTGCTTTCGCAATTTTCGCTTGAAGCATTTGCAGGTACTCGCGCATTATGCGCTTCGGCACAACATTGTACACGCTATGAACAGTACAAGCAGAAAGGACGAGCTCGCAAAGGAACCCAAGATGGAAGCTTTGCGGTTCAGTTGAATTGATTGTGCAGATTCAGTTCTATCCAACTCGAAATTGTACTGTTTTGTTTGGTTGACTATAGTGTAGCAGGGCAGACACTATAGAGGAACAATTTAGGTGAAGGTTGGATGTTGTTTGTCTGTATCTGCATGCTACAGGGCCAGGGGAAACCAGTGGAACCAGCATTTGGCTGGTTGGGCAAAGACAAAACAGGTTTTGTTTTTAGGACCTGAACCTGGTTGTTGTTTTCCCAGGTTGGAAAAACAGAACCAGAGGTTGTTTACCAACCTACCACCTGCTGTTTTGTCCAGCCAAGCTGGTTCTGTTGCTTGGAATTATTTGGGATCATCCCTGGTTGTTCCCAGGTTGATTCCCAAGGTCCTTGTTAGCTTGAGCTATTTATTCCTTCTCTGTTTGTTCCTGCATATAGTCAATTTGATTCAAGCAAATTCCTCCCTTCCTGGAATTTCTTTTCTACGCGGTGCGACGGCGGAATGCTACCCGAGTCAACGCTAGTACGCTAGCACTCCAACGCTAGGCAAACGCTGTCCGAGCCATAACTTCGTAATGGCAGAACTTTTCGCGAGACAACTTGGCTTATTTTAAAGCTCTTGGAGTGAGCTTCGATATAGGAAATTCTCAGTTTAATCCGGTCGACGGTCTGCACGATACGCTGCGTGACGTTCAAGGTACTCTTGTTATTTTGACTAAGTCATTCTTCATCCCTCTCTCTACAATCTCGGACCGGAGGATAGGGGCTGGTCTTGTACCAGGCACCCAAGGACCCTTGGAAGTGACCCCGAGGAGAGGTTTTAAGTTTGATAAAGTCTTAATAGCTTGAGTTTATTAGGCCCTTACACCAACAAGCTGGTATCAGAGTGTCACAACTTATATTTGTAACTGCCTGTAGCTGTAGTTAGTGTAGTTATTTAAACTTTGTATTGGTGGTGCACCTTATGTGTTTCCTTTGCTATATGTACTTCAAAACTATAGTGAAGCCACACATTCTCCCAACTTCTCTTCAACTCACTCGATACTCTCCCCTAGGGCAAAACCCGCTCGACACCTAAGTACGGGCCTAGGTTACTAAGCCTAGGCCCATTCTTTCAACTTAGCCTATTACTCTCGACATGTTATCGGAGCTTTTTACGACCTGGCCTGTGGGCCCGCCCTACGCTTCCGCTATGATTTTTTGGTCGCGCGCCTAGGGCGCGTGACGATTTCTACTTAGTCCCGCCCACGGGTGTGTGACTCCTACTCTGCCCGTCGCGCGCCCCGTGGCACGCGACGGTGCCCTTCATCTGCCCATCGTGCGCCACGTGGCACACGATGGTGCCCTGCTCGTCGTGCGCCCCTAGGCGCACGATCGGGCCCTTTTTCTTCTACTACCCGTCGTGCGCCCCGTGGCACTGGCACGCGACGGGCCTTTCCGCCCCTGCTCTCCCTGAAGCCGCCCCTGACCCATCTTCACCGACACCTTTTCGCCGCTCTGCGGCTTTCTTCCTTCCCACCCCCTTCTTCCTTTGTCTCCCTGCAGCCGTGGGGAGGAGGGTATGGGGGTGGAGGGTGTTGGAGTGTGGGGTCAACTCTCTCCCTTCCCCTCCTCCTTCTTTCAGTCCCACCGCTGCAGCTGCCGCTGGGGGGGGAGGGTGTGAGGATGTGGGGGAGCAGGGGGAGTGGTACCGGGGTGGCGAGTGTGAGGCAACAAGCAGCCGTCCCTCCACCTCTCCTCTCTTCCCCCCTTCTCTGCTGCTTCTGCAGCAGTGTGGGGGAGGGGAAGGAGGAGGGTGAGGAGATGGAGGGGGTGACCAGCTAGTGTCAGCCCGCCTGCATTACCTGCTGTTGCTTGCTTGTTCTTATTTTGCATGTGTACACCTGCAGGTTGTATTCTGCACATACTCCTGCTGCAGGCATTTATGGGGGAGTGTCACAACTTATATTTGTAACTGCCTGTAGCTGTAGTTAGTGTAGTTATTTAAACTTTGTATTGGTGGTGCACCTTATGTGTTTCCTTTGCTATATGTACTTCAAAACTATAGTGAAGCCACACATTCTCCCAACTTCTCTTCAACTCACTCGATACTCTCCCCTAGGGCAAAACCCGCTCGACACCTAAGTACGGGCCTAGGCTACTAAGCCTAGGCCCATTCTTTCAACTTAGCCTATTACTCTCGACACAGAGCTGCGTTATAGTGATCCTCGATATAGGTACCGTCAGCCCCCGGATAGAAGCGCCCCTGGGGTTATAAAAAAACACTGTTTTTTGGGGGGTGGGCTTATAATAGAGGATTTTTATAAGCGCCGGGGCTTATAAAATGACATATATGAAATCTAGTTTTTTTACACCAAAGTGTTCATCTCGTCCTTGCGATTTGAATCGAATCGATATTGTAGGGGGCTGGAATGTGAATCTCGCGTAAATTGGCAGTGGCTGATTCTCTGCCAACACGCACAGTCAGAATGAGTCAGATTAACCCCATGACAGGTCATTCTGACTGGACGCGAAGGCATTGAGTCGCGCGATGGTGAAGGGATTCGAATTTCTGAATGTTGGGATGCAAAAATTGTGTTTCGTTACAGCGTTTCCAGTAAAAATATTAAAAATAATTCAGAGGGTGGCGCTTATAATCCGTAAGCCTTTAGGGGTGCGCTTATAATCGAGGACCGGATATAAGCGCCCTCATCCTTTTATAAGCGCCGGCGCTTATCCGAGGCCTGCGCTTCTATCCGGGGGCTTACGGTAGCTATGGCGGGCAACACCTCGACGGGAGCTGGTGAATCTTCAGCCCAAGATCGTAGCGGCAGCCACGATTCTGGTGTTTCAGCGCCAAGGGGAGCGCGAACAAACCAGGGCTCGCTGGTCAAGGAGGTGCTGAAGAATTTCACCGTCGAGAAGTTCAATGACGAGGGCTATGATGATTGGGCCTGGAAAATGCAACTATATTTCCGTCAGATTGGATTGCTGAAACTAATGATTGGGGAGGAGCCTAGACCGAGTGACCCCGCGCTGCAGGAAGATTGGGACGAGCGCTCCTCGGCTGGCTACTATTTGATGTCGCACAGCTTGGAGCTGTGGAGGGTATGTGGCGGGTTCTAAAGGCCCACATCGCGGTATGAGGGTTCTAAACCCATTCCCGGTATGTGGCGGGCCAAATGGGGCAGGTTGGGCTGACATGGGGGCTTGGAAGGGTACACGGGAGCGGCGCGTGACGAGGTGACTCGTGTTAGTGTCAAATGTTGTAGCCTGTAGTGAGGTTTGTCTTAGGGGGTACAGAAGTTAGGGTTTGTCATATGTACCCCAACCAACATCAATGCAACATCCATTCCTCATTCTGACATGGTATCAGAGCGGTCTCGGGTTCGAATCCCGGTGTATGCACATGTTGGCCGTTGCCACTGTGCTCAGTCCTGGGCCTCCCAGTGTGGGGGGGTGTCAGTAGAGCTACACTGTGAGATCCCGATTGATCCTAGGGGGGGTTACAGGTGCGGTTGCCTGGGGGGTTATGGGCGCACTGACCCGCTACTGAAACAAGCCCTTTTATCCCAATGGTCTAGTGGTTGGGATTCTGACATGGTTGGGCTTGGAAGGGTACACGGGAGCGGCGCGTGACGAGGTGACTCGTGTTAGGTGGGCGGGGAGACGTGGCATGGGGTAGGTGGGTGGGTGTGACGTGGCACGTGGGGCTGGTTGTTCCCTGACGTGGCAGATGGATGAGGGTGTGACGTGGGGGGATGTGAGGCTTGGGGCTGACGTGGCGGCTTGGACGGGTACACGGGAGCGGCGCGTGACGAGGTGACGCATGTCAGGTGGGTGGGGGGAGACGTGGCATGGGGTGGGTGGGTGGGTGGGTGTGACGTGGGGCGCGTGGGGCTGGTTGTTCTTTTTGGCCCAAATGAACCGATAAAAGAAGGTTCTTCTTTTTGGCCCAAATATTTGGGCCCAAATGAACCGATAATATTGAGGGTTCTCATGTGCCGCTCTTATCCTTTGAGAAAAGGTTGCTGTGGGGGGTACCGTGGCAAGTTTTAGTGGAAGAGGAGGTATCAACATTTCTTTCACCAAGTGTCCAGAACGATATTTTCTTCATTTCCTATCTGCCACAGTAGATACGCTTGCTACCTGTTCGTCTATCGCCACTTGTCCTTGCGCATCATTCGTGTCACTTGTTTTTGTGGATGTGTCATCTTCTCTTACCGTTTCTTGTGGGTGTCACAGTTAACAGACTGTTCCACTGCATCGTACATGAAATGTAAGTTTCATTTTACCATCCGTCTCAAGACCATTGTTAGGAATGGGTTGCAGAGCAAGCTGCATAGCAAAATGGAGGATTCACTTCGAGGTTTCTTCAGAGAGTTGTAAGCAAGCTGTTGCTCACTTTGACTGGAACAATCTTATGAAAATAGATTCTGTACTATGCAAGAACAGAGACCTTTACATGGAAACCTGCTTGTCAGGCTTCTCTACCAGGCACACAAAGCCAAAAAGAAACACGCACGGAGACACCTAGGGGACAAGTGCGGATCTTATTAGGTACATATTAGTCTATGCCACAGGAGGCCGTGAAAAATGGGGGGAAGCTGTGGCGCCGTTTAGGGGGCGGCGACGTTGGCGAGGGCCTTGGGCGCGATTTCAACGCCGTCGGCCTGGCCGGGCGAGGAGTTTTCGACCTGCAGCGAGAGGAGCGTCTCCTCCCACTCCTTGGCGGGGCCCTTCCACGACAGGTCCTGCGCCATGCCGTTGAGAATCATCTGGTCGAACGCGGGCGTGCCGAATACCTTGAGCGCGCGCTGCACTCCCGCCGCTAGCGTCGCCACGTCCTCCGGATACACAGCCTCGCACTGCGCCGCGCGCACACAGGGGATAGAGGGACACGGAGACAACGGGATTGTTAGCACAAGGATGCGACGGTACCCGTACTGAATGCAAGTAATGAAGGCACGAAAGGTAAAGGCGAGGGAGGATAAAGCACAATCAAGGGGGGGGGCGAGGGCAAGGCAGCGAGGGCACTCACGTCGACGTTGAACTCGCCGATCTGGAAGCCCGTGACGCCGTCCTTCACGGTGTCCACGAGCCCGCCCGTGGACGCCACGATGGGCACGGTGCCGTAGCGCATGGCGTGCAGCTGGATCAGCCCGCACGGCTCGAAGCGCGACGGCACGAGCATGAAGTCGGCGCCGGCCGTCATGAGATGCGCCAGCGGGGTGTTAAACTTGACGACGCCGCGCGCCTTGTCGGGGTACTTGGCCTCGAGCGCCTCGAGCTGCTGCTCCAGGTACTTCTTGCCCGTGCCCAGCACGATCAGCTGCACGTCGCCCGCCAGAATCTCCTCCACCGCCGCCGACAGAATGTCCGACCCCTTCTGCTCCTCCAGCCGCCCGATGAACGCCAGCAGCGGCACGTCCGCGCGCACCGGCAGCCCCACCTCCGCCTGCAGCGCCTCCTTGAGCGCCGGCTTGATCTCCAGCACGTTGGACGCGTCGTAGCGCGCGTCGAGGAACTTGTCCTCCGACGGGTCCCACTCCGACACGTCCATGCCGTTCACGATGCCCTTAATGCCCTTGGCGCGAATCACGTCGTCCAGCTCCACGCCCTTGGCCGGCCCCGACTGCAGCTCCGCCGCGTAGTTGGGCGACACCGTCAGCACCATGTCCGCCTCCGTGAATCCCGCCTTCAGCCAGTTGATCTTCGGCCCCTTCACCGGCGTCGCGTACCTGAGAGCAGGATCGGTATGAGAGCGGCGCAGATTGAATAATGATCATGTGAGGAACGAAAACATTCATTCCAAGACTCAGGTTTGATTGATTGTTATGCAAATTCATGGAGTGCTTATCCACACAAAGATTTTATCAACCCAGAAACCAGGACCGCGCTACCACCCGCAACTTACCCGTCAGTAAAGGCGAAGGAGGGGCGGAAGGAGTCGGGGAGGTTGAGGCGGTCGAAGTCGCCGGGCGCGAAGCGGCCCTGGTACGCGATGTTGTGCGTGCAGAAGGCGACCTTGGCCTGCCGGAAGTGGCCCTGCTGCTGCAGCACCTTGAGGTACGCCGGCAGCACGCCCGTGTGCCAGTCGTTGGCCACGAACACCACGTCCTCGCCATACGTGCCCGAGTAATACGGGTTGTTGTTGAGCGCCAGCACCTTGGGCGCCATGAGCGCCGCCTGGTTGAAGAGCGAGAAGCGCAGCACGTTGTCGTCGTAGTCGACGCCCGTCTTGGGCCCGTACACCTTGCTGCCCGTCTTGCCGTACACCTTGGCCAGGAACAACGGGTGGTCCACGAACACGCGATCCACGCCGCGCTTGTAACAGTGGAAGAACCGCACCTTCTCCACCGCGTCGCCCACCTTCACCTGCCCGTGCCAGCACGACACGCCGCGCGACAGCGCAACCACGTGTTAGGAACATCAAATCTTGCTTCGTCTTCAACGTTGAATTTTTCTATCTCAAATCGACGATAGCGATAAATTTTAGCAGAAGGCTGCAAAGCGGCACTCGAGATTTAGGCTCAGAGGCAGCGCGGATTCGGCACTTACATCAATGATTACGTCGGTGTCCCAGGCGTCCTTGTACTGGTCGTAGCGTGGCGACACCGTCATCACACGGTGGCCCCTGGCGGCGAGAGCGGGGGGGAGGCCGCCCAGCACGTCGCCCAGGCCGCCAGTCTTGCTCCACGGCGCCACCTCCGCCGACACGAACACCAGCTTCATGCCGGGCTCCGTCTGCTCGCACCGCACCACGCCGCGCTGCGCCTCGGTGCTTTGCACCACTGTGGACTTGGCGCGCAGCTGAGCGGCCTGGGAGGTGTGCTTGGCGCCCGCGAAGACGGAGGTCGACTTGAGCCCATCGAAGCGCGCGATGTTGGCTGAGCCAGGGCCGGAGACCACGGGCGAGGCGTGGGACGCCTTAGTCGTCGAGAGGGAGACCTTCATCGCCGAGGAGACGGGAGCTGTTGCCATGATCTGCTGCATTGCGGTCCTCTGACTTAGTTAGTGCCTTTTAATCAAGAAACTGGAGCTGATTTCGATTTCAGGACACTAGGTGGGGAGAGACTGGAGATTGAAGAAGTGATGTCGAAGTGGGAATTTATGGGGAAGAACTGAGTGAGGCATGGAAATTGTCGAGTCGCGCAAACTTCAGAATTTGCGGGAAGAAATCTCCAGAAGGGGAAGAACTCGTGGTGGGAAGGGGGGTCAAGGTGAGGTGTGGGAATGCAGTTGGAAGGAACTTGTGGTGGGCCATGACCGGCGGGTGTTTGCGATAAGCGGAGGGGTGGTATGGAATCTTGAGTTTGTTTCCAAGGCTGCGGAAGCTTTGAATGGCTCTCAATTAATGCCTGGCCTGTGACGGAGGCTCGTTAGTATGAAAACTGCGTGGTTACGGAAAACAGACGGAGGAGAAAACTTGTTCCGAGATCCTTGGAGTTTGTGTTCGCGATTTGTCACGTCAGCTGGAGTGCCACGTATGTGAAAAATGCCAATTGAAGCGCACCGACAGATCCCGTTTTCGTCATGAGCTTTTAGTGGCCAATTCAAATCCTTGGATACACATACATAATTTGACATTTTTTTTAACAGGGATGAAGCACAACCAGCACAAATTTGTTGTCACTAGAAGTATTCTAAAAAGCATCACCAATGAGCGGAATATGGCATTCCGAAACCCCTTAGTTCATCTAAGCAATTTATGCCACCATTGTTATTTGTCCAGAAAACTATTGGCTGCTTAGCATACCTAAAAACACTGCGTGGATGGGTGATTTCGAGTTTCCTCTGACACGTTGCAGCACCAGCAGCAACTCCCCATTACTCAACTGTGCCACCATCTCCAGAACCACCACCAGCAGCAGCACCCCCCCCAGCAGTAACAGCAGGTGGAACCCGGGCAGAGAGTATGGGTGGGAGAACGAGGGGGGCGCTCCAGTGGGGGAAGGGGGAGATGCGGGGCGCTTCCAGATGCACATGCCACACAAGCACCCGAGAGCAGTCGTCTGCTAGCGCCTCCATCTGTGATTCGTCTGCCACTAGTTGCTCTATGAACGTGGTCTCCTGCACGGTTGCAACGTGTGCACAGACAGTGGGGGTGAGAGACAGATCGGAGAGGAAACACAGCGGGTTGAGTCAACTCCTATTTCCCACATCCAGCCCAGACACAGGGCCATATGCAAACAGCAGATCACAGCAATCCTGACGCTCCCACAATCTCCCAAGTAATTCTCACCCATCACCCCTCCTCCCCCCCCCCCCCCCCCCCCCATGCATCCTCCCTACACACAGCTCTCTTTTTGTTTTGCTCCCCCCTTTCACCCATGCCACACCATCCCAAACACCACCTTCCACCTCCCTCCCTCACACCAAACCTCATCTCACCTGAAACCCCTCCTTCACAGAATCCAGCTGTCTGATTGGCTGGTCCGTCGGGCGGCGCCACAGCGACGGGTTCCAGAGAATGGTGGAGTTGAACGCGAATCCGCACATGTCCACGTGGAAGCGCCTCACTCGCCGGCTCTTCTCGTTGGTGTGCCACCCAATCACCCTGCCGGCCTCGCACACTGGCCCCTCCAGAGTTGCCCGAGACTTGCCCTGCTGCAGCATTGCCACTGGCCATGTGCCAAAGCGTCTGGGGCATCAAGGTGAGGGGGGAGGAGAGGGGTGAGGTGGGAAAGATGAGGTCAGGGATGGTGCAGAGCGGCGTGGAGTGGGAGTGGGAAACGTATGGCGGGAGTGCATGCAACAAAGGTGAGGAGCCGTGGGACGTGGTGGAAGACGGGGGAAAAACAGGCAGACAAACAAGCATTGCAGCATTGCTGTTGGTGCCCAGGGGAGGCTGTTGCAGGACTCGGTGCGTGGCTAAAGGCGTGGGTCAAGATGGTAATGCAGGAGAAGAGAGGGGAGGGGAGGGGAGGGGAGGGGAGGGGAGGGGAGGGGAGGGGAGGGGAGGGGAGGGGAGGGGAGGGGAGGGGAAGGGAGCGTGGGGATGTGAGGAAACGCAGGAGAAGAGAGAGAACGGAACCGAGACAGAGACATAGCACCAACAAACGCCTCCACCTACCCCACCCATCCTCCCCCACAACCCGAACTTCCTCCAACCCCCCTTTACATTCACTCGATGGCGCGCATCTCCTCGAACAGCTCAAGCGAGTAGATACCATCATCATCCGCATAAATAATTCCGTTCAGGCAATGCTTTTGAAGCGCCTCAAAAGCCTTCGTACTCACTTGATGGCGCGCATCTCCTCAAAGAGCTCGAGCGAGTAGATGTTATCGTCATCCGCGAAGTACATGATGCCGTCCAGGCGGTGCTTCTCCACGTGCTCCATGGCGGCGTTGCGCTGGTGCACGCCGCGGTCCTTGATGTCCGTCATGTTCTTGTGCGCCACCAGGTGCCGGTACACCAGCCCCGTCCCGCGCAGCAGCGCCGCCGTCTCCGCGGATTGCGGGAAGATCTCCACCACGAGCCAGAGCACCGGCGGCGGGACTTGCGCGAGGAGGTTCGCGAGGCGGTGCAGGTACATGGCTTGGAATGGGCGGACGTACGTGGGGGTGACGATGATGAGCAGCGGGCGCACGCCGCCGCCTGTTTCTTTCCCCGTGCGCGCGTCCACGCGGTGGTACGCGGAGCACTGCGCGCTGTCGGGGGCCGGCGGAACGCGGAGGGTGGTGAGGGAGGAGGCGGATTCGGAGGGGAAGGAGGACGAAGACGAGAGCGGAGAGGAGGGCAGTCGACCCAAAGTGCTGCTGCTACCACTGTCCTTGTGAGTGCCTAGAATAGTATCGCTGCTGCTGCTGCTGCTGCTGCTGCTGCTGCTGCTGCTGCTGCTGCTGCTGCTGTCGCCACTCCCACCAGCCAACAGCATTGTCCCTCGCACGCGATCCCCGGCCGCTTCCACCTCCGCCTCCCTCCGCGCAACCGCCTCCGCCAGCCGCTCTTGGCGGAAGCCCGCGGGGGAAAGCGCGGGGCGCACGACCTTCTCCTGGCGGAATGGGTGCAGGTCGGAAAGCAGAGGCCACACGCCCTTATGCGCGCCGTCTAGCCACAGCAACCCCGCAGTCAGCCCCGCGATAAAGCACAGCAGAAGGGTCCCCGGCCGAATACCCATCGCAGCAACCGATAGCGCGGGGTTGCGCTTCTGCCCGCTGACCGCTCCGCCGACTCCGCTTCCGCTTCCCCCCGAGGACATCCGCGCGAACCAGCCCTGCGCTGCGCCCGCGGATCCGGGGAGTCGGGACTCTCCTCCGCCTTCCCCATCGGACTCCCCCTTCCCCCAATCTCTCCCCTTCTCCGCGTCGTCCCTCTCGTCCCCCGCCCGCGCGGTGCTTCGCCGGGGGAGGGGAGTGACGCCCGGGTTTCCGCCCATGGGCGAGAGCGCGGAAGCGAGAGGCGCTGCGCCAAACGACGACACAGAATCCGCGGAACCTGCTACTCCCCCTCCCCCTCCCCCTCCTGCTGCATCTGTCGCAACTGCTTCTGCAAAAGTGGCTCCGTAAACGGAGGAGGCTTCAACTTCAGCTGGTCTGTCCCCGTGCCTGTCTCCGCCGTATCCCGTCCCCGGTGTGCTGCCGAATGACGCATCCACCCTACCCATCCCCGCTATAGCTGCACCCTCTTCCCGCTAAAGCTGCTGCTGCTGCTGCTGTTGCAGTGATACCGCAAGTGATCTAGATTATGGAAGGCGGCTCGTGCGTGGCCTGGAGAGACGTATTCGACGGAAGGCTGGGTTTGCAGGAGAACTAGCCGTTACGGCCGGTGATGCTCTAGGTTACCGCCGAAATACCCTTGAAGTGAGACTTATTTGTTGTGCTTTTATCGGGCGAGGAGACAGCATGCGAAGATGTTCGGCTACCCAGGAGTGACGTCGAGCTAAGCTGCGGGATGGGTGATGGAAAGTGACGCAGGAAAGCACAGGGACAGACGCAGATACAAACACACGCATTAAGCAGGTGATGATCGCCCTTCGAGCTTGAAGAGCAGGGACGCGAGAGGAAGGATGCAGGATGAAGCAGGAGAAACAGGATAAAGCCTCAAAAGCGGATAAAGGGGAGTCCAGTAATGCCTACCAGGAAACCCGCTAGTGGCGTTGGATCATGCTCTATGCAATACAGATTATTGACACGTAATGAGCGTTGGGAGTCAATTACTACGGCAGGGTGCTTGCTGTGACATCATAGTGGAACCGTCGCTTCATGATAAAAGCTTCGGTCGTAGAACGTTCCAATAAGAAGGCCAAAACTAAGCTTACCGTTGTTAAAAGAGCTAATCAGCTTCTTTTTAGAACTCGCAGGTCGTTTGGTTTGCAGCAACGGAACGGCAGTCGACTGTTGTTTGCATCCGAAGGAGCCATGTCCTAGCTAACGGGTATAAGCAGCCTATTTCCTTAACTCGACAAACAACGTTGAATAGGTCTAACTAACTTATCTGCTGGCTACGTGGTCCGTATCAGAAAATACTTCGGTGATGGATGCTTGAACTAGGTCCCACCGCTTACTAACTAGTATGCTGTCAACATAGTTGGTTGGTCCTCGTTGTGGGTGAGGCGATCCCAGTGTTGACAGGCACTGCCACTGCCAAGCTAACAACAACACATGAGGGTTTTCCTCGCGGTTCAGAGGGGTTAAACAGCAAACAACTTTTGAACCCTTGCGCACCAGACTAAACCATACGAAAACGTTTCCAGCAGACAGGCGAGAGAGAGGCAGGGGGAGATGAGCCAAACGGTAGAGAGTATCCCCCACACAGTTGTTTCCTTACGTCAGCGGAAAGGCGCACTGGTTCCTTCGAATCCCCGCTGCCCCTTCCCCGCTCCCCCCCGCCCCATTACCCCCGACCCGAATTCTTCTGTACTGTTCGTCCCTCCCGCGGCACAAACGGAACTGTGCTTGTGCTTTCCGCCCGAAATGCTCATACTTCGCTTTGATTGCGAGTGTGCTTTCAGTGAAGGGCAACTAACGAGCGCGCATGTCACCTGACACACGCCTGACAGTCAACGTGACAAAACATCCGAGTCGCACGAACGTGGATTGGTTGAGCGAACTAGCTCGGCGACTCGATAAAAACGATCTGTGAAACCAGCGGGTGGTGGTCTCGCTTGTTAAAATCACAGCAGGGTCAAGGAAACATACCACATTCAACTACACAATAAACCAGATAAGTCCATATTCTTATTATTAGAGACAGATAATCAGGCTAGCAGACATTCATAAGGCGAAAATTACTGCTTGAGCTCTAAACATCATGTTGAACAAGCTGGCTCCGAGTCTGCATACGATACAAGTGTCGTTAAACAATCGCATGGGGTTTGTTTGTTCTTTTATGAGCTGCAGGTGCAAATGTAATGCTCCTGGCACAAGAAAATCCAAGGTGCATACTGAAATCCCTATGTCTGAAGTCCACTCCACCATTCTAGATGTCGACACAATGATACCAGTAGAAAGAGCAGCACCACAGAACACCGTTCTTGCAGACCACAGCCTTGCATACCATTAACACCCCTGATCACGACAAAGATGTCATTCTGAGCTGAAATGCTGGGGTGAAAAAGTGACCCCACGCAAAGGAAACCGCCAGCACACTGCTCCCAGTGGCTGCTGCCATCAGCATATACATGACTATAATCTGCAAGTGCGTGGCTTCAAACGGGGACGCACCACCCATAATCAGCCCAGTCATAGCTCCCGGCAGGGAAATCAAACCCACAGTCTTGGTAGAGTCAAGGAGAGGAGCCAGGGCGACTACCAGCGCTCGCCTCCTGAGTGTTGCTGCTGCTTGCATGGGATTGGCCCCCAACGCCAATGCCGCCTCCACCTGTGCTGCGCTTGACTTGAGATCTTCTCGCAATCTGCGGAGTGCCACGCCAGTGGCTGTCATTGCATTGCCTACAAGCATCCCCGCAACTGGAATGAGGAAGCGCGGCGTGGCAGGGAAGATGCCAAGGAGGAGCAGCGCGACGAGGGAGACAGAGCAAGAGATGAAGATGGACGCACAGGTGACGAGGCGAAGAGCTGGGAGAGAGGCACGGGAGGCTGCAGTAACCCCCGCGATGGTAACCATGAAGCAGAAGGTGAGGAAGATGAGAGGCACCGAGACTATCCCGGTAACGGAGAAGACAAAATTGAGTACAAAGCCGATGGCACAGAGCTGGAGGAAAGCCCTGAGGGAGGAAAAGAGCATGTCCATTTCAAGGCCTAGGGAGTTGATGAGAGATAGCACCATGGCTGCTGCTACTAGGGCTGTTGCTGCCAGCGTGCGACCCATCCCTGCCAGGAACGCTGCCACGTCATCCTCCCACCAGGCGACAGCCGCGTGAAGGAGAAAGGCAGAAGAGGAGGCCATAAGGGAGGAGAAAAGCGCCATGTGCGCTAGGTACAGGTCACGAGGAAGCAGGAAGTGGCTGGATTCTGTTACTGCCTAGCCTGACTGCCTGACTGTTGGGCCTGACTGCGCTGCCGCCTGCCTGAGCCTGACTGTTGAGTCAGTTGCTGTCACTCTCTCGGCCTACTCCCTGTCCGCGCTGCCCTGGAGCAAGCCCCCCAGGAAATCGTGCACGAGGTGGTGCGTGGCGTGCAGAGCCGCGTTGGGCAAGCGCAGCAGCGCCGTGGGCAGCGCGTCGGCGACGGCGCCGTTGTGCAGCAGCACGAGCGAGTGCGACACACGCAGCACCTGCACCGCACGCGGAGCACGGAGGGGCGGGCGGAGAGGGTTGGAGGAGAGGGTGAGGGGAGAGGGTGGGGGGAGAGGGTGGGGGGAGTGGGCGGGGGGGAGAGGGTGGGAAATGGAACAGTGGGGGAACGGGAGGGGTCACTCCGGGAATGCGGATTGCTCGAAGGGATTTACGAGGCGTGAAATCATGGACAGACAAAGCAAGATGGAGATGCGACATCAGGGATGGGGGTGAAGATCACGCACACAAACTCACGCCATTGCCCGTGCTTACCTCCAATGATATCATAAATCTTCAAGTTTCACTCGTAACAGTTTCGTTTGAATAATAAAAAACTCCCCGATCCATGCCCCATTCCCCCTTGAAAATCCCCCCCTTGAAGCCCCTTTCCAAATTCCCGCGCTGACGTCTCTTCCTTGACGCTCCCCCTTCCCTTCTCGTAATCACTACGCACGTACCTGTTCCGCGCTGTGGCTGACCTGCACCAACGTAACGCCTCGCTCGACATTTGAGGCGCCTTCCCTGACATTCCCCTTCCCTGCTCGTCGTCATCACTGCGCACGCACGTACCTGTTCCGCGCTGTGGCTAACCCAAACCGCCGTCAGGCCTCGCTCGCGGCACAGCGTCTGCACGGCTTGCTCCACTTTAAGAGTCGCCGCGGGGTCTAACGCGCTCGTCGGCTCGTCCAATAGCAACACCTCGGGGTCGTTCGCCAGTGCGCGCGCGAGCGCCACGCGCTGCGCCTGTCCCCCGGATAGGCTCCGCGAATCCCGCTCCGCGAACGACGGCTCGAGCCCGGAGAGACTGAGTAGCTCGTGGATCTTCTCGTCTGGGAGCTGCCGACCCTCGAGGTTCGGCCCGAACCTGATGTTGTCGGCAACGGTTCCGTCGAAGAGGCTCGGAGTCTGAAAGAGCATGCCAACGCGGCGCCGGAGGGTGATTACAGGAAGCTTCGAGGAAGTTATGTCGGTGCCATCGAGGAACACGGAGTTCCGAGGCGGCTCGGTGAGGCGATTAAGAGTGCGTAGGAGAGTGGTCTTCCCGCTGCCGCTAGGGCCGACAAGAACGGTAATTTGGCCACATGGAACTTCGAGGCTCACGTCTGACAGGAGCGGTGGAGATCCGTCACCTTTCGGGGATTGGATGGTCAAGCCGCGCACGGAGAACTTGGAATGAGTAGGCTGTCCCGGATCGCGAAGGAGGTTCCCGTCCGAGAAAGACGAACGTGACGGAGACAATGCCGTTTCAAGTCCTGCCGTCGAATCGTTGACGGATAACGTCACCTCGCCGTTTACTGATCCGTCCGCATCTGCCGGCGTCGTTGCCGCCGCGGCGCGTTGCAGCAGGGGTTCTCTGATGTCTGGATTCGGTAAGCTGCTGGCAGCTTGAGGCACGGAAAACATGAAGAAATATACAGCTTTGAAAATGCAGGAGCTGCGATTAAGCCGTGCGTCCGGCAGTTGTCCACGCGAATATTATAGAACCTACCGCCGCTAGCGCAGGATACGGAGATTATTCAAGCGAGGCGGGAGGCAGTGAGAAAGTTTGAATGCCAGATTTTATGTTTGGTGCTTGCTGCTTGGTGACTACGAAAAAGGTATGTAGCTTTTTCTTTGAACAGACTTCCCTTCTCACCGACCAGGGTCGACCCAGATGAGACCCAAAAGCTAGTGACTCTATGCGGGACGTTATCGTAAGGTTCAGTCCGGTGTGCAATTGTCCAAAACGGTAAGAGCCCAGATACGTAATGTAGCGTATTTGAACAAATGAAGGTGAATCGCCCTCACCACCAGCGTGTTTCCTGGATAACGTGGTGTGTTTATGAAGGGTACAATTGCGTGACAGCCATTCTGTGACAGTTCGCGATGCGTGAAGGAAGCTGGTTGATCAGGAGGAAACCCCCAAAGCCGCTGGATGCAGCGCATCGGGATGGTTCACCAAGCAGCAAAAATTCCTGGGAAAACTGGCAGCTGGAGAACTGGGGGAGGGGTTGGGCTGTTGGATTCTCCAATGCTGGACGCAGCTCTAGGAAAAGCCTTTCATGTTGACAATTTTGTTATGCTTTATTTAGCTGTACTTCTTCAACACACAACACTATCTAGGATAAGCATATGAAGAAACGAACACTCCATATGGCTCAATTTGCTAAAGGTTAGAAAAACTGTGGGTATGATGCACAAGATGCCCCTTCACTCCTTCACATGCGGCCTCACACAGCACGTGAAGCCAGCTCTACGACGAGCAGCAGCCAACGAGTCCTGAGTACGAATATTAGGAGGACGGTGACGGGGAACAAGTTTATGTATAATAAGCTCTCAAGTGAGAAACAGGACGCGGAGATAAAGTTGTAGCTGATATACCACCCTATCTATCTAGCACAAATGTAGCAATATAGCTTACAATGAGTGTGCAAAAGCATTTGCTTACCATGGTGTGCAGTGGAGAAGTCGAGTTGTCCACGTCCGCATGCTTAGTATCCCCCCCAACTTGTAGTTGCTGCTGATGTAATTGTACTTGTTTTGGTTCACCTCCTTTCTCCAGCCCTTTCCCTCCTTTGTCACTCCTGTCATCACCCCCAGTCTTCCCCCCGTCTCTCCCTTCTCTCGACTCCACTCCCTCCTCCCCATCTCTTCCCCCTCCCACCGCCCCTCCTCCAACCCCCGCTACAACTGCACGCCCCCCACCACCGCTCTCCACCTGATCCAGTCCCTTTCCACCCCCTTCACCACTCAGACCATCTCCCATAACCCCCTCCTCACCCCTCTCCAACCCCTCATCCCTTCCCACCCCTCCTGGGCTCCCATCCTCCCCAGACCCTGCACCAACCCCCCCATCCCCACTCCCTCCTCCTCCTCCTCCTCCTCCTCCTCCTCCTCCTCCTCCTCCTCCTCCTCCTCCTCCTCCTCCTCCTCCTCCTCCTCCTCCTCCTCCTCCTCCTCCTCCTCCTCCTTCACCAGTCGCCCCCATACCCGCACTCCCCCCACCGCTTCTCGACCGGGTGACAGAGCGGACGCGGGACATGAGTCTTGAGCCAGCAGCAGAGAGAGAGAGCGACGAGGAGACCGTGAGGGAGGACGAGCGGAGGGGGCGGGGAAGGGACCCCCCCGCACCCCACTTGCTGGAAGGAGAGTGGGGGGCGTTGGTGGAAGAAGAAGAGTGGGATTGCGGAGATGTGTGGGATGGTGGGGAGGGGTGGGCTGATGGCGGAGAGTGGGAAACTGGGCCGGTGTGAGCTGGCGGGGAGGAGTGGAGAGGAGAGGAGAGGGAGGATATGGGGGAGGGAGAGGGGTGGGGATCAGAGGGGGAGTGGGCCTTAGGGGGGGTGGTGGTGCGGGTGTTGGAGGGAGTGGCAGCGGGGCGGGGAAGGAGAGTGGTGGGGGTAAGCTTCTGGGAAGGTGCATGGAGGAGCATGGATCCTGGTAACCGTGGGGCAGGCGGAGTGGTGGTAGTGGCATTTGGTGTGGCGGATGGCGGGGCGGTTGTTGCTGATGTGGGTGAGGCAGTGACAGTGACAGGTGCAACGTGTGTAGTGGTTGTTGCAGGTGTGGAGGCTGTAGCAGGAGTAGCGGCTGCTGCAGGTGCAGCGGCAGTGGCAGGTGACGCCGATGGAGCAGAAGGGGCACAAGTGGGAGAGGCAGCAGCGGCCATACAGGAAGCATCATTACCAGGAGAAGCGGAACCGGTAGGTCCTCCAGAAGTGGGTGATTCTGGTGCCACTGCTCCAGCTGCTGCTGGCTCGTCTGGTGCATGTGATGCTTGAGGGGGTGTTTTACGCCCTGCGAGTGTATCAGCTTCTTCTTTCGCTTCTGCAAGGGTGGCTTCTGCCGCTGCCGCCCCTGCAGGTGCTTCTTCTTCTGCTGCTGCTGCTGCCTGTGCTGATGAATGTGGTGATAGCAATGCCTCTTGTCCATCTCCCTGTACCGCCGCCACCGCCACTGCCGACGCCGCCACTGCCGCTGCCGCCACCGCTGCTGCTGATGCTGCTGCTGTTTGTGCCCTCTCCTCGTCCTCTGCCGGTGTGAGCCCATCAGGCAGCAGCAATGCACCTAGAGCCAACTTTTCCACGCCTTCACGCACCCCTAATCCTGAATTATCGTGCTCAGATTCACCATCTGACCTGCCCTCTGCACGCGCTGCGCTATTTGACCCCGTATCCTCCGTTCTCTCATTCCCCGTTGCTCCTATTAACCCCCCAGCACCGATCTGCACCCCATTGCTTGGTTCCTCTTGAACTCCCTGCGCCCCATCACTCGTAGTGCCAGGTTTCCCCTCTTCCTTCCCCTTTTCGTTACCCTCTCCCTTCCCCTCTCCCATCCCTTCTCCCCCCTCCTCTCCCCTCCGTTCTCCCCCTTCTTCTCCTCTCCTTTCTCCTGATCCCAACCCCTCTTCACCCCCGGCCTCTCTGTGTCTCGTTCTCCCTGCCTCTGCCTCGTCCTCTGCCACTGCATCTCCCTCCATCTCTACTCCTTTACCAGATCCAGTCATTGCTTCTTCTATCTTGCCATCAACCCCGACCACACTAGACCCTATCACAATCGCCTCCTTTTCTTCCACCCTCGTCTCCCCTCCATCTCCCCTCTCCCCCTCCTCCCGCTCCTCCCTTCCATCCAAACCACTCTTCACCACCACCTCTCCCTTCCCCACAGCTCTCCTCCACTCGCCCTCCCCTCCTTCCTCCCCTCCTCCCTGCCTCTTCCCCTCCTCCGTCCCATCCCCATCATCCAAAGCAACGCCCACCACTGCTCCACTCGTCTCATCCTCCCCTCGTGCCGGCCCCTCTTTACGAGCCACCTCATAAATAGACCCCTTTTCCCCCTCTGCCCATGTCCCACCCTCTCCGCCCTCCAAAACCTCTACCCCTTTCCCCGCCTCTGCCCCTTCTGCCCGCTCTGCCCCCCCGGCCCCCACGGTCCCCACGGTCCCCTCATCGTCATCCTGGTAGTTGAGGAAAGCGTCGACCACAGCGTCCTCCTCCTCCCCCAGGCCCAGACTACTCATGGCATCGCCTCCCTCCTCTGCCTCGTAAAACTCCTCCTCTGATGATGATGAATCGCCCTCCCTCTGCTCTTTTTCCTCTTTTTCCTCCTTTTCCTCCTTGTCCTCCTTTTCCGCGCTTGCATCCCGCTCCTCCCCCTCCCTCTTTGTTTCCATTCCACTTTCCTCTTCTCCACACTCCTCCATCTCCCTCCCCTTCCCCTCCTCTCTCCTCTTCCCCTCCGCCCCCAGCCCAGCACCTCCTTCCACATCTCCCACAATCGACACTCCTCCCTTCACCAACAGTAACCTACCACTCTCTAGCTCACCTGTACCCTCGCCTGCCCGGCTGCCACCACCAACAGCACCATCACCAGAAGAAGCACTCGAGTCCCGGCCACAAGCCATACTGCTGCTTAGACTGCTGCCTAGGCTGCTATCCTGGCTGCTATCCACTCTCTTGTTGAGACTGTTCCTTGAGCTGCTGCTGCTGCTGCTGCTTCCCAAGCTGCTGCTCACCCTGCTTCCCCGATTGCTGTCAGGGGTCACTACCTGATGCCCCTCCGCCCCTCTCCTGTCTCCCTGCTGCCCCCTTCTCTCTTCGTCTCCACCTCTCTCCCCAACTGCAGTCCCACACAGATTCCCCCGCTCCTCCTCCCCACTGCCCAACCCTTCTCCTTCCACACCCACGCCTCTCTCCCCCACCACCCCCAAGCGTGCACCTGACGTTTCACCTACCCTCTCACCTGACATTTCACCTGACAAGTCATCACCCGGGGCTCTGCACTCCCCTGCGCTTCCCTCCCTCCCAAGCACCCTTGTCTCGTCACCGCCCTCTCTTTCCTCCCCTTCTGTTCCTCCACTCCCCCCTGCCACCGCCACCCCCTCCCCTCCCCCGCTCTCCCCAATCATACCTAGGAAAGTTCTAAGAGCCTTTTCGAGTTCCCTCGCTGCGTCCCTCTTCCGAACCCGTTGACCTAGTTCACCCGCCTCACCCTCCCCATCTCTTCCACCTGCTCCTTCCCACTGCACTCCACCTCCCACCACGCCCTCCGACACCCCCTCCTGCTGCCCTTCCACCTCATCCTTTCCCCCAGACAAGCCTGTCGAGTCGAGTTGCGCCAGGAGGGATTGCAGTAGCGGCACCATAGAGTGGAGGGGGGGTGAGGCTGGTCCCACAGCAGTGGGTGGGAGAGCAGGAGAGGGAACAGCAGGGGAAGGATCAGCAGAGGGGGGATCAGCAGAGGGGGAAGCAGCATGGGGAGGAACAGCAGAAGGGTCCACCTCTTCCTTTCCCCCGTCCTCCCCCCTCCTTGTCCTCTCCTCCCCCATTTTTTCCCCTTCATCCGCTCTCCCTTCCTCGTCCTCCGCGCGCCTCCCCCCTTCCACCTGCCTAAGCCCACTGCTCCCAGCAGCATACCTCCACCCCACGGTCCCCACCTCCCCCCCAACCGACAAAGACCTAAACCCGCCCCTGAACCCTACTCCCTCCCTAAACCCCCGAGGGGATACACCAGGGGAGGAACCAGGACTAGCAGACCCCTCCCTCCCGTCCCTCCCGTCTCTCCCCCACCGCTGCCGCCTCATTTCGTTTCGGAAGGTGCGGCGGGGGGAGAGGAAGGAGGAGAGGCGAGGCGAAGCCGGGGCATCCATTGAGCTCCACCGAGGGGAGCGCACGGCGGGTTCTTCTGGAAAGGTTCCTGCACCTCCTGCTGCTGCTGCTGCTGCTGCTGCTGCTGCTGCTGTTGGTGATGATGCTGATGCTGAGGCTGCTTGCGTAGAGGTTGTTGCTACCACCAGCAGTCTAAGATCCTTTGGAGGGGGGATAGGAGAGGTGTGGGAGAGAGGAGAGGCGGATAGGGTCGTGTCCCTCTCCCTTTCTCTCTCACTCTCACCCCCAAATGGCACTGCCCCGTTTCCTCTGGACTCCGCCAGAATAGCATCTGCTGCCCGGGAAAGGACCGAGTCGGGCAGGGAAAGACTATTCCGGCCCGTCTTTTGAAGCATTCTTGAAGGGCGCGGAGGAGGAGAGGAAATGGCAGCAACAGCAGCGGCAGAGGCAGCGGCGGCAGAGGCAGAAGCAGAGGCAGCAGAAGCCAAAGGAGCAGAAGAAGAAGCGGCAGAGGCAGCGGGAGGGGCGGTAGAAGAGGCAGCTTGAATGAGAGCGCGGATGGAGGGGAAGGAGCGGGAGGTGGGCTCGTCCCCTCCACCGTACTCAGAACGGGCCAGTGGTATTTCCGAGTGTGACGCAGAGCGGGCGGCGTTCTGATGGGCAGCTGGAGAGCAAAAGGCGTCCTGGCGACCAGCAGCAGAGGACGTGGATGGTGCGTGGTATGTGTCGCTGGTGCCTCTGCCGTTCTTGGTAATGTGGTTGCTATTGCTGTTATTGCTGCTGCTGCCGTGGCTGTTGCCGAATTGACTATCACTGCTATGCCTGCTGCTGCCCGTTAAACCCCCCTCTTCTCCTGCACCCTCTCCGGCCTTCCCACCCGCCCCCCTGCCGTCCAAACTCACGCCCCTCACGTGTGAGAACGATACAAGGGTGGCTGGTTCAAGCGTAAATAGCGGAACCTCAGGAGACGAAGGAGGGGAAGGAAGCGCATCCAATGATTCTACCCTTTCCCCTCCCTCGCTCCCAACAGGCCCTGGTGTTACTGCCGCTCCCACTCTTCCCTGCTCCCTTGCTTCTGTTGCTGCAACCCCCGGGGGTTGAGTGAACGGGGGAGGCGTTTTTTCCCTCCGCCAGGGGAGGTCGCTACTGGTGAAGGCTGGTAGGGTGAGCCGGGTGGCTGATGCATCAGGAAAACCGCTGCCACTATCACCACTGCCGCTGCCGCTGCCGCTGCTGTTACTGCCGCCGCCGTTGCTGCCACCGGCACTGTCCCCACTGTCCCCCCCACTGCTGTTTATGCCGCTGATGTTGATTCTGGGAGAGTAGGGATATATGGGACCTCCAAATGCGCCCATGCCATGCACACGCACTGCTGCTGCTGCCTCTGCCTCCGCCTCTGCCTGTGCCGCTGCCTGCCTCTGCACCTGCGCTGCTGCTAACGCTTCCATGTCCATGCCTCGTCTCGTTTCTGGAGAACTCTCAGAAGCTAACTGGTCTCCTCTTGCCAATGGCAGATCAACAGCATCAGAAGTGGAGGCTCCCTGTAGCCCCTCTCGCGGTCTCTCCCCCTGCCCCTGCCCTTCTCCTAATCCCTGCCCCTGCAACTGCCCTCCCCGTGACCCCTGTGCCCCATGCCCCTCTTCCCAACCGCCTGCCCTTGGCTCTGCCCGTGTTGCCTCGCTAGGCATGGCCTCGCTGCTGCTCGCTTGACCAGTGATTTCCCCACTGCTGCCTTCCCCACTTCTGCTACCATCAGCGGCAGCAGCAGCGGCAGCAGAGGTAGACAAAACCGGTGCATGCACAGAGGGAGGCAGGGGAGAGGAGCAAGGGAGAGGGACGGCGGGCAGGGGGAGGGAGGAGAGAGGAGGGACGGCCGGGAGGGGGAGAGTCGAGAGGTTCCAGGAGGAAAAGCTTGGCGAGGTGAGCTCCACGTCAGCTGCCGCCCGGGGGCTCACACTGCCGCCCTTGCTCCGACTGTCCCCACTGGCGCCGCCGCCGCTGCTGCTTCTGCTGCTGCTACTCGTCGTGCTGCCATTGTTGTCCCTACATTCCGTGCCCTCAACCCCCACGGACGCAGATGCAAAAGACGAACCGGGAGGAGGAGGAGGCGCAGGCGGGGGAACCGAAGCAGCTACGGCACTTGTGCTGCTGCTGCTGCCGCTGCTGCTCAGTCTGGCACTCATTCCAGACCCACCCGCACCAGCCACACCACCTGCAGCAGCACCCGTCGCAGGAACAACCCCATGCCTACTGCGGCGACGCATGCGAGAGGGCGAGGAGGGCAGAGCCGAGTCAGAAGCAGCAGCAGGGCTGCGAAGGCCAAAAGGGCTGCGAACATGAGCATCAGAAGGGCTTCGGAGGTCAGAGGGGAAGACCTCGAGACCCACTCCCAGGCGGTTCAGAGCCTCCAGTTTGCTGGTAGAGCCGCTGTGGATGCTGTTGGGAAGTGACAATCCCCCTGGTGCTGTGCTCTTCCCTGCTTCTTCTTGCCCCTGCCGCCTTCCCTCACTGCCCCCTGTGCTGGTTCGTGCTGGGTCGCTCTCTCCTCCTGCTCCTCCTGCTCCTGCCGCTTCGTCTTCCCCAGCAGCTTCTCCTGCTGTTGCTGTTGCTGCGGCTGCAGCTGTCGTTGCTCCCTGATCCGCCACGTGTCCCTGGGAATCAGCCGAAGCCCGTGCGTCCGCACCACCTGACTCAGCGGCTAGGCCATCTGACTCAGCGGCAAGACCACCTGACTCAGCAGCTGCAGAGAACGCGGCCGAAGCAGGCGGATATGAAGGAGGGTGGGTGGAGGAGGGATGAGACGGTGACTGGGACGACCCATGTGTGGTCGATCCAGGGACGGTTGCAGCAGAGGGAGAGGAGGGGAGCGTGGGGGAGGAGAGAGAGGACGAAGGGGAGGAGGCCTGATCAAGGGTGAGGATGTCAGGAGCGGAGGAGACAGGAGGGGAGGTGACAATGTTGAGCGATGCTCCAAAGAAGCTGTCCATGTCCTGCCGAGGAGTATGTGTGGTTGATGGGAGGGACATGGAAGAGGGAGGTTGAGGCGAGGAAGATCAGGATGGCTTTCCACGGCATTTCCCATTGCTTAACAGCACAGGGGATGTGGCAGCATGCCATGTCATGCCATGTCATGCCATGTCATGCCGTGTCATGCCGTGTCATGCCGTGTCATGCCGTGTCATGCTGTGTCATGCTGTCTCATGCAACGGGTTACGCGGAAACGCAGCAGCATCGCACGACACAGCAGCACGGCACGGCATGCCACGGCACGGACCCACACAGCACAGCAGGGACGTACATCAAAGAGGAAAGACTCCACGGAGCTCCCAATGAGAGCATCCACCGCCCTGCTGGGGGGACTCAGCTCACCCCCTGCTGCTTCTCCTGCTCCTGCTGCCCCTGCTCCTGCGCCTGCTCCTGAATAAGATAAGGATGGCCCCATCCCATCCCCCATGCTCCATGGAAGGTCGCCAATGTCTGTCTCTATCCCTGCGCCTCCCATACCCATGCCCCCCCCCATCCCCATGCCCGTGCCTGCGCCTATCCGCGCACTCGCTGCATTAGCGCCGGCGGCGGAACCAGCCACCCCCGCCCTGTGGGTTCCGTCTTGCGCTCCCCCATCGTGCCCCTCGGGACTGCCGGGGATGGCCACGTGCAGCTGCAGGCGGTGGCGCTGGCGCAGGGGGAGCGGGGTCTCGCGCGGCTGCGGAAGGCGGAAGCGGGGCCGGCGGAGACGCGGGAGTGTTGAAGGGGAGGTGTGAGGGGGGAGGGTCAGAGGGGAAGGGGAAGAGGGGGGAGGGGGGGGGGGGGGTGTTAGTCGGATTGGCGGACGCGGTAGGGGCGGAACAGGGGAGGGAGGGGGTATGGAGTAAGAGGGGAGCGAAAGTGCATGAGTTGGTGAAAAGCAAGGCCTTGACGATAGCCCGAGTGGTAAGCAAAATAGGGAGAAAGGCATGGGGTTACAACCCGAGCCGCAACCACATAGAACATGCATGGAGTGAGAGAATGTTAAGGGGCATTAGCACGAAGAAGCGAGTGACAAACAGCGAGTTGTTTGGGATATTTAATGCTAGTATGGCAATACATTGTAACGCGGACAGATTTATGGCAGGTACGCGTTTTAACGCGACACCACATACAGTCACAAAATACCATGTATTTGATATGGGCCTAAAGCCGTGTTCCTTTCCTGAAAAATAAACCTTTGATATCATAACCCTTTGTACGCATTTGTCCCTAACTTGTAATAGCAATTCTCCTGTGTCTCTGTTTCGAGACATTTCATCACCTGGTTGAAGTCATTATCATTGGAGCTTGTCCGTCCCGCCGCTCCGTCTGCGACGGTCGCACCGAAATCGTCGCTAGCCGGGAAACCGTTAGAGCTGTCCCGTTCCTGTTCCTCTCGCCCTCCAATGCCATCGCTTTGGGTTCCAATCCAAGCTAAATCTGGTGGTAAGACAGTTGTCAATGCATTCTCTGTTTCGCCGTATCCGTCGCTGGATTTTCTGGGCTCCATTTCAGCTTCCGGCTCAGCTGTTCCGGGGTCTCACGAGTCAAACTTGAAGCTTGTTAAACAGTAGGAAAGTAATGGTAGGGTTTCTTGCTTGTGCCGGCTTAATAAAGCGTCCATGCTCGTTATGCTGTTCTAATAGAGAGGATTACTCGCTACTTGCCTTGCAGAATGTAAGTCAGCCAACTAAAGCGCAAAATGTTTCTACCGACCCTGTTATCTGAGTGGTGTGGTGGTTGGGTGGTATATTTGGCGCCAAAACTATGTGAGCTTGGGTGGGTGGGGTGGGGTAGAGAGGGATGGTGGTGGTTCTGGTGCGTGCTGGCTGGTGGCGCTGGTGGCTCGGTTCGGAGTCGCTGGCTGCTGCTCGGTATTCTCGGAGGTGGAGCGAGCAGCACACGGTTCTGCGAACGAGCGACTGATGAAAAACCGCAACGACAACTGAAAGCTCGCACAAGGGCAGACGAGGAGTCTGCGACCTGTACGAATTGGCTGTGGCCGTGGGTGCTACGTTTTGGTTTTCAAATCGCCCAAGTTGCTCCTGAGGTCAACCCTCACCATGGCTGGCCTGTATAATTTCTCTGGAGCTTTTCATAACTGACATTCACTTAGCACGGAACTCGAAACTTTATATTCTAGTTAGGCAACCATTTTTCGCTGGAATGAAACCATAAATATTTCCAAGTAGCTAATGGTATCTCTTATACAATCTGGAAACAAGTTAGAAATAAACGTAAAATTTAGGATGTACACATTGTTCAGACCTTGGTCACATCAGCGTTGTCAAGCTGGTGAAGAATGCGACGGCGGCGGCTTGGTTGCATTCCTGAGCCGCAATAACGGCGAGATCGCGCGCATCGGCGGAAATCGCGTTTCTCTCAAAAGAATCGACCTAAATTGCTCCGACCTCGCCACGCGAGCGTTTTTCTTAATTAGATGGACCGCCTTCCCCCCCGCCCCCCCGAACCCGTTTTTCCCGCCCTTCCCCTCCGAAATTCGGGCAGCCGCTGGATTTTTGTGGAATCACAAACAGTGACGAATAAATGCTCCCCACATCATGCCAAATCCTCCGTGTAGTTGTGGCGTGCCACATCAGCTTTCGCAATAGACTCTATAATTTCGGAGGTTGCTTCTCGATCTCCAGAAGCTCTTATGCACAGTGATTGTATCATGTTTTTTTGGATTAGCCCATGCCATTAGATAGGAGCGCAAGAAAACACATAACAAATGACCTATAGTCTTTTCATATCTGCTGATATCTATACGTACACCTGCTTTTGGGAGACATAAAATAAAAAATAGAGTTACATTTTATTCACTCATAGTAATAGTCATTCAAAGTCAAATCAATATCGTCCTCCTATTATTATTATTCTAAAAAATATTGTTACTTGGCATAAAATTAATATAATCCAAATTAGTAAAGGTACTACAACGGCTGATGGAACAACCTAACGTGCACGTCATTTTACATTGAAGAATCAGAACGCCTAGTATTTTGAATTCGTGACTGTTTGTGATTTCACGGGAGTACACACGGCTGCCCGAATTTCGGAGGGGAAGGGCGGGAAAATCGGGTTGGGGGGGCGGGGGGAAATGCGGTCCATCCAATTATGAAAAACGCCCACGTGGCGAAGTCGGAGCAATTCAGGTCGATTCGTTTAAGAAATACGTGATTTCCGCCGATGCGCGCGATCTCGCCCGCAATAGCCAATCTACAGTGGTCAAGTGGGCTCGATATAAGCAGCGAAGCGTTTCGTAAACGAACAGTACAGCTGTCCCAAACCAGGCCCAGGTTACAGTAGATTCGGTCTTCTCACCTGGAACAAAGCCAATCCATTAAAAAAAATTGCCAAAGCTGATTTGTACATTAATGGGAAGCCTCCCACAAACCTTATATCTACACAAGCACGAAGGACATTTTTTTAAAAGATGAAATCATGCCCCACACGGGCAACCTACACTCACCAGTCCCATCTCGCATCGCAGCGTAGATGATCGTTCACGGCACAACATTGTTGTGTCGTTCTGTACGGACGTTCTAACCAACTCAAAAGAAAGGCACTCTCTCCCTTATTGGGCCGTTGCCATCGTGATTCGTGACAAAAAGGTAGAAATTCAAAACGCGTTAAATATCCTTTTTCCCGTGCTGTAGATAACATCACGCCATCGGATCAAATCCCCGCGGCACGGAGCATTACTCCGCTCGCATCTGCACGCCGCGCGCTGAAGCGGAAACATGCGCAGCCGCGGGGCCGCGGACGGCTTCGGCGGGATTTCCGTTGACGGTTTCATCGGGGGTTCCGTGGAGCTAGATTTTGACGAGAATGTTGACCGCAACAGCCCGCGACCCAAGCCCAGTGTAGCTGTGCTCGCGAACCGACTCGTCCGTCTTGGTTCCGTTACCCGATCCGCCGTGAGAACATCCCCGTTAAGAGCCATTGCCGCCGGCGCGCTGCTGATGATGCTTCTGGGAGGATTCGCCGTGGCGCGGTGGTTGGGAGGGGGTGGCGGCGGCGGCGGCTTGGGCGGCTTGGGCGGGAATAAGGAGCGGTTTTTCTGTGGGTCGGAGGAGCACAGTGTAGGAGAAATCAAGCCGTTTATTTTTGTGTACGATCTGGGCGGGGAGTTTACGAGCGACGTGCGGAAATTAGCTCCGTCGTGGTACTCTGAGGCGCATGACGCGGAGAGAGTGCTGTATGAGGTGCGCGGTGTGGGAGGGAAACGGGATGGGAGGGGAGGAAAGGGGAGAAGAGGGGAGGGAAAAGCGAGGGAGGTGGAGGGAAGGGGAGGAGAGATGGGAAGGGAGGGGAGAGGAGTAGGGGAGGGCGTGAGTAGCAGAGGGGGAGAGAGGGGAAGGAGCAGAGGGTACTATGGTGGGATCCCGTTCTAGAGGCGAATATAAGGCCAGAAGCGACATACGGTAGGTTGAAGGAAGGGGAAAAACAGGATCCTCGCCAATTCCTGGAGAAAAGAAAATGACATAACAAAACTTGAAAATATTCAGAGGCGCCTAGAAGAGCTAAGGATTCCAAAAAAAAAAAAAAAAAAAAAAAAAAACACTCCTCTTCACTCCTTCCCCTTTGCAGCTCCTGATGGGGTGGGGAGCATGGCGCGTACATGGAACCCAGCCCAGGCGTCCCTCCTCCACCTGCCCTTCTCCTCCCTCCGCTCCCTTCTCTTCTCTTCTTTCCCTCCGCATCCCCTTCATATTCCTCTCCGTCTCCCACCGCCACCTACCCCCTGCAGCACCTGAGGGCGAGCAGGGCGCGCACGTGGAACCCAGCCCAGGCGACCCTGTTCTACGTGCCCTTCTTCTCCTCTGCACCTCAGGCCTCCTCTCCTCCGCTCTTCCTTTCTCCACCCCCCAGCACCTGATGAGTCTTTGAGGCGCCCCATTCTCCCTGCTCTCGCCCCGAGATTTCACCCCTCTCCTCGCAACCCAACCCCTCTCCCCCGCACCCCTCCTCTCCCTCTGCTTCTCCCCATCCACCCCCCCCTCCCCCCCACCTTCCGCCCCTGCAGTACCTGAGGGTGAGCAGGGTGCGCACGTGGAACCCAGCCCAGGCGACCCTGTTGTACGTGCCCTTCTTCTCTGCTCACTACACCGCATGGCTCTCCCAGGACCGGCAGCACACTGTGGAGCAGGCTGTCAAGGCCACGTCGCAGGTGCGTGGAGCAGGGAGTGGGGGATGCGGAGGTGGGGGGAGGGGGGGGGAAGGAGGGGCTCGCTGCGTGGCACTTTTAACACCAGCAGCACCACGTGCAGCAAGGTGGTGTGCTCTCGTGGGCGACAAGTGGAACGCAGAGTGGAGGAAGGGGGGGGAGAAAAAGGTGACTTGAGAGGGGGAGAGTGGAGACAGAGGTGGGGGGGGGGGGGGGGGGATGCGGGAGTTTGAGGGAGTGAGGGAGACAGCGGCGGCGCGTGCCACTTCTCTGTGCTTGCCGGGGTCCACTCACGCTGCCTCTCCTCGTCTTCCTCTTCCTTTCTCCTTTTCCCCCAGTATTTCTCCTCTTCTCTTCCCCCATCTCCCACCATACTTCTGCACTTTCCTTTCCTTCTCACTCCCTATCTTCCCTCCCAACTCCCTCCCTCCTCCCTCCCCCCCCCCCCCCCCCCTCCCTCTTCCCCCCTCAGAAGTGGCAGCAGCTGCTGACGCGCGTCCGCACGGCATACCCGTACTTCAACCGCAGCGGCGGCGCGGACCACTTCTCTGTGCTCTCCACCGACCACGCGCGCTGCCATGCGCTCACCTTCCTGCCGCCCGCGCTGCACGCGCGAATGTTCTTCCTGCAGATGAATGGGGATGCCATGGTTCGCAGCATTCACACTCACCCGCAGAGAGGCATGCAGGTTGGGTCTGTGTTTGGGTCTGGGGTTGAATAGCCCGGAATAGCCCCAGAATAGCCCCGGAATAGGCTGAATCTCCGCCTCACCTGAGTGACCTCCTTTTGAATGGCGTGGTTGTGGTGCCACACAGGCTGCTCGTGCTCGTCGTCCTGCCCAGAGCTGAGCCGCAGAAAAACTGGGATGGAGCGATTCACCACAGGGATGACTGTAGCTGCGGCCACTGCAGGGGTTGAGAGCGGCTGACCCTGCTGTTGCTGCTGCTGCTGCTGCTGCTGCTGCTGGGCGGTGCTGCTGTGCTCGAGTGTGGGTGGAATTACGATGTCTAAATCAGGGCTGGTGTGGGGCGGAGGGACGGGTAGCAGGACGGGGGGTAGGTGGGAGAGGCATTAGGGGGATTGTGTTGCAACAGGAGGAAGGGAGCGGAAAGGAAGGGACGGGAAGAGACCAAACGGGAAGGAAAGTGAAGGGAAGGGAATGGAAGGGAAGTGAAGGAAAGAGATGGGGGAAAAGAGTGATAGGAAGGGTACCGATAGCATGGAATGTCAGGGATGTCTGTTGACCCGGGGCTATTCTGGGGCTATTCCGGGGTTTTTTCTTATGGAATCCTAATTGTGGAATCCTAATTCTCCGTGCTGCCAGTGCTGTACGCCCTGTACGCGCGCATGTTCTTCCTGCTGATGAATGGGGAGCGTTTCACTTGGGACCTCTGGAAGCAAAAACTAATCCATGCATGAATGTGTGTGTTTGTGTGTGTGTGTGTGTGCACATGTGCGTGCGTGTGTATGTGCATTGCACTCATGCATCTTCACATGCCCATCATCACCATCGCATGCCCATCATCACCATCGCATGCCCATCATCAACATCGCATGCCCATCATCACCATCGCATGCCCATCATCACCATCGCATGCCCATCATCACCATCGCATGCCCATCATCACCATCACATGCCCATCATCATCATCAGGTACTGGCATACAACTATGGCACAAACGGGTCAACAGACATCCCTGACATTCCATGCTATCGGTACCCTTCCTATCACTCCTTTCCCCCATCTCTTTCCTTCACTTCCCTTCCATTCCCTTCCCTTCACTTTCCTTCCCGTTTGGTCTCTTCCCGTCCCTTCCTTTCCGCTCCCTTCCTCCTGTTGCAACACAATCCCCCTAATGCCTCTCCCACCTACCCCCCGTCCTGCTACCCGTCCCTCCGCCCCACACCAGCCCTGATTTAGACATCGTAATTCCACCCACACTCGAGCACAGCAGCACCGCCCAGCAGCAGCAGCAGCAGCAGCAGCAGCAGCAGCAGCAGCAGCAGCAGCAACAGCAGGGTCAGCCGCTCTCAACCCCTGCAGTGGCCGCAGCTACAGTCATCCCTGTGGTGAATCGCTCCATCCCAGTTTTTCTGCGGCTCAGCTCTGGGCAGGACGACGAGCACGAGCAGCCTGTGTGGCACCACAACCACGCCATTCAACAGGAGGTCACTCAGGTGAGGCGGAGATTCAGCCTATTCCGGGGCTATTCTGGGGCTATTCCGGGGTTTTTTTCGCGGCTATTCCGGGGCTATTACGGGGGACACCTCAATACGTGCTTCAATACGTCGCATTTGCTGTGCTTCATCCCTGAGAGCGACGAGCACAAGCAGCCTGTGTGGCACCACAACCACGCCATTCAACAGGAGGTCACTCAGGTCAGGGGGTGATTCAGGTGAGCGGGTGATTGATTTGAGCTGTGCTGCTGTGCTGCTGTCGGGTCACAAGCTCAATTCTATGAGCAGCAGATGCCTCCCATGCCTCACCTTTTTCCCGAGAAGCACACGAGAATGCGTAACCGTTGAGTCAACCCAATAAGGCTGCCCAAGTGTTCTCTTCTCCCTACTTGCTGGCCTGAAACATGCTTCTCCCTACTGCTCCCAAACCCTATCCCAAAACTCCGCCTGCCACCCACACCCATGCACACACCAGCTAGTGCGGAGCAGGGCGGAGGAGGGGTGGGAGGTGGGGGCGAGGGGCGCAGCGTGGGCAATGGAGGAGGGCATGCGGCGGGCCACCTTCTGTATCTGCCCCCCGGGACACGCCCAGTGGACCACGTGTCTGGGCAAGGTGGGTGTGGTGTGGTGTGGTGTAGTTTGAATACAGCCAGCTAACATGACGACCGTGCGTTTCGCACATCAGTCTTCCCCCCCTTCGCTTCTTCTGCCTCTGCCCCACGGGACACGCCCAGTGGACCGCGTGTCTGGGCAAGGTGGGTGCAGGCTAGGCTGGTACTGCCCCCTGGGTTCCTTCCTTCCTCTGCTCCTACAGCTTTAGAGGCACCTCAGAAGATATTCGAGTCAATTTTTTAGTGGACTAGAAAATCCAAGGTGGGTGCAGGCTGGGCTAGCACTGCACCCTGGGTTCCTTCCTCTGCTCCTACAGCTTCTGAGGCGTCTCAGAAGCTTCCAGCTAGGTTCATCTGCTCCTTAGAGGTTCTCCCATCCCATTTGATCACCCGGCTTTAGAGGCGCCTCAAGAGTGGATCATCCAGATCTGCCGGGCCGGTGTAGTAGGGTAGTTTGTTGCATGGTGCGGCATGAATCAGCATAGCTTGGCTATGTGCTGCTTGTCTTGTTGCTTCGGTACATTTTTCCCCCTCGCTGTGCTCCTCTCTCCACCTCTCTCCAACGCTCTGCGCCTCTTTCCAACTTCTGTAGTAGTCAAGGCGCATGTGTGCCCGTCTCTTGTCCTGCAGGCCGTATTGACAGGATGCATACCTGTCACCTTCTTTCGAGACAATGACAACCCATGGCAGGTGGGACTGGCAGGTGGGACAGGCGGAGCATGGCAGTAGCATGGCAGGTTGGACGAGCATGGCAGGTGGGACGAGCATGGCAGGTGGGACGAGCATGGCAGGTGGGACGAGCATGGCAGGTGGGACGAGCATGGCAGGTGGGACGAGCATGCATGCATGACATAACAACTGCCCTTGCCGCATGTGTTTTCTCTCATTCACTCTGCTGCTGCTTCTGGGGCTATGGGTCCTTGCATATTTTGTGGACTCCCAAGTCAAGCTTTATGCTGGTGTGTCTTCACATAGCAGTGGGCGTGCTCGTGTGTGTGCGTGCGTGCTCGTGTGTGTGTGTGTGCGTGCTCGCGTGCGTGCGTGCGTGCTTGCGTGCGTGCTTGCGTGCGTGCGTGCGTGCGTGCGTGCGTGCGTGCGTGCGTGCGTGCGTGCGTGTGTGTGTGGGTGTGTGTGTGTGTGTGTGTGTGACACCCTATGCTATTGACACGCTTCAAAAGCCAACACCCTATGCTTCTGATGCATGTGCCAAGGCACAGCACACGACGCACAACACTGCACCGCACCGCACTGCACCACGCCACACCACACCACAACTTACCTCACCACACCAGCACCTCGCTGCACCGCATGAGCAGGGCGTGCTGGACTACTCGCGATTCTCCATCAACGTGGACCCAGACGACATCCCCTCTCTCGCGGACCGCCTAGATGCTCTCCTGCACTCCCCTCCACTCCTGCTCCGCATGCAACGCAACGTGCAAGCCGTGCAGGTGGGATGGGGGGAAAGGGGCTGCAGGAAGGGGGGGTTGCAGGAAGGTTCTTCTTTTTGGCCGCCTCAACAGTTGCTGTGCTGCTCACCCCTCCCCTCCTGCTCCACCTGCAACACAACGTGCAAGCTGTGCAGGTGGGATGAGGAGGGGGAGGGGAACGGTGAGTAGGATGGGGAGGGGGAAGGGAAGGGAATGGGGGAGATGGCGTAGAATGGGGAGGTTCGGTTGCTTGTATCAGCTGCATCTACAGCCTTTCCTCTGTGCTGACTTTTGAGTCGACTCAAAAGTCATCTGCATCTACAACCTTTCCTCTGTTCCTCCCTCTTTACATCGCCTGCTCTTCCCTTCGATGTGTTTATGTTCCCGGTCCCTCCTCTCCCCCCTCACGTTCTCATGCTCGTTTCCTCAATACCGTTTCCCTCCCACCCTTGCCCCTTGCTCCAGTGCCCATTCGCCCCCATACCTCCATCCCCTCAACTCCAACCACCTGTCACCCCTCAACATGCTCCCATCCCCCCCATGCGCGAACCCCCTCCCCCACCGCCACACCCCATTCCCCCTCCCCCCTCTCTCCCGCTCCCGCTTCTTCCCCACACCAAACCCACCTCCCCCCTCCCTCTGCTGCCCGCATTTACCCAAACCTCCCACTGCCCACCCCCCCTGCCCATGCATGCAGGCACACTTCTCATGGAAACCCTCTCTGGAGGGTGGAGGAGTGCCTTGAGACGTCTCAAAACACTTCTTCAAACACCCCCCCTTGCCCATGCGTGCAGGCACACTTCTCATGGAAACCCTCTCTGGAGGGTGGAGGAGTGCCGGCGCTAGCAGTGCAGCGGTTATGGTGCCGCGCCAGAGGGCTCTCTCTCTCTCACACAGGCGCCCATCTCAGGCCCTGATGTGTTTCAGTCGACTTGGAACACGCTGGCAGTGCAGTGGTTGGTTGTGGTGTTGCGATAGAGCACTCTCTCTCTCTCTCTCTCTCTCTCTCTCTCTCTCTCTCTCTCTCTCTCTCTCTCTCTCTCTCTCTCTCTCTCTCTCTCTCTCTCTCTCTCTCTCTCTCTCTCTCTCTCGCATGCACAGGTTTCCATTTCAGACCTTGGTGATTTCTCGAATTGAACAGCAGGGTCAGTGTGTCCTTGTTAGTGTCAGTCTTGTTAGTGATGTATGCTAGCTGCTTGTGGTGGGTGGTGTTGTTAGATTATTGGTATGTACCATGTGTCGTGGTATCTCAATGCAAAGAATGGTTTGCAATGGAAGATTCTTGTTCTTATAAGGTGGTGTTCTAAGCTGGCATGGCACCTTTACCTGATTGACTAGACATTTGTGTTCATCTTTTTTTTTCTGTGCGCACGTGATGGGTTGGAAGTTGTCTGTTCAGCCAGTCTGTTCCGCTCATAGCAAACTATTCCGATTACCTTACTACGGTACTACCGGTACTAGACTATCGTGGAATGGTCATGGGGAAGCATGCAGAAATGGCATCTGCCTTATGAGTGGTAACATGGCCCGTGTTTTCAGATGCGGTAGAATCCAAAGCAGCACAATGCAAGCAGGGACACAAAGCACCCTACCCTACCCATAATAAAAAAAGCTACCAACACCAATGCCTACACACACAATCAATCTCAAATATTTAGGATACACATAACCACCCGATAGGGGTTGTGATGGTACATGGACATTGGGCAATCAAGTCATGCAAGTCACTCAGCCAGGGCTGGTTGTGTAGAAATACCCAGAGTGGTGCACACACACTGCCATTGGCTCACCATTTCCCTCTCCCCGCTATCCCACTGCACACTGCCAAACCGTGGCCAACCCATGGAAGAACCCGTGCAACCCAGGAGGAATGCGATGCAAGCCATTGCTGCTGGTACGGTACTCCCCTCCCCTCCAATGCAGCATGTGCAGTGATTGCTGTTACACTGCACATGAGTGCACTATTTGCACGCACACTTCTGACCCGGGTGTGCATGACCACTCATTCTTCCTACCCAACCCACGCATTCCCCATACTTACTCACACCCTATACCCACTCATTCGCCCTACTTACTCACTCCCCATACCCACTCATTCCTCATACCCACTCACTCCCCATGCCCACTCACTCCCCATACCCACTCACTCCCCATGCCCACTCACTCCCCATACCCACTCACTCCCCATACCCACTCATCCCCCGTACCCACTCACTCATACTCTAAGCACAATGCACATTCCAAACAAACTCTCACACACACACCTCCCTCTGTAACCAGACACCCTCCCCAACCATACACATCTCTCACCTCCCAACTCCCCTCCCCTCCTGTCAGCACCCATCCGCACCCATCCCCACACACGTGTCCTTCTTTCCTCTATAGCACCTCGTTCCCCATGCCACTAAAACTAAAGATGCAACGACTACCACTAAAACGCCACAAGCAAGCCACCACGTTGCCATGATGAGTAGAGTAAGAAAAAGCTGCATCCCCAGGCACCTCCGCACCTTGGGTCACTCCCTCCCTGCTCCCCTGCCGTCACGAATGTTCCAATCCAGCTTCTTTTGAAACGCATCAAAAGTTGCCACAAGGAGAAATAAGACAGCTGCATCCCCAGCCACCCTCCCTCCCACCTTGGGTCACTCCTTCCCTGCAACCCTGCCTAGTTTTGAGGTGCCTCAAAACCAGCCACCCTCCCACCTTCCTTGGGTCACTCCTTCCCTGCAACCCTGCCATCGCGAATCTTCCCATCCAGCCTTTTCAGCCCTCCTGCCATCCTCTGCACGCTAGCCAGCGCCAACGCCGCTGCCTGTGCTGCCTCCTCCTCCCTCGTTGCTGTTGCTGTTGCTGTTGCTGCTGCTGCTGCTGCTGCTGCTGCTGCTGCTGCTGCTGCTGCTGCTACTGGTGTTGCTGCTGCTGGTCCTGTCCCTGCTGCAGCCGCCGCTGCCACCGCAGGTCTCACAGGTGCCGTGGCCACATCTCCCTTCCTCTCATTGCGAAACAGAGCAAGTACCTTGTGCCCCAGCCCATGAAACAGCCGTCCCTCCTCAGTACGTGACCCGTCACTCCCCACACCAGCGCACGCCCTCCCATCCCACTGATCCCTCCATTCGTTAGAGGCCCGCGTGCCTTTCCCCGACTCACTGGGGAAATAGGAGCTCCTGGGGCGAGCTCTGGGTGCTGAAGAAGCGATTCGGTGTTTGCCGGATCTGCTCCCACTTGATACGTCCGAATGGCCTCGGGAAGAGGTGGTAGTGGGGGAGGTGGAGGGGGGGGAGGTGTGGGCGGAAAGGTTGGGAATGCGGGGCTGGGTTCGCATGGGGGCTCTTGGTTGCTGTGACACTGGCTGCTGCTGCTGCTGCTGCTGCTGCTGCTGCTGCTGCTGCTGCTGCTGCTGCTGCTGCTGCTGCTGCTGCTGCTGTGACATGTGGCGCTCATTTACACGCATGGGCGAGAGGGGGTGCTGTGAGTCCATCTCCATCTCTTCTGCGAGGCGCAGTGCTGCTTCGAGCTCCAGAGAAAGAGTGTCAGTGGCAGATGGGCTTCGATGCCTGCCGCCTGCAGCAAAGGCACCAGTAGCACCAGCACCAGTAGCACCAGCACCAGTAGCACCAGCACCAGCACCAGCGCCAGCACCATAACCACCAGGAGTGGCAGCAGCATGAGCAGCAGCGACAGCAGCAAAGGCACCAGTGGGAACAAAGTCATCAGTGTTCCTCGCCCTGCCATACGGCGATGCACTCCTGGGGCGCGCAGAAGGATTGAATGTGGCAGTAGCAGCAGCAGCCGCCGCCGCCGCCGCCGCCGCCGCAGTAGCAGGAGCAGGGGCAGTGGCAAAGGCATGTGAAGCAGCTGTGGTGCTGGAGGAACTCTGCGCTATGGGCTTATGGGACCAGAGTGTGGGGCTTTGGGGGCGCAGTTTTGCATGCGCAGCAGAGGGGCTTGGGTGGCTGGCACCTTGGGCACTCACACCGGTTTTGTTATGATGAGGGCGGGCACTCATTGGGGAGGCAGGACGCACTGACCCTGCCACTGACCTTGCCCCTGCTGCCGTTGCTCTTGCTCCTACTGCTCCTGCTCCTGCCCCTGCCCCTGCCCCTGCCCCTGCCCCTGCCCCTGCCCCTGCCCCTGCCCCTGCTCCTGCTGCTGTTGCTGTTGCCATGGCCATGTGCTCGTGTGGTGTTTGCTGCTGCAGTAGGGGGAGCCGAGAACGGATATGCAAGGGAATGGGGGAGAGGCACGCGGGTAGAGTAGAGGGAATGAATGGGAATGAGCGATGACGAGCAGTTGAAAACATGTTTGTATGAGCGTGACGGGATTTTCAAGGCGGTTTGAAAAGAGATGGGGAATGGATCAGAATGCTTGTTCGCTTCTGTGCATGTGTGGTGAAGGCGAGATAGGCAGGAGGGAGTGCAGAAAGAGGAAGACAGAAAGAAGAGGAGGAATGCAGGGAGAGGGGGGTTGGGGAATCTGAAGAGTTTGAGCACTGACCGGAAAAGGAGTAACCGCAGCAGCTGCTGCAGTAGCAGCTGCTGCAGTAGCAGCAGCAGTGGCAGGAGTGTGAGCTTGGGCATGATACCTCCTCGCGTCAGTGCGCCTGTAACCAGCACCACACGCAGGAGACACGGCCTTCCCACTCTCACTCGCATCCCTCTCCTTCTCCCTCTCCATCCCTGTACTCGCTACAGCACCCCATCCTTTCTGCCCCTCCTGCACCTCATGTGTTCCTTCAGGTGACACCCTGGCGCCGTCAGGTGAGGGCAACAGAGGGCGGGTAACGGCCCTCAGGTGGTGGCCCAGGGTGCTGCTCACATTTAATTGAGGCGGTGGGGAAATCCCTGGGTCATGACTCCCCACGCTGCTCCTTCCATCTGAGCTAGTAACGCTGCTATGTGCTGCTAAAAGACCTAAAAAGCTGCCACCAGTGGGACTGGGATCACACACCACACTACTACTACCCATGCCATGCGCCCTGCCTGGCCGTATGCCTTCTGCTCCTGCTCCTGCTGCTGCTCCTGCTGCTGCTGCTGCTCCTGCTCCTGCTGCTGCTGCTGCTGCTGCTGCTGCTGCTGCTGCTGCTGCTGCTGCTGCTGCTGCTGCTGCTGCTGCTGCTGCTGATGGCGGTGGTACGAGGAGAGCAGGTGCAAAGGAGAGTTCCCTACCATAGGGAGGGGGAATGTGCCATGGGGACACATCCCCCGGGACAGCAGCAGTGCCGTGAGTATTCGCTTTGTGTGGTGGGTCAGTCAAAGACCGGGGCACCACCATTGGCCTCCCTTCCCAGCCCTGATTATCAGCAGCAGCACCAGCAGCAGCAGCAGCACCAGCAGCACCAGCAGCAGCAGCAGCACCAGCAGCACCAGCAGCACCAGCAGCACCAGCAGCAGCAGCAGCAGCACCAATGGCACCAGCGGTACCAGCAGCAGGCATGAGCATGTGGCCATGGGCGTCAGACCCACGGCCCAGCTCATCCATTGATAGCCCAGCAGGGTGTGACCCACCGCCAGGAAACCGCACGTATGCAGGCTGTGCTATGGAAGAGCCGCCAGCAGCAGCAGCAGCAGCAGCAGCAGCAGCAGCAGCAGCAGCAGCAGCAGCAGGGGACGGCACCACCCCACCAGCACCAGGCAATAGCCCACCAGCAGCAGCTCTTGATAGCGCACCAGGAGGAGGTGAGAGGCCTGCCACTGGCTCCCAGTAACCTTGCAGGGAACGCCCCGGTGACTGCCTTGAACCTGCTGGAACTGACGACGCTCCCAAGTCAGTCCACCCAGCAGCACCGCTCTGCACACCTCTCTGCACACCTCCCACGCCTTGCATGCTCCCTTGCGCCTCGTGCTCTTTCATCCGCGCCTGCTCCTGCGCCTCCTGCTGCTGCACAATACTGTCAACCATCTCTAACTCCTGATCCAGCAGCTGCTTTATCTCCGCCATGCGCGCTGCCTCCTTTTGGCTCGACTCAAAAGACAACCGCGCCTGCTCCTGCACAATACAGTTCACCATCTCTAACTCCTGATCCAGCAGCTGCTTTATCTCGTCCATGCGCGCTGCCTCCGCCTTATCACGCGCTTTCTTCGCAGCCTCTGCTTCCGCGTCCTCCCCAGGGGCCTTCACCCGGAACGCGTGTGGTGCGAGGGGGTAGATGGAAAGTTCCTGGCTCGTGCAGCTGCCGCGGGCGCCCTGGGCGAGAGATTTGAGGAAGGATTGAAGGCGAGAGGACATGTTGGAAGTGATTTGTGGGATGCCAGCGCGGGTGGGAGAGCTGGTGCCAGCACCTGCCGCGACAGCTTGCGACACAAAGCCCTCGTGGACGCGCGCTAGTAACGCGTACGCCTTGGGCCGCGGAAGAGACGCGGACTCGTACGCGATAAGAGCGTACGTGAGCCTTGAAACGGGGGGCATGGAGGAGGAGGAGGAGGAGGAGGAGGGAGCGGAGGCGGAGGAGGGGAATCTGGGCGGGCTGTTGAGCTCGGCGGGAGGAAAAGGGAAGGCGGAGAAGAGGGCCATAATGCCCCCCTGGCCCTGCGCGGATGAGCGATGCAGGGCGCGAGAGGAGTCGTGAGATGCACGAAAAGATAACAGGTGGAGAGTAGTGGAAGAAGGGGGGAAGGTGAGCGTGAGCGTCATGACTCATGAATCTTTCCCCCCACCCCTCCGCCTCCCCCCTCCCCCCCCCCCCCCCTTTCCCCGCTCAGCCCCCCTTTCTCCCTACTCTCCCACGCTCGGCCGGAATTTGACGCAAGAGCGAGGCTTACCACGGAAAATCTGCTGAGGTAAGGGGGGAGCTCCTGAGCGGAATCACGCACGAGTGGCTCCCAATCCTGCTGCGACGAGTATGAGACGAGAATGTTGCCATCGCAGATCACGCCGAGAAACAGCACCAACTGACGCTGCTGATCCTTACCCATTTGGATCCCTACAAGAGATATATAGAATGAAGAAAGACGGAGAAATGGAAAGCGCAGGTTGCTACCACGGCTAGGAATCCCTTATTGATTGGCAGAGCGGATCGAATGTGCAGCTCTCCTCCAGATGCAGGCCCACGATTCGGGCGCCTTACGAAGGTGGTGAAAGAAACGGGGGTGTATAAGTCATCTTGGTGTTGCCGCTAAAAGGCGGGAATGCGGGAATGCGCTAAAGATAGAAATGGTGGACGTGGTCCTGGGTTGGAAGGAACGGCAGTGACATCGAGCAGTGATGTCAAGATAGTCTGGCTATGCAGCAGGCTCGGTCAATGCGGGAGAAAGGAAGTGACATGGAAGAGAGGAGAAAACCAGGCGACAGGGGCAAGCGGACGAAAGTATTGACTGCGGAAGATTGCTGGGAGGAGCCTGCCAGGATTCCTCCAGCGCGGGCAGGTGAAAGCATGTGGAGAAACCAAGGGTCCTCCGCTGTGCTGGCGAAGAATATCGGCTCTTGTTACTTTCTGTAACAGATCATGCTGTTGAAGTGTTTATGTAAGGAATTTTCTCGGATTCCTTACTGGGTCACACTGTACGCGTACAATTTTTTCGGAAACCCAGGCTCGGTCCGACGACCTCGCCTTCCGAACCACCATCGCGTCGCCTTCGGGTTTCCCAACCCCAAACCTGCACCCAACCATCTCGCGACCTCGGCCTAACTAGCACCGCTATATTAATTCTAGGCCTCGATGTTTGCTCAGACGTTGTAATCACTTCCGCATTGTTGAATACTGCGCACTCTTCTCTTTCACAACTCATAACAGTTTACTTGCTAACGAACTGTCAAATGCTTCATTCATGCCATAAGCCTTGACGACCAATGTACTTGGAAGATCACCATAATTCATGTCCTTTTGTCAGGGCTAGGCAGCCTGATTCATACAACAATTCTGGGCGATGCAAGCCAACTTGCAGGACATGACTGCAGAGATGGAGCGCCTGAGGAAGGAAAGCGCCGAACAACACCAGGCGCGTGGTGAAGCGCGCCAAGAGTCGCCTGTCGTTGAGGACGCAAGTAGCAGCTCCACACCAGATGAGCGGGTCTGGAGCGAATTGGAAGGCTCCATGGATGCAGACGATGGGAGGCGGGCATAGCAGCAACAGTCGTAGGCAGCACCGACACGTGCAGCAGCGACAACTCCGGCGACGACAGCAGGAGCGCCAACAGACCAAGCAGCAATAACGGATTCGACAACTGTCAAAATCAAGCCGACGAACCCGCCCTCGTTTAACCCAAGTGACAAGTTCGTCACTGTTTCTGCATGGTTGTTCGGTGTGGAGGTGTTCTTTAATGCTGCTATGATACGATGCCACCCGCATTAATTTCGCAGTTTCACTGTTAAGAGGACCTGCGTTGGAGTGGTGGCGACGAACGTTGCAAGACGAAGGGACTTTGGAAGGAACAGAACGTGCGAATGACAGGACTTCGACACCTGTCACAAAACGAGCAGCTTCGATTTCGGGACGGCTACGATACGCACATGGAAGGAGTGGGGCGCCGCCCTGCGAACCAGGTTTGAGCATATATCCGCCTCAGACTCTGCTCGCATGAAGCTGCGTACCTGGAAGCAGCTGACTTTAGTCCAAGACTACACTAGCATATTCTGCAACTTGGCTAACCAACTGGACGACATGAGTGATGCGGAACGGCTGGATCGCTACGTGGCGGGCCTGAAATATGAGATACAGTTCTAGGTCCGACGCACGTGACCACACAACTTTAAAGACGTCGTTCGAGAAGCCGAGTCAACGGATGCACTGATGCAGTGGGCGAGATCGAGCTCCCGGGATGGCCCTCGATTTCGTGGATCGACTCAGCAACCTGTCAACGGGAGTTGGGTTTGGCCCCGTCCTCGCTTGGGCGGAGTTGACTTTGTGGTCGGGTGTGAGGGGAGCAGCCGACGTGCAGCGGTGGGCGAGCTGGTTGACAAGGAGGTCGACCTGCACCGGGGCCATTGCATGGGCGCCGACTTCAGGATGGTGCCGACTTCGGGGTGGTCGACCCGGGAAGTCGACCTACGGAAGGCGTTGACTTGGTGACGCCGACCTGGAGAAGCCGACTAGGGTGGTCGGCTGGTAACTGTGCTAGTCGACCAGAAGTGGTGTCGACCTGGTGGTCGACCAGGACGTTGTGGTCGACGAGGGAGGGGCCGACGGCGACCATGACAGGGAAGGGTGGGGACGCCGAGCTGGAGGGCGTCGAGGAGTAGGACGCTGAGCAGCTGGGCGTCGAGCAGCAAAGCGCCTGGCGGAGGGCGCTGAGCATTGGGGACGCCGGGCTTGTGCAGCCGACGACCGACTGAGCTGGTCGACTAGGCGTGGTTGCCGGGTCAACTGAGATACCCGGGCGACGTGTGCGAGTGTCGCCGGGGTGGAGTCTGCGAGGCCGACCTCGGGGGTGGTATCCCGAGGTCGACATGGCTGGAAGGCGCAGTTGCTGGTGTGGAGCCGACCTGGGCGTCTGCGCTGTGCACGTGACAAGGAAGTGCGCACCAACTAGCTGCGCGCACCTACGAAGCAGGTGGACCGTTGTCCTGCGGGTGCGACGCTGTGCAGCCGACTTGCTGCAGCGTTGGCACACCGTGGGCTTTCAACGTTGGCGGACCGCTACTCTGCTACGCACGAGCGGTGCGAGCGCTGCTACGCTGGAACGCGGTCGACCATGCTGCGCTGGAGGTCGACCAGCAGCCTAGCTAGCTCTGATGTGGTCTGTACTGCCAATGTTGTTGCAACCTTTCTTAGTAAAACTCTTGCAAAATTGCCTCGTGAACTGGCAAGCGGTGTAAGCATTAGGAAAACGACTAAGGAACAACAAACGCAGTGATCACACGAGCACCCGTGCCTAGCCTGTAGTATAGCTCTCGTTGTAGTAGTTAACTCCGCATGGTGCGGTGAGCATGGACGGCACACGACTTACCTTTAAGTTGCTCGTAGGCCGGCAGCCGTGCAGTCACTAGCGTGTGCGTAGGTGACGCAGAGATGATGGACACCCTGGAGGCATGGCTAGAGGATGCGAGGAGACGGCATGAGGCCCAGGAGTACGGGGCAATACCCTGGGCGGTCGTCGAGGCTGGACTCCGCACCATGTGGGCGTCGGAGCATCCCCCTTCTCGACCAGCTTCTCCTCGACCGGTGACCAACAAAGGCGGCATCGACGTGGGCGTCAACGCCGGAGGTGGCCAAGTCAGCAACAGTGCGGGAGGCACGTCGAGGCAGCGTGGTGCGATTCACGCCGATGAAGTCGGCGGCGTTCAGGCGCGAGGGGTGCAGACGTCGGCGGCTGCAGGTTCCTCACAGGGCGACATTGGAGGGCATCGAAGCAGACTGACGCCGATGTCGGCGTCCTAGGTGACGGCGCGCGGAATAGTACCGGGCTACGGCTACTTCAAATTTACACCGGACAGGATCTTGGTCACCCCTCCGCTGGTCGGTCGACACGACATTCTCACATGGAAGGAAGCCATCGAGCCCCACCAAGAGATTGCCGGGCTGATCAGCTTTGCTCGAGGCACCGTGGCGACGCCGGAGGACCCCGACATGCGTGCAAAGTTTCGCGCCATGCAGGTGTTGACCTTCACAGTCATCTCGCGGTGTTGCTTGCCAGGCGTGCAGATCACCTTGAAGTGGTGCCGAGAGTACCTTGACGCCGGACATCGGGTGTGGCACTTCATCGAGTCGACCTACCAGGTCACCGACGACTTGTACATCGCCCAGCTTGAGGGCCAGCTGACGCACCTGCGTATGGGCGACAAGGAGACTGCTACCGACTACTGCAACCGAGCCTGGTGAATCCTCGCCACCAAGGATGACCGGCGCGTAGTACTCGATAGTGTCGTACATCACGCACGTCATGCAGGGACTCTCGAGCAGATGCAACCTCCTGAAGCGATTGTCAATGGCGCCGAGCACGAGGGCGACGCTCAACGAGGACAACTTGACCTCGTACATCCTGCAAGATGAGGCGATACAGGAGGCTGAGCGGTCCCAAGAACTCTTGGCGCAGACAAACTTCGTCGCCCTGGCGAGGCAAGGTGGCCGACCGAGGCAGCGTGGGCAGCCTGGTGGCGGTAGTAGCAGCGGGTGGAAGCCGAGAAAGGATGCCGACAAGAAAAAGTCGGCCAAGGATAGCGGTCGTGGAGGAGGAGGTCGACGCCGGGAATGCTGGTTGTGCGGCGACCCCGACCACCTCTCCTTCGAGTGCCCCGACCGCAGTAACTCCGATGACGACGACGCCAAGAGAGGCCGAGGGAGGTCTAGCAGGCGTCGTCCACGTCGAGGAAATGAGCCGCGCAAGGAGAAGCAGTCGAACAAGCCGATCACGGCGAAGGACGCCGACTCCTCTGCTGGCGGCTAAGGGCGCGACGACAAGGAGGCGTCGTGCTCGCTGGTCAACGTCGTGGAGCCGACCGTCTCGTTGGCGCCGGAGGCCAGCGAGGACTTCTAGGCGGTGGCGTCAGCAGTGCAGGCGAACCCGGCGGTGGTCCTGCTCGACAGCGGCTGCTCGCACCACCTGATGGGGACGAAGGAGGCCTTCATCGACTTGGAGCCGAGCGGCGATGTGAAGCACGTGCGCGATTTCAATGGGGCGCTGCAGGACGTCCAGGGCCGCGGCACTGTCGCTCTGCAAGGAGAGGTCGGAAGATAGGTGCTCATCCCCGATGTGCTGTACGTCCCAGGCGTCCGAGCAAATCTAATTTCGGCCGGGCAACTGAAGGAGAACGGCGTGAAGCTGCAGGAGGATGGCGATAGGATGCTGCTCGTCTCGGCGCCCGGAGAAGTGCTCGGTCAGGCAACGTATACCGGGCGTGTCCTCTGCACCAACCTGCGCCCCTGCTTGGCCACGCAAACAACGCCCACCACGGAGGTCGTGGCCTTGCGGGGGATCGTCTTGGTGATGAAGGTAATGTTGGACAGGCTGCATGCGAGGCTTGTGTATGTTGGCATAGATACCATCCGGAGCTTGGCGAAGCACGAGGTCGCCACCGGGCTGGACCTCAAGTCGGCGTCTGGCGCCGAATCACCGTGTGTTTCGTGCGTTGGCGGGAAGCTGGCGCGACACACCTTCCCCAACCAGGGTTCCGACGCCGGGGACGTGCTGGTCGTTGTACACATCGACCTATGCGGGCCTTTCCGCGTGGCTGCCAAGGACGGTAGCCTGTACTTCTTGCTGCTGAAGGACCACAAGACCCGCTACGTGTGGGTGAAGCCGGTCGTCAAGAAGTCGGATGTGCTGCAGGTGTTCGTGCAGTGATTGGCGGTGGCTGAGTGGCAGACGAAGAGGTCGGTGTTGATGTTGCGCTCTGACCGGGGAGGGGAGTTCCTTAGGAAGCAGTTCACCGACTTCGTGAACGGCAAGGGGATCGTCCACGACCTGACCTGCCCGTACACCCCGCAGCAGAACGGCATGGCGTAGAGGGAGATGAGGACGGTAGTGGAGTCGGTGTGGACGATGCTGCTGCACATGGGCGTGCAGCACCACTGGTGGCACCTCGCTCTACAGCAGGCCTTCTGGGTCCGCAACTGCCTTGAGAGGTCGACGCTGCCGCCGGGGACGACGCCGCACCATCTTCTCACCGGAAAAAAACCCAACTTGTTACTGGCGCGGGTGTGGGGCTGGATAGCGCAGTTCTTGGTCCCCGAGCAGCAGCGTGGTGGGAAGCTATAGCCGAAGGCCAGGTGGGGCCTTCACCTCGGCGTGTCTGATGAAAGCAAGGTTTGGGAACTCCTCGACATCGCCGATAACCGGGTGGTCACCACGTCGGACGTGGTCTTCTACGAGGATATGTCGCTGGAGGTATGGAATACGGAGCTCGAGCCGGCGTTGGGACGGACCCCGACCACCCCACCGGCAGACATCTCGCGGCAACGCTCCCTTTGCTCGCCGAGGTCGATGAGCCCGCTGCCGAGGACGTCCCCTCTTCCCCCCCCTTCCCTGCCCCTCCTGCTCCTCCCTTGGTGGCCGACCTCCGTGGGCTGCCTCCGGTGTCGGCCTCTTGCGATGAGGGGAGTAGTAGGACGTCGCCTTCGGCGCCGACCAAGGGCATCGCCGACGTGGGAGTGTAGTCGACATTGATAGGGGAGGAGGTGCAGCCGAATTTGGTACAGCCGGCGAAGAAAGCACCAGCAGGGCAGCAGCAGACAGGGGAGCAGGCATTGGTGAAGCTGACCACGGAGCAGTCGGCGACCGGGCAGTCGGCAGGGGAGCCGACCGCAGGGGAGAAGTCGGCTGGGACGCTGACTGAGGTGCAGCAGGACGCCGAAGGTAGCGAAGACGGTGACAAATGGGGAGACGCCGAGGAGTCCACCAACAGCGACGTGGTGGAGGTTCCGCCTGGGCCTCGGACGTCAGGCCGAATTCGGAGGCCACCTGCCTTTTTCGTCCCCACTGCTTCACCACAATGTACAACGTGGACGACGACGACTTTGCGTACGACGACGCCGAGGAGGATGAGGAGTTTCCAGAGCTCGACCCTGATATGCATGCCGACCCCGAGCACCGTTGGGACATCTCGACGATGACGGTGAAAGAGGCATTGGCAAGCTGGAAGGGCCCGGCGGCGAAGGCCACCATGGAGGAGGAGATCCGCAGCCTCATCAACATGGGCACGTTGGAGCTGGTCGAATGCCCGCCGGGGGTGAGCATCATGAAGAACTGGTCGGTGCTGACGACCAAGTACCGCATTGATGACACCGTCGAGCGCGAAAAGGCGAGGCTGGTCGTGAAGGGCTTCACTAAAGTGTATGGTGTCGACTACAATGAGACGTTCGCGCCGGGGGGCAGCTACGTCACGCTGAGGATATTTTTTAGCATCGCCACCATCCTCGAATTGAACCTGATATAGCTCGACATGAAGAACGCCTTCATGCAGAGCAAGCTCAATAGGGTGCTGTACATGTCCTAGCCGGACTACTTCAATGACGCAACCGGCCAGGTGTGCAAGCTGCTGAAGAGCCTGTACGGGCTGAAGCAGACGCCGTTGCTGTGGTACTTGGCGCTCAACGACGTGCTGGTCGGCGCCGGGTGAAAGAAGAGCCAAGTCGACGAGGCTCTGCACTTCAAGGTCGGCGACGACGAAGTGGCCTGCTGGGTGCTGGTTTACGTCAAAGATCTACTAGCCGCCAGCAGCAGCACCAAGATGCTGAAGGAGCTGCTGGAAGCCGCCTTCAAGCTGCGGGAGATCTCGCCGGTGCGGAAGTACCTCGAGCTGGAGATCGTGCGAGACAGGTCGGCGGGGAAGCTGTGGCTGCACCCGCAGGGCTACGCCAACAAGCTGCGTATGCGCTTCATCGACCAGGAGGGCGCCGGGCATACCCCGAAGACGCCAGTCTTGGTCGGTGCCTACGCGCAGCTGACGTTTGACGACGAGGAGGCACAGGCACGCTAGGAGGAGGAGTACCGGCAGAAGGTCAGCTTGCTGCAGTTTGCGGTGACGACGACGAGGCCGGACATCGCCTTCGCCTGCAGCAAGCTGGGGAGCGGCCTCACGGTGAGGAGCGACCAGCACTGGCGCGAGGTCGACCGCTGCCTCGCCTACCTCGCCAACACGCGTGACACCGCCCTGGAGTTTGGCGGTGGACCTGAGTCGCTGGAGCTGGTCGGCTTTGTGGACGCCGACGACGCCGGCAACAAGCAGAAGAGGACGAGCACGGGAGGCTATGTGTTTGTCTACGGAGAGGTTGTAGTCTCCTGGTTGAGCCAGCGCATCAAGTGCGCGACGTTGTCGTCAACCGAGTCGGAGTACGTAGCGGCCACGGAAGCCGGCAAGGAGGGACGCCGCTTTCGCTTCCTCCTCATACAGTTGCGACAGCTAGGCGTCGGGAAGCCGACTGTCCTACGGGTGGACAACAAGTCGGCCATCACGGTCCTCGAGGTCATGCGGTTGGCGGGCAACCTCATGTTACGATACGATCTTTGGTGGTAACCTAGTTTAACTAAGGGCCTAGGCTTAGAAGCCTAGGCCAAGCGGGTGTCAAGGGAGTTGTGCCAAGAGAGAATCGAGAATGATTGTTGTTCATTCTCGATTCTCTCTTGGCACACAAAGTACATATAGCAAACTAGCAAAAGGTGCACCACCAACAAAAAGCAAACATAACTACACTAAAGCTTAAGGTACAGGCAGTTATAAATACATATAAATATATATCGCGACACACCCCCTCAACTGCCTGCAGCACATAGCTAGAGAAAGTCACACCCCCTAGAGTGGTATAACAGGTGCAGTGGAAGACGGCAGAGAGGTAAGTGAGGAGGAGGAGGCGAGAGAGAGAGAGAGAGAGAGAGAGAGAGAGAGAGAGAGAGAGAGAGAGAGAGAGAGAGAGAGAGAGAGAGAGAGAGAGAGAGAGAGAGAGGAGAGGAGAGGAGAGAAGATAAGAACAAAGGAGGAGGTGAGTGAGGGATGAGGAGAGGAGGTGGGGGGGTGGCCGCGACGTCCCCTCTTACTAACCCCCTTTTATGAAGGGGAGGGTTGCGTGGGGGATGAGGAGAGGAGGTGGGGGGGTGGCCGCAGCGTCCCCTCTTACTAACCCCCACATCCCCACCCCCAATCAACCAACCCCCTTTAACCTCACCCCCCATTTCAACCGCCCCCTAGAACCGCACTCCCTCCCCCCCTTTCTTCTTCCAGACCCCTCCCCACCCACGATGGTCCCTGTACAGTCCTTCACAGGTGGGGTTCCTGGTCACAGGTGGGGGTGCTGGTAACAAGTGGGGCTACTAGTCACAGGTGGGGCTGCTGGTAACAAGTGGGGCTACTAGTCACAGGTGGGGCTGCTGGTAACAAGTGGGGCTACTAGTCACAGGTGGGGCTGCTGGTAACAAGTGGGGCTACTAGTCACAGGTGGGGCTGCTGGTAACAAGTGGGGCTACTAGTCACAGGTGGGGCTGCTGGTAACAAGTGGGGCTACTAGTCACAGGTGGGGCTGCTGGTAACAAGTGGGGCTACTGGTCACAGGTGGGGCTGCTGGTAACAAGTGGGGCTACTAGTCACAGGTGGGGCTGCTGGTCACAGGTGGGGCTGCTGGTCACAGGTGGGGCTGCTGGTCACAGGTGGGGCTGCTGGTCACAGGTGGGGCTGCTGGTCACAGGTGGGGCTGCTGGTCACAGGTGGGGCTGCTGGTCACAGGTGGGGCTGCTGGTCACACGTGGGGCTGCTGGTCACACGTGGGGCTGCTGGTCACACGTGGGGCTGCTGGTCACAGGTGGGGCTGCTGGTCACACGTGGGGTTGCTGGTCACAGGTGGGGCTACTGGTCACAGGTGGGGCTACTGGTCCTAGTGCCTGGTGCTGGCATGACGGCGCTGGTGCCAGTGCTGGTGCTGGTGACTGGCTTCGGTGCTAGTGCTGGCGGCTGACGCTGGTGCTGGCGGCTGACGCTGGTGCTGGAGGCTGGGGCTGGTGCTGGTGCCTAGTGCTGGCGGCTGGCGCTGGTGCCTGGTGCTGGCGGCTGGCGGTGGTGCTGGTGCCTGGTGCTGGTGGGTGGCGCTGGTCCTGGTGGCTGGTGCTGGCGGCTGGCGCTGGTCCTGGTGGCTGGTGCTGGCGGCTGGCGCTGGTCTTGGTGGCTGGTGCTGGCGGCTGGCGCTGGTCCTAGTGGCTGGTGCTGGCGTGACGGGGCTGGAGCTAGTGCTGGTGCTTGCGGCTGGCGCTGGCGCTGGTGCGTGGTGACCAGCGTTCCGCCGCCACTCGCTTCCCCTCCTCTGTCTCCTCCCCACAGCGTTCCGCCGCCACTCCCTTCCCTTCCTCCCTCTCCTCCCCATGGCGACCGCCGCTGCACATGCAAACAGTTGCGACGGGGGGGGTGACGGGCAGGAGGCGGAGGGAATGCGACGGGTAGAACGGGCGAAGGAGCGGCTGGGGCGATCGCCGGTGCTCTGGCGGCACTCCTATCCCCTCTTCCCTCTCGCCCCCACAGCGTTCCGCCGCCACTCCCATCCCTTCTTCCCTCTCCCCCCCACAGCGCCGCCGGGGCGACGGGCGAGGTGCAGGGTGGCGCTGGCTGTAGTCGATGGCGCTTCGCTGGCGGGTCGCTTCTGGCAGGGGCTCTGCTGGCGGTGTCGCTGGCGTTGTAACTGCTGGCGGTACCGAAGGCGGCTGCGCTGGTGCAGGTGTTGGTGCAGGTGCTGGTGCTTGGTGCCTGGTGTCGGTGCTGGTGCTGATGCTGGCGGACGTCCCGCCATCACCCCTTTCCCCCTTTTCGCCTCCCCCCCTCAGTGCTCCACCGCCACTCCCTTCCCCTCCTCCCTCTCCCCCCCAAAGCGACCGTCGCTGCACCTGCAAACAGCTGCGACGTTGGGTGACGAGCAGGGGCGGCAGGGCCTTCGATCGAGCGGGACGCATACGGCGGAGTCTCTGCTGGCGGTGGTTTGCGTACAGACGGCAGGGTGTGCGCGGAACGCAGGGCGAAGGGCGAACGGGCGACGGGCGACAATGCAGGTGACGGGCGACCACGCGACTAGACGAGCGACGCGCAACAGAAGCGGATAGATCGCAGGCGGCAGGTTGCAGAAGCGGGTATCGAGCGGGCGACGGGCTGAAGGCAGAAAAGCCCTCACGAGGCGCACTACGGGCCGCAAAACGTGGCGCGCCATGGCGAGAGGCTAGCGGTGGGCCCATGAAAATCGGTCCTTAGGAAGAAACCGCTCTGTACCATGTTACGATACGATCTTAGCTGGTAACCTAGTTTAACTAAGGGCCTAGGCTTAAAAGCCTAGGCCAAGCGGGTAGCGAGGGAGTTGTGCCAAGAGAGAATCTAGAATGATTGTTGTTCACTATAGCACACAAAGTACATATAGCAAACTAGCAAAAGGTGCACCACCAACAACAAGCAAACATAACTACACTAAAGCTAAAGCTATAGGCAGTTATAAACATATATAAATATATATCGCGACACCTCATGCACATGGAGCGGCGACAGGCCTGGCTGCAGCACATAATAAACACAGGAAATTCTTGCTAAGGTACATCCCGACCGCTGAGCAGCCGGCCGATTTCCTGACAAAGGCGCTGCACTACCTGGCCTTCAACCGGTGCTTCGATGCAATCGGCAAAGTACGCTTGGCCGACGTGGGCGACGGCGACGACGACGTGCAGCAGTAGGTGCCATGCCTTCTTGCATGGCTGGTGCGGTGGACGGCGTGGTGTGTGTTGGGTCCACGTCGACGAGCTATTCTCCGAGGAGTACTGCCGTGTGGGTTGGGGGTCCAAGCGTGAACGCGGCAGGGGAGCGTAAACGGGAGTTGGGTTTGGCCCCGTCCTCACTTGGGCAGAGCCGACTTCGTGGTCGGGTGGGGGGAGCAGCCTACCTGCATCAATGGGTGAGCTGGTTTACAAGGAGGTCGACTTGCACGGGAACCAGTGCACGGGCGCCGACTTCAGGATGGCGCCGACTTCGGGGTGGTTGACCTGGGAAGTCGACCTACTGAGGGCGTCGAATTCGTAACGCCGACCTGGAGAAGCCGACTAGGGTGGTCGGCTGGTAACTGTGCTGGTCGACTAGAAATGGTGTCAACCTGGTGGTCGACCAGGACATTGTGGTCGATGTGGGAGGGGCCGACGTCGACCACGACAGGGAAGGCTGGGGACGCCGAGCTGGAGGGCGACGAGGAGTAGGACGCAGAGCCGCTGGGCATCGAGCAGCAGAGCGCCTGGTGGAGGGCGCCAAGCATTGGGGACATGGCTAGAAGGCGCAGTCGCTGGCATGGAGCCGACATGGGCGTCTGCTCTGTGCATGTGACAAGGAAGTGCGCACCAAGCAGCTGCGCACACCTACGAAGCAGATGCACCGTTGTTCTGCGGGTGCAACGCTGTGGAGCCGACTTGCTGCAGCGTTGGCACACCGTGGGCTTGCAACGTTGGCGGACCGCTACTCAGCAATGCTGGAGCGGTGCGAGCGCTGCTACGCTGGAACACGGTCGACCATGCTGCGCTGGAGGTCGACCAGCAGCCTAGCTAGCTCTGATGTAGTCTATACTACCAATGTTGTTGCAACCTTTGTTGTTAACCTTTCTGAATGAAACTCTTTCAAGATTTCCCCATGAACTACCAAGCGGTGTAAGCACTAGGAAAACGGCTAAGGAACAACGAACGCAGAGATCGCACGAGCAACCGTGCCTAGCCCATAGTCTAGCTCCCGTTGCAGTAGTTATCTCCGCACAGCCCACGATCAGCGACGTGGATGCGCCAAGCCGCCATCGGGTCGTGCTTTGCATGCAACCAGCTGGGCCACCTGAGAAAGGACTGCCCAAAGTTGAAGTAGGGGAAGAAGAATGACGAAGAAGGGTCGGGAAAAGATACGAGTCGGTTGTCAGAATGTTATGCTCTAGTCTGTAGTGGGGTGCTCTATAGCGAGTACAACCCTTCTAGGGTTTGCTATTTGTATCCTCATTCCTGCTAGTGAACCTTCTCTTTTGCCTCATTCTCTCTTGCCTAGCTAGGTAAACCTTAGCTATGGCTCCTTGTTCTAGCTACTATTTTGACATGCTATCAGAGCAGGTCGATCCCCTTGGGTCGATCATGTGGGTGGGCCCACCACCTAAAGCTTCGACTGCTCTACTGCTGTCGCGCGACCCTTTCTCCAACCGCGCACTCGGAGCGCGCGGCGTTTTTCCTCCCGCCGTGCGCTCGGGGTGTACGGCGGTTTTCTGCCCGCCGTGCGCCCCGAGGCGCGCGGCGGTTTCCTGCTTCGCGCGGTGGTATTCTGCACGCCATGCGCTCGGGACGCGTGGCGGTTTCCTGCCCACCACGCACCTTGGGCGCACGCGACGGTTTCGTGTTCCGTCGACCCGCACGCCCGTCCTCGTCGACCTGCGCGCGGCTCCTCGTCGCCCTTCGCGGCGGCCCCGTCAACCCGCGCGCGGCTCCCCGTCGCCCTTCGCGGCGGCCCCGTCGACCCGCGCGCCGCCTCTGGCGACCGGTGTGCCCGTCCCCGTCGACCCGCGTGTCGCCCTGCGCCCCCCCCCCCCCTCCCCGCACACCTGCGTTTGCTTACCGCACACCCGAGTTCGCTTCCCGCACGCTTGTGCATGCTTCGCGCACACCTGAGCTCGCTTACCGCACACTCAGGGTATGGGGGTGACGGGTATGGGGGTGGCGGGTGTGCGCGGTCCCCTGCTCCTCCTCCTCCTCCGTCTCCCGCTGCTGCAGCTGCCGCTGAGGGGGGTGGGTGTTAGAATAGTAGGAGGTGGGGCCTAGGCTTAGTAGCCTAGGCCCACACTAGGAGGTAGGCAAGGTGCTTTAGAACTAGGACTTAGGGTTTGGGAAGGAGAATTGGTAGGAAGGAATGATGGACTAGCAAGCAACAGGACACACAAATAGAAAACCCTAAGGGGTTGTACTCAGTATTGAGCACCCCACTGCAGGCTAGACAAATAACATTCTGACACACCCCCATAGCCAAAGTGGGGTGTAATCAGCAGAGCAGGCAAAGCAGTACAAGCTCAGGGTGGATCACAATGTCACCACACATTCTGAGCACAAGTTAAAGAAACAATAGTTTAAAGTTAAGAATTATGAGCAAAGCTGGTGGTAGTCACAACGGGCAAGTGAGGAGGAGGTGAGAGAGTGAGGGGAGAGGAGATAGGAGGCGACGGCTGAAGCTGCAGACACACGGGCAACAGGAGGCAGACTGGCACAGCGGCTACCGGACAGCGCCCGGACTACAGGAGTAACAGGCCCCGCGGCTCAAATAGCGGCGGACGGGCAACGGACCCACAGGCGGCTGGCGTAGAAGTCTAGCTCACTGGGCTACCGGGACAGCGCCCCGGACTACAGGTGCTGCGGACTACAGTACGGCAACTTCCATGCAGCTTCCCCAAACAGTCCCACCCCCCTGACACACACCCGCTGCTACACCGCTAGCTCCACTCCCACGCACGCCCCTTAAACCCTAAACCCCACTCTCCCACACAACCACCCCCCTCAGCGACAGCTGCAGCAGTGGGAGACGAAGGAGGAGGAGGAGCAAAGGGAGGAATGCACACCAGCCACCCCCATACCCGCAAACGGGGGGGGGGGGAGAGCAGAAACAGTGCGCACGAGGGCGCAGACAGTAGCAGAGCGCACGAGGGCGCAAGGACGAGGCACGAGCAGCACCAGGCACATGCAGCACAGGGCAGCACAGGCACGGGCAGCACAGGGCAGCACAGGCACGGGCAGCAACAGGCACAGGCAGCACAGGCACGGGCAGCACAGGCACGGGCAGCACAGGCACGGGGAGCACAGGCACAGGCAGCAACAGGCACAGGTAGCACAGGGCAGCACAGGCGCGGGCAGCAACAGGCACAGGCAGCACAGGCACGGGCAGCACAGGCACAGGGCAGCACAGGCACGGGCAGCACAGGCACAGGCAGCACAGGCACGGGCAGCAGCAGGCACGGGCAACACAGGCACGGGCAGCACAGGCACGGGCAGCACAGGCACGGGCAGCACAGGCACAGGCAGCAACAGGCACGGGCAGCACAGGGCAGCACAGGCACGGGCAGCAACAGGCACAGGCAGCACAAGCACGGGCAGCACAGGCACGGGCAGCACAGGCACAGGCAGCAACAGGCACGGGCAGCACAGGGCAGCACAGGCACGGGCAGCAACAGGCACAGGCAGCACAAGCACGGGCAGCACAGGCACGGGCAGCACAGGGCAGCACAGGGTCCAGGGGCGGCGTCTGCTGGGGCGGCTGCACCTGGGGCTGCTGCTGCAGTGGCGGCTCCAGGGGCTGCTGCTGCTGGGGCGGCTGCTGCTGGGGCGGCTGCTGCTGGGGCGGCTGCTCCATGGGCTGCTGCTGCAGTGGCGGCTCCAGGGGCTGCTGCTGCTGGGGTGGCCGTTGCAGGGGCTGCTGCCGTTGGGGCGGCTGCTCCTGGGGCTGCTGCTGCAGTGGCGGCTCCAGGGGCTGCTGCTGCAGGCTCTGGCGGCAGCTGCTGCTGCTGGGCGGCGGCGGCTGCTGCTGCAGAGCGGCGGCGGCTGCTGCTGCTGGTAGAGCGGCGGCTGCTGCTGCAGAGCGGCGGCAGCTGCTGCTGCAGGCGCGGTGGCGGCAGCTGCTGCAGGCCTGGCGGCGGCTGCTGCTGCTGGGTGGTGGCGGCCGCTGCTGTAGGCTCTGGCGGCGGTTGCTGCTGGCTCTGACGGCGCCCCGCGGGTCCTGCACGGACGCCGCGACGAGCAGGGGCGACGCCCCTCGGGTCCCGCACGGACGTCGCGACAAGTAGGGCGGCGCCGCGCGGGTCCCGCACGGACGTCGCGACGAGCAGGGGCGACGCCCCGCGGGTCCCGCACGGACGTCGCGACGAGCAGGGCGACGCCGCGCGGGTCCCGCACGGGCGTCGCGACGAGCAGCGGGGAGGGCAGCGCGCAGGCCCCCCCGAGGGCGCTTCGACAGACGGGAAAACCGCCGCGCGCCCCGAGCGCACGGCGGGATGAAAAACTCCGAAACCCTAAAAAAAATTTCGGGGCGCGCTCTCTGCGCGGCAGGAAGAAGGACTGCAGCGGAAGCATAGGGGCCCACAGGCCAAGGGAGAACGGGCTCTGATAACATGTTAGAATAGTAGGAGGTGGGGCCTAGGCTTAGTAGCCTAGGCCCACACTAGGAGGTAGGCAAGGTGCTTTAGAACTAGGACTTAGGGTTTGGGAAGGAGAATTGGTAGGAAGGAATGATGGACTAGCAAGCAACAGGACACACAAATAGAAAACCCTAAGGGGTTGTACTCAGTATTGAGCACCCCACTGCAGGCTAGACAAATAACATTCTGACAGTGGGTGTGTGGGAGACGAATGAGTGGTGCTAGGGGGGTGATGTGGGAGTGGAGCTAGGGGTGAAGCAGGGGGTGTGTGTCAAGGGGGGTGGGACTGTTTGGGGAGACTGAGAGAAGGCTGCCGTCTTTTCGTCCGCAGCACCTGTAGTCCGGGGCGCTGTCCTGGTAGCCCAGAGAGCCTGCTGCGCCTATCGCCCGTGGGTCCGTTGCTCCTGTAGCTCCTTGTAGCCCGTGAGCCAGTTACTCCAGTAGTCCGGGGCGCTGTCCTGGTAGCCACTGTGTGCACGCTCCTGTTGCCCGTGTGTCTGCAGCTTCAGTCGTCGCCTCCTATCTCCTCTCCTCTTACAGTCTTGCCTCCTCCTCCTCACTTGCCCTGTGCGATAGCCTCTAGCTTTGCTCATAATTGTGAACTTTAAACTATTGCTTCTTGAACTTGTGCTCAGAATGTGTGGTGACATTGTGATCCACCCTGAGCTTATTCTGCTTTGCTTGCTCTGCTGATTACACCCCACTTTGGCTATGGGGGTGTGTCAGAATGTTATGCTCTAGCCTGTAGTGGGGTGCTCTATAGCGAGTACAACCCTTCTAGGGTTTGCTATTTGTATCCTCATTCCTGCTAGTGAACCTTCTCTTTTGCCTAATTCTCTCTTACCTAGCTAGGTAAACCCTACCTATGGCTCCTTGTTCTAGCTACTATTTTGAAATCGGTAGCAGACGGGCGCCCTACTGACGAGACCCTGTCGCCCGGCAATCACCATCCACACCGGGTCGTGGTACCAATTAGAGCTATCGACCGCAGCCGGACGAATAACGCGCGTGAACACATGGACTACCCTGTGCTGGTGGCGGGGAGGGTCAACGGCTATAAAATTAATATATTCGTTGACGGGGGGGCGTGCCACAGTCTTATCAACCTGGCAACAGCAAAAAAAATTGGGGTGAAACTGAACAGATGTCTGCCGGAGATCGATGCAAGATTAATGGATGGGACATCGCTGGCCATTTGGGATGAAGCGCGAAAAAATCGGATCAAGTGTGGCGATAATTCCGCGTTCGGCATGAACATGTTGGCGACAACTTTGGACGGCTGCGATGTGCTGCTGGGGCGAGATTGGCTGCAAAAATTAAATCCGATCATCGATTGGATGACAGGAGCGTGTGCCGTGCGAGGAAATGCAGGGCTGATGACACTTACGAAATGGACGGACCTGGAGCCAGTCACAACACGTGTTAACACCGTCACCATGCGGCAAGCGATCAACAGTGGGGCTCAAGGCTACGCTATACACTTGTACGAGGTAGCAGCCTTCAGAAAAATCGCAGACATCGACAAGCTTTGCGCGATAGTCCCTGAGGAGCTGGCGAGCATCATCCTGAAATTTTCGCGGATGACTTGCCAGATGGCCTGCCCCCTCAGCGTCTGGAAGACCATTGGATCCGGCTAGAACCTGGCGCGCAACCCACTTTATGGACACAGTGGTGGCTCAGCCAACCAGAGCTCGAGGAGCTGCGAAGCCAGCTGGATTACCTGCTAGCCAAGGGATTCATATGGCCAAGCACGTCGCCATTCGCAGCATCGATACTGTTCACGCCGAAGAAGGATGGGGGCCTACGCATGTGCATTGTTTATCGGGCGCTGAATCGGATCATAATGAAGTCACGCTACCCGATCCCGCGAGCGGGCGATCTACTGGATCAACTTCGCGGAGCCCATTATTTTTTGAAGATCGACTTGCGAAGAGGCTACTACCAAATACGCGTGTTCGCCGACGATTGCCCGAAGACAGCTTTTTGCACACGCTACGATAGTTGCGAATATACAGTGATGCCGTTCTGGCTGACCAACGCGCCATCAACGTTCCAACTGACGATGAACGGGGTCTTCAGGGACATGCTGGACAAAACAGTCATCGTGTATCTCAACGACATTCTGGTGTACAGCACGACGGAAGTGGAACATTTGCGGGATTTGGAGGAAGTGTTCCACCGACTTTACACAAACCAGTTAATTACGAAGGGCTGTAAGTGCGAGTTCTTAAAATCAGAGTTGGAGTTTCTGGGTCACCTGATTTCGGGAGACGACATCAAAATTGACTTCCGCAAAGTGGACGCCATCGCTAAGTGGAAGCCGCAGGCTAACATTACCGAGTTGCAAAGTTTTTTGGGATTCGTTAACTACGTTCGTCGTTTTGTACCCAACATGGCAGGGATTACCCAGCCACCACCCAACCTGCTGCACAAGGCCAACGACTTTCAGCGGGGGGAGAGAGAGCAGTCCGCCTTCGACACACTCAAAAACATTCTGAGTTCACCCCCGGTTCTCCGCCTCGCCAACCCATCTCGACCGTTCGAAGTGATCACGAACGACAGCGATTTCGCTGTCGGCGTCGTCCTGCTACAGGATTTCGGCAAAGGGCTGCAACCCGTCGCCTACGAATCACGCAAAGTGCAGCCCCCCGAGCGCAACTACCCAGTCCACGACAAGGAAATGCTGGTCATCGTCCATGCATTTCGCACATGGCGCTGCTACCTCACGGGAGCCGACGTGACAATTCGAACCGACCACAAATCACTACAGTACATGCGCACCCAACCGACACTCAATCCGCGACAAATCCGGCGGTTGGACTACCTCGAGTCCAATTTTCGGTACACCATCACGTACAAGAAAGGCGCCAACAACATTGCCGACGCCCTAACCCGCCCATCCATGCAGACCGCGGCGGTACTAATCGCCCACACCAACCCGATGCTGACGGGACTATTCATCCACGGCTACAAGATCGACAGATTTTTCAAGAATCGGCACCAGCAGGCTACTACGCAACACGACAATTACCACATAAAAGCCGGTACGAACCGGATTTGGGTGCCCGCCTACCAGCCTTTACGGGAGTTGCTGGCGCAGCAGGTACACAACTCCAACCTTTCTAGGCATTTCGACATCAACAAAACACTCAAGCTGCTGCAGCGAAACTACTATTGGCTGGACATGCTAACCGACATGCAGCACTACGTGACAACGTGCCCGACCTACCAAGCGATGAAGTCGTCGCGAGAGAGGCCAGCCGGACTGCTCCAACCACTCGAGCAACCTGAACGACCGTGGCAACAGGTGACGATGGATTTCGTCACGGGGCTCCCATCTGGCGTGAGTGGCAATGACTTGGTGATGGTCGTCGTTGACTCACTAACAAAAATGGTGCATTTCACACCATGTTGCACGACGATCATAGCCGAAGACACAACAAAACTCTTCCTCTTGACAATTGTACGCCTACATGGGTTACCTTCGGCGATCATCACCGATCGAGATCCGAAATTCACGTCGAATTTCTGGTAGGAAACGTGGGCACAATACGGCACCCGCCTGTAGTTTTCGTCGTCATACCACCCGCAAACCGACGGACGGATAGAACGGATAAATCAAACAATGGAGTAGCTGATTCGCACCAACTGCACGGACCTGACCAACTGGGAGGACTCGCTGTCGATGCTGGAGTTCGCGTACAACAACGCCCCTTCGGCTACGACTAAACAATCGCCCTTCTACATAAATTATGGGATAGACCTAGTGGTATCCCTATCAACGACCTTGGACAACCCGGTACCACGCTCGCAGCAGTTCGTCACGGAATTGCAGACGGCCCGCAAGAAGGCAGCTGACTTAATCCGAAAGGCTAATACTACGGCAAGCCGGAATGTCGACAAGCACAGACGGGACTTACCCTTCCGTACCGGGCAAGTTGTCCTCCTGGACACCAAAAACCTCCATTTGCCGCAGCCACCGAAACTGCAACCACGCGTCGTCGGACCCTTTGAGATCATCCAGATGGTGACACTTGTCACCGCTGCCCTACGATTGGAAGATACATGGCGCGTTCTACGTCAGCCTGCTACTACATTATGACCCGCCGCAGTCGCCACCTGTCGCTCGGCCCACCATCGCGCCAACCATGACAAGAAGTGAACGAGAGAATGAGTGAACTATGAACGAAGTGAGTACAAATAGGAAACCCTAACTGGGTTGTACCCCCTATGGGATACCCCACTATAGCCTACATAAATGAGTAAGCTATAATGTTCTGACACACCCCCATAGGCAAAGTGGGGGAGAACAAGGGGTCACAAGACCAGTCAAGTAAAGCAAAGCAAAGCTCAGGGTGGATCACAAAGTCACCACACATTCCGAGCACAAGTTCAAAAGGCCAGAAGGCGAGTTCACATGCAAGATCATATATAAAGATATACAAGAGTCAAGCAAGTAAGAGCAAGAGTATATATAGGTGAAGGTACAAGCAAGGTCAAGAAGTGAGCAAGTGAGGCAAGACAGACACAAGACCCAACTGCGTGCAACAACGCTAATGATCACAAGGCGCAAGTGCCTTAGTGAAGACATCAGCAGTGTTGGCCTCAGAGGCCACGTACGCAAGTCGCAACTGTCCACGCTGCTGCAGCTCACGAGCAAGAAAGTAGCGGAGGGCAATGTGCTTCGTTCTGTGCTCCAGTCGCTGCTCTCGACACAAGGCCAGCATGGCCTTGTTGTCTACGTACAGGACTGGAGGAGAACGAGGCTGCTCTCCAAGGTCGGTCAGCAGGTAGGTGAGCCAGCGTAACTCCTGTGCAGCCATAGCCCCAGCGTAGATCTTGTGAGAATAAGCGAGCAGGAATGAATGAACTAGCAGTGAAATGAGTACAAGTAGGAAACCCTAGAATTGTGTACCCCCTATAGGCTAACCCACTGTAGCCTACACAAGCAGAACATATATAATGTTTGACACACCCCCATAGGCAAAGTGGGGGAGAACAAGGGGTCACAAGACCAGTCAAGCAAAGCAAAGCAAGCTCAGGGTGGATCACAAAGTCACCACACAGTCCGAGCACAAGAGCAGGGCCAGAGGCCAGTTCACATGCAGGAGTACAGACATATATATAAAACTAGACAAGCAAGAGCAGGGATATATATATGTCACAGTACAAGTGAAGTCAAGAGGAGAGCAAGTGAGGCAAGACAGGCACAAGACCCAGCTGGGTGCAAAAGCGCTGATGGTCACAAGGCGCGAGTGCCTTGGTGAACACATCAGCAGTGTTGGCCTCAGAGGCCACGTACGCAAGTCGCAACTGACCACGCTGCTGCAGCTCACGAGCAAGGAAGTAGCGGAGAGCAATGTGCTTCGTTCTGTGCTCCAAGCGCTGCTCTCGACACAAGGCCAGCATGGCCTTGTTGTCTACGTACAGCACTGGAGGAGAACGAGGTGGCTCTCCAAGGTCAGTCAGCAGGTAGGTGAGCCAGCGAAGCTCCTGTGCAGCCATGGCCCCGGCGTAGATCTCAGCCTCACAACTGGAGCCGAGAACCGAAGACGAGCGAGTAGACCGCCACGAGACAGAGCCGGAACCAAGGCTGAAGGTGTAACCCTGTGACGACCGCTGCGTAGCCTGGTCGTCAGCCCAAGAAGCGTCCGCGTGGCCGGTAAGGACCACTGGACTCCGCCCTCCAAGCACTAGCCCCATGCCCGACGTACTGCACAGGTAGCGCAATACCCTCTTCGCTGCAGCCATGTGCTCTGGTCTGTGTCTCCCAGGAGCAACATAGCGTGCAAGAATGCTCAGAGGGTATGCAAGGTCAGGTCGTGTGCAGGTCATCAGGTACATGAGGCAGCCAACAAGCTCTGCATACGGACCACTCGACTCTACGGACTCATCCGAAGGCAGAGCTGAGAGTGAGTGGCGAGTAGGCAGAGGAGTGGCCTGAGGCGAGGAGTACGTGAAGCCAAAGCGCTGAAGGACCTGCTGCACCATGTGTGACTGAGTCAAGGTAATGGTGCGGCGTGCTCTGTCCCGAGTGATCTGCAAGCCAAGGTAGCTGCGCAGTTCACCCAGGTCTGTGCACGTGTGTCTCTTCAGCAGTTCGGACTTCACGTAGGCGAGTCCAGCAGTGTCCGCTGTGGCAAAGACCAAGTCGTCGACGTACACGAGGATGTAGAACGGCGGCAGTGAAGTGTCGGTGCGCAGAAACAGCGACGGGTCAGCAGTAGAAGGAGCAAACCCAAGAGCCGCAAGCGTAGTCCTCAGTGTGTCGTGCCACTCACGGGGTGCCTGGCGGAGACCGTAGACTGGCCGTCGGAGGCTCCACTGGGTGCCAGGAGGGAAAGTCCCAGTGAAGCCAGGTGGACGGCGCAGCCAGATCTCCTCGTGCAGGCTACCCTGCAGGAACGCAGTGCTGAAGTCGAGAGAGTGAAGCTCGTAGTCGCGCTGAGCGGCTATGTGCAGCAGCACCCGAAGAGTGGTCATCTTCGGGGTGGGAGAGAAGGTCTGAAAGTAGTCAACTCCCTGCCGCTGACTGAAGCCACGAGCAACGTACCATGCCTTGAAGACAGGTGGAGAGCCCGGCGGCCGCTTCACCCTGAAGATCCACATGCCACTGACGATGTTCACCCCAGGAGGGGGAACCGCGTCAACGTAGGTGCCTGTGGACTTCCAGGAAGCCATCTCTGCATCCACAGCAGGTGCAGTTGCGGGGCCGGTAGAAGGGGACGGCAGGAGCCGTCAGGAGGGGACGGCGGGGCCGTCAGGAAGGGACGGCGGGGCCGTCACGAAGGGACGGCGGGGCCGTCAGGAGGCGACCGGGCCGCGACGGGGGCAGGCGGCGGGGCCGCGTAAGGGCCTGGGCGGGGCCGCGACAGAGCCGTCGGCGGGGCCGCGTGAAAGCCGGGGCGGGGCCGCGTAGAAGCCGGGGCGGGGCCGCGCGAGAGCAGGCGGCGGGGCCGCGAATGAGCCGGGGCGGGGCCGCGTGAGAGCAGGCGGCGGGGCCGCGTAAGGGCCAGGGCGGGGCCGCGACAAAGCCGTCGGCGGGGCCGCGTGAAAGCCGGGGCGGGGCCGCGTAGAAGCCGGGGCGGGGCCGCGCGAGAGCAGGCGGCGGGGCCGCGAAGGAGCCGGGGCGGGGCCGCGTGAGAGCAGGCGGCGGGGCCGCGTAAAGGCCGGGGCGGGGCCGCGACAGAGCCTGCTGCGGGGCCGCGTGAGAGCCGGCGACGGGGCCGCGTAAGGGCCGGCGGCGGGGCCCCGTCAGAGAGGGCGGCGGGGCCGCGTCAGTGAAAGCGGCGGGGCCGCAGGGAAAATGACGACCCGAGGGGTCGCTAAAAAAAAATCGCGCCTCGGGGGGCGCTTCGGTGGGCCCAAGAAAACGGTCCGTAGAAGGACCCGCTCTGATACCATGTGAGAATAAGCGAGCAGGAATGAATGAACTAGCAGTGAAATGAGTACAAGTAGGAAACCCTAGAATTGTGTACCCCCTATAGGCTAACCCACTGTAGCCTACACAAGCAGAACATATATAATGTTTGACAGATCTCAGCCTCACAACTGGAGCCGAGAACAGAAGACGAGCGAGTAGCCCGCCACGAAACAGAGCCGGAACCAAGGCTGAAGGTGTAACCCTGTGACGACCGCTGCGTAGCCTGGTCGTCAGCCAAGAAAGCGTCTGCGTGCCCAGTGAGGACCACTGGACTGCGCCCTCCAAGCACTAGCCCCATGCCCGACGTACTGCACAAGTAACGCAACACCCTCTTCGCTGCAGCCATGTGCTCTGGTCGGTGTCTCCCAGGAGCAACATAGCGTGCTAGAATGCTCAGAGGGTATGCAAGGTCAGGACGTGTGCAGGTCATCAGGTACATGAGGCAGCCAACAAGCTCTGCAAACGGGCCACTCGACTCTACGGACTCATCCGAAGGCAGAGCTGAGAGCGAGTGGCGAGTAGGCAGAGGAGTGGCCTGAGGCGAGGAGTACGTGAAGCCGAAGCGCTGAAGGACCTGCTGCACCATGTGTGACTGAGTCAGGGTAATGGTGCGGCGCGCTCTGTCCCGGGTGATCTGCAAGCCAAGGTAGCTACGCAGTTCACCCAGGTCAGTGCACATATGTCTCTTCTGCAGCTCGGACTTCACGTAGGCGAGTCCAGCAGTGTCAGCTGTGGCAAAGACCAAGTCGTCGACGTACACGAGGATGTAGAACGGCGGCAGAGAGGTGTCGGTGCGCAGAAACAGGGACGGGTCGGCAGTAGACGGAGCAAACCCAAGTGCCGCGAGCGTAGTCCTCAGTGTGTCGTGCCACTCACGTGGCGCCTGGCGGAGACCGTAGACTGGACGCCGGAGACTCCACTGGGTACCAGGAGGGAAAGACCCAGTGAAGCCAGGTGGGCGGCGCAGCCAGATCTCCTCGTGCAGACTGCCCTGCAAGAAAGCTGTGCTGAAGTCGAGAGAGTGCAGCTCGTAGTCACGGTGAGCAGCAACGTGCAGCAGAACCCGAAGAGTGGTCATCTTCGGGGTGGGGGAGAAGGTCTGAAAGTAGTCAACCCCCAGCCGCTGACTGAAGCCACGAGCCACGTAACGCGCCTTGAAGACAGGCGGAGAACCCGGCGGCCGCTTCACCCTGAAAATCCACATGCCACTGACGATGTTCGCCCCAGGAGGGGGGACAGCGTCGACGTAGGTGCCTGTGGACTTCCAGGAAGCCATCTCTGCATCCATAGCTGCCTGCCACTGAGAGGAGTAGGGACCCTCTATCGCCTCCGCGTAAGAGCGCGGAGTCGGGATGTCTGGTGCATCCGGGTCTCCCTCAGGGGCTAGCAGTACAGACGCGAGATGGGGTGAAGCGGCGGCCAGACACTGGAACTCCTCCTGCCTGTCCTCAAGGACGTCCGTGCCGAGGGCACACTCACCCCCGACGGACGGAGGACAGGCAGACTCAGACTCAGCGACAAGACTGGCAGCGTAGTCGAGACGACAGCGCGCAGCAAAGTCGACAAGCTCAGTGACAAGGGCAGACGCAGCAGACGACTCGAAGGAAGGGTCAGTGACAGCAGTAGCAAGGAGACGCATGACAGTAGGACTGGCAGCACGAAGAGAGTCCGACTCCGGGTCGGCAAGAGCAGGAAGAGAGGAAGCAGGAGGAGAAGGCAAAGGGGCACGCAGAGGAGTAGTGGACGGACGCAGTGACATCCGGTGCGTGCCAGGGACAGGAGGAGGACGCTGACGCGACCCGCGACCACTAGCGCGCTCAGTACGAACAGGCGACGCAGGACGAGACGCAGGCTCACGACGCTCAGTAAGACCTCCAGTCGGACCAGCGTAGGGAGAAGGAGCAGGCAAAGGGGAGGCAGGCTGTAGCTGTGGCTGTGACCGGACAGGCTGCGGACCCTCTAAGGGAGGAGGAGAAAGTGGAAGACCAAGAACCTGCTGCAGGAGCGGAACGAAGTACGGTCGGGGCCGCGCGGCGACGCCAGAAACAGCAGGAACAGCACCAGCACCCTCGGCAGGAGCACCTCCAGTAGCACCTCCAGCAGCACCACCAGAAGCTCCAGAACCTCCAGCAGCAGCACCAGGAGCACTGTCAGTCGGACCGCCAGCAGCAGGCTCAGCGCCAACACCCTCAGTAGCACCAGCTCCCGGAGAACTCGCAGACCCAGCAGCTCCAGCACCCACAGGACGAGCACCGCCGGGACGCGCGGCAGCAGTGCCCTCTGCAGCCGAAGAACCACCAGCACCAGCAGCACGCCTCCAGCGCCTGGCAAACCACTCACGCAGCTCCTGTGGGGAGAGTGGCTCCCGGCGAGACGAAGCACCCCCAGGCTCAGCACCCCCAGGCTCAGCACCCCTAGGCACAGCACTCCCAGGCACAGCACCCCCAGGCTCGGCACCTCCAGGCTCAGCACCCCCAGGCACAGCACCCCCAGGCTCAGCACCTCCAGGCTCAGCACCCCCAGGCTCAGCACCCCCAGGCTCAGCACCCCCAGACTCAGCACCCCCAGACTTCGCACCCCCAGGCTCAGCACCCCCAGACTCCGCACCCCCAGGCTCAGCACCCCCAGACTCCGCACCCCCAGGCTCAGCTCCCGCAGCAGCATCAGAGTCACCAGTGACCTCGACAGGCTCGACCGCGTCTACCTGGGACACACCTGAAGGGGCAGGACCCTGAGGGGGGAGGGGGACTACCGGGGGGGGACCTGGTACCAAGAAGAGCGGGGGTGGGGGGAGGGACGGAGTGCGGTAGGGGAAGAGGCGGTAGTAGGGTACCGACTCGTCGAACGTGACGTCCTGGGAGGACAGAACACGTCGAGAGGAGGGGTGGTAGAATTGCCACCCAGGGGCGTCGGGGGGGAACCCTAGGAAGACGCAGGGAGCAGCGCGAGGGGACAGCTTGTCCGCAGACAAGTCGCGGACAAACGCCCGAGATCCCCAGACCCGGAACGCCGACGCATCGCCAACCTTCCCCGTCCACAGCAGGGCTGGGGAGGTCTCCGGTCTGGAGACCCTGGGGTGGAGGTTGATCTGATGCGCTGCGTACCTGACCGCAAACGGCCACAGAAAATGGGGGGCAGCCGCATGCATCATGGACGTACGGGCGACGTCCATGACCATGCCAATGCGGCGCTCAGCAATCCCATTTTGCTGTGGGGAGTCCGGAAGCGTGAAGGACTGGCGGATGCCTCGCGCGCGACAGTAGGCACGTAGAAGGCCAGAGGAGAACTCTCCGCCTCTGTCAGAGTGCAGACGCAACACAGGAAAGTCGGAGCCAAAGCTCTGCCTGAGCTGAAGACGAGCTGCGCGGATCCAGTCGATCAGCACCTCAGTGACCTCACCCTTGCTGCGCAAGGGGAAGACTGTGGTGTAACGCGAGTAGTCGTCAACAACGAGCAGGAAGTAGCGCTCCTGACCCTGTCCACGGACGCGGGCTGGACCCCACACGTCCATGTGAAGTGTCTGCAGCGGGGCCTCTGTCGGAGGAAACTGGGAGGAGTGAGGGGCAGCACGCTGGCGCCCCTCGACACAGGGGACACAGGCAGGGCCAGGGCCCTGAGGAAGGGGAGGTAGAGACCGGGGGAGACCAGACACAAGAAGACGGGAGGCCATGCCTCTGAGCCGAAGCAGAGAGGGGTGGCCAAGGCGGTGGTGCCAGAGGAGGGTCTCGTGAGACAGACGACGACACGAACAGGGGGAAGACTCAGGACCAGACCTGGACGCTGCGGCAAACACCTGACCAGACGAAGGGACCCTACCAGACTCAGTACCTGGAGGAGAAGCAGTGGTCAGTGTGTACAGGCTCGACCCTGGCCGACGTGTAAACGTAGCCAGGTGGCGTCCCGTGCTAGCCTCCGTGCAGTGGGTCACCCGCTGACGAGCAGGAGTGAACTGGTGGACACCCGCATCCTGTAGGTCAGCACCACTCACCAGGTTCGTCGAGAACGAGGGGAGGTAGAGACCAGACAGGGTGCCAGAGGGGGCCGCCGGACACGGAAGTACCGTGGAGAAGCGAGACAGGACAGGCCCCCCAGAGGGGTCAGCCAGGGACACCGCAACCGGCCGACTCAGCGGCGTGAGAATAGTGCAGTCCCGAAAGAAGGAGCGAGACGCTCCAGAGTCAAGTGTGAAGGTGTGAGAGGCCGAAGCCGACACAGTACCTGAGAGGGCAGACTCACCAGTACCTGAGAGCACAGACGCACTGGCACCTAGAGCAGCAGCCTCACTAGTACCTGACGCAGCAGTACCAATGCCCGGGTCGGGCGGGAAACACCGGTAACAGTCATCCTCATCACTACCACTCACAACATACATAGCAGAAAGAATAGCATCAAAGTCAATATCATAAATGGCTACACCAGCCCTAGACAGCTCCCCCCAGCGGGGGATCTCAGCGGCCTCCGGAAACTGCTGACGCCAGGCGTCGGTCAGGCGGCCAAAGCAGCGGCGGGCTGTGTGGGTGCCTCCACACCTCTCCCCCGCACGGTCGCCGGTGCGAAGAACGTAGGGGCAGGGACCAAACGCACCACCACGCTGACGCTGCAAGTACCACTCACGGAGCTGCTGAGGGGCGGGGACGGTGCGGGAGCGCTGCTGCTGCTGCTGCTGCTTCTGCTGCTGCTGCTGGCGCTGACCACCCCCAGAGCTGCTGCGCTGGGACGAGACACTCCGACCCCCGCCGCCACCGCCACTCCCGCCTCCACCACCGCCCCCGTCTCCACCGCCACCGCCCCCACTGGTACCCTCGCCCCCGCCTCCTCCGCTACCGCCACCGCCGCCACCTCCGCCTCCACCGCCTCCACCAGTACCTCCACTCCCGCCACCACCTCCACCGCCACCCCCACTCCCCCCGCCACCCCCACCTCCTCCGCCATTGCCTCCTCTAGCTCCACCCGCTCCCTTGCCCCCCTTGCCCTTGCCAGAGCGGCGTCTACCGCTGGGGGCAGACGCCGCACCGACCGACTCAAAACCAGCGAGGTCGGCCGCAGCGGCAGAGGCGACAGAGGGCAGCAGGGGGGAAGGAGAACACCCCTCAAAGATGGGGGTGCGAGGGTCACCCCGAGAGGCCCCTACAGCGACTATGCTCTTCTCAGCCGCTAGCAGGGACTCCTCAAGGAGGTCGACAGTGAGGGTGGTGGGACAGACAGAGAGAAACTGGTCCCTAACGACACGAAGGGACTCAGGGAGACGGGTGACAAGAAAGTAGAGAGTGATGTACATGGGAGGAGGGTTGGCGGCGCGGAACTCAGCAGGAAGGGCAGCGCGGTAGCGAGCGTCACTAGCGCGGAGGTGGGTAATGAGGTCAGCGACAGTGGGAAAGGCAGCGAGGTCAGGGAAGAGAAAAGGTAGCATGAGGCGGCTTAGCGTAGCGGAGGAAGGGGAGGAGTAGCGTGCAACTACAGCGTCGTACAAGGCCTGAGCGGTCTTGCACTGACTAAAGTGGGCACGCTCGGAGGAAGGGAGGTGGCGACGCACAGCAAGACGTGCAGCAGCATCGCGGGTCGCCCACTTGGAGCGAACGGCGGAATCAGCATCAGGAGGAGGGGCAGGGACAGCGCCAGAGACAAAGTCAAAGAGAGAGACCTCATCGACCGCATCACACAGTAAGTACAGCTGCAGGTCCTCAATCCAGACTGCAAAGTCAATGGCTCTACCCTCAGCGTCAAAAGCTAGGACATTGGGGGTGGCCATGACAGCAGCTGACAGTCTCACCGGGCAGGAAGAGTCGGGTAGGTCAGCGGCGCAGGTACACAGCCCAGGAGCAGCAGTAGCCCGACAGGAGCAGGAGTGCAGCTCCTCTGGCGGCTCGGGCAGCTCGGGCGGCTCGGGCGGCTCGGGCGGCTCGGGCGGCGCGGGCGGCTCGGGCGGCTCGGGCGGCTCGGGCGGCTCGGGTGGCTAGGGCGGCGCGGGCGGCCCGGGCGGCTCGGGCGGCTCAGGCGGCTCGGGCGGCGGCACGGGCGGCTGGGGCGGCTCGGTGGCGGCTCACGGGCGGCTGGGACGGCGCGTGGGGAGCTCACGGGCGGCTGGGCAGGCGGCCAGGGCAGCTCACGGGCGGCGGCGGCGGCGTCGGCGGCTCACGGGCGACGGCAGCGGCAGCGGCGTCGGCGGCTCACGGGCGGCGTCGGCGGCGTCGGCGGCTCACGGGTGGCGTCGGCGGCGTCGGCGGCTCACGGGCGGCGTCGGCGGCGTCGGCTGCTCACGGGCGGCGTCGGCAGCTCACGGGCGGGCTGAAGGCCCACGGGTGGGCGGTTCGCGGGCAGCGCCGGCTCACGGGCGGGCGGCGTGACGGGCGGGCGGCGGGACGGGCGGCGGCGTCACGGGGGGGTGGGCGACGTGACGGGCGGCGGCGTCACGGGCGGCGGCGTCACGGGCGGCGGTTCACGGGCGGCTGCGTCACGGGCGGCGCTCACGGGCGGCGGCGCACGGGCGGCGCTAAGGGCGGCGGCTCACGGGCGGAGCTACGGGCGGCCGCACGGGCGGCGCTAACGGGCGGCCGCACGGGCGGCGCTACTGGCTGCGCAAAGGGCGGCGCGAACGGGCAGCCGCACGGGCGGCGCTACCGGGCGGCGCTAACGGGCGGCGCTAACGGGCGGCTCGAAAGGGCGGGCGCTAGGGCGGGCGCTAGGGCGGGCGCTAGGGCGGGCGCCAGGGCAGAAAAAAAGTTCTAGGTGGTGGGCCCGAAGCACAGTTCCCACAGGGGAACCTGCTCTGATTCCATGACAAGAAGTGAACGAGAGAATGAGTGAACTATGAACGAAGTGAGTACAAATAGGAAACCCTAACTGGGTTGTACCCCCTATGGGATACCCCACTATAGCCTACATAAATGAGTAAGCTATAATGTTCTGACAAACCACACGACCTGTGGCCGAACCTATGCTCAAACCTTGGAAGATTCTGAACCATCGCGTGGAGCTGACTACTGCCGGACGCAAGATCATTTTCCTGCTTCGCTGGAAAGATCGCACGAGCGAGGACGATACGTACGTCGCAGCTGACTTGCTACAAAGATACCCGGTTATAGATGCATACTTGGCCGCCGGGGTGTCCCGGAAATACACCACATTTCTTAAAGGGGGGGGGGGGGGGGGGGGGGGGGGGGGGGGGGTAGTGTTGGGATTTTTCTCAGATTCCTTACTTGTTCACATTGTACGTGTACAACCCTGGTTTTCGGAAACCCAGGCTCGGTCCGACGACCTCGCATTCCGAACCACCATCGCGTCGCCTTCGGGTTTCCCAACCCCGAACCTGCACCCAACCATCTCGCGACTCCGCGACCCTAGCCTAGCTAGCACCGCTGTATTAGTCATAGGCCTCGATGTTTGCTCAGACGTTGAAATAACTTTTGCGTTATTTAATACTGCGCTGCGCACTCTTCTGTTTCACAACTCATAACAGTTTACTTGCCAACGAACTGTCAAATGCTCCATTCATGCCATAAGCCTTAAAGACCAATGTACTTGGAAGATCACCATAATTCATGTCCTTTTGTAAAGGCTAGGCAGCCTTATGATTTCCTTTGCATTGATTCCTGATACGTAGTGATACATAAAGGCAATCATGCTTAAGATTGTACCAAAGAGAAACAGCTCTTTATGAAGAATGTATTTCAAAATTTACTCCTAATCTGTATTCTGTGTCCAAATGTATTGCATGGTACACACCGGTAAGAGAGAGCTGGTGTTGTGGTAACAATAAATGACTGAATCAGTATGTTTATTAAAACATTTGTTGACAGCGTAGTGTACAGTGATTAGATTCACAGATCCCTTTCCATGACGTCACACATCCTTACACGGGGAACCATCCCCTTTCCGGCCGCCTAGCAGTTCATGGCGGAGCTCTTCCTGAGGGGGGGAACGCGCTAGAGGCCCGACCGTCGCTCCCCTCGCTTTCCCGTTTCCCTTCGTCCCCCTTCGACTCCCCGCCTTCCCCAACCCCCTCCAAGCGTGCAGTGCGGATCAACAAGCCTGGAGGGGAGGGTAAAGCCCTCACGGCAGCACTATTTTCACCCTCTCGTCTCGTGACGCCCTCTTAGCTCCGTTGCTGCAGGCAGGCCTTCGAGCTCTGGCACCATGGTGGGTGCCGCGTTTAATCCCAGTCGCCGCAAGTTATTCGCTGCAAGAGGCGTTCATCCTTGTTTTGTGATGTCGGGTTGTTTCATTCGGATGTGTGTGTCTCGTTGTCTGCGTGGCCAAGGAAGCTTGTGCCTTGTCGTTGCGTTTTGGAAAGTTGTCGCTGCCCCTCTCTCGTTGTTTACTACCCGGTTGACATGAGACCTGTTACACGCGCGGTTGATGTACGGCTGGTAGGGATTTGCGTCGATTATACGCCAATGTTAAGAGTGCGTCCTAGTCGATTCTTAGGCTGTGGCTCCACCTTTGATCGATTCCGTTCGCCTATCGAAGACACGTTTCCGTCCCGCCTGGCATGTTGTGCAAACGAAGTCGTTCCGCTGGTATTTCAGGGTTTTACGCATGATGGGTTGACTGCTGGTGTCAGTGATTCAGCCCAGATCGACACGCTAGCCTGGAAGAGACATCTCTAGGGCGTTCCAGTAACTTCGCTTAAAGGCTAAGCATCTAGTAACGCTGCATACAGGCCGTCTGACTGGTTAGTAGCCCCGTTTGAGCCAAGTGTGGGTCGTGGTAATCCGTAGTTTAAGCCTAGTCGTTCTTACGGACTACTGCTCTCAGTGCACATTCTACCAGTTTTGTAACGTCCTCCCTCGTAGCTCTTCGCATTTGGCTTAGCCTTTTTGACAGGCCAAGATTCAAGCCGTAGTTTGCAGGTTAGACACGGCGTTCTCGCCATGACGATAACTACTACTGACGATGTTGATCGGGGAGAATTGGCTGGAATTCTGCACCATGCTCTCTCCCGTTCCCTCCCTCCCCGCTCTCTCCCTGATCACCCTCACGCCCGGCTGCGCAATACACAGTTCAGAAAATGAAAAAAAGAAAAATCCCCCCCTTCCCGCTCCCCCTCTCCGCTCCCCTCTCCTCCCCTCTCGTCCCCCCGCCTCCCCTAGCTCCTCCCTCCCACTTACCCCGTCTCATTCCTCCTTCCCCTCCCCTCTCCCCGTGCGCCGCCGTGGTGCCCGCAGGTGCTGTCCAATGACATCGATCTGCTGCACCCGCCCGCGGAGTTGGAGAAGCGCAAGCACAAGATGAAGCGGCTGGTGCCCACGCCCAACAGCTTCTTCATGGTGAGGCGGAACCCGCGGGTGAGGGGGAGCCCTGGCGGAGCCGTTACGGGGTTTGGGGGAGAGAACGGCTGGCGAAGAGCGGGTTCGGTTAAGAGAGTGCGCTGAAGTAATGTTTAGAGACTTTTGCGTCGAAGGAGGTGCAACGAGGCAGGGGTTTCTCTGGTGTGCTGAGTGGCTCGCGGCGGTAAGTGTGCACAGGGTAGCGGCCTTGGGATGTTTCAGGTACAGCACAGGCTGCTATTGAGATGGAGTGAAGTAGCCATTCCGACGTGGCTACTCCGGGAGCTGGGCGGGGTTCCCCCGACATGATCACTTGTTACTGCTTGGTGACTATCGCGTTGGAGTTCTGACGTATCGCGAGAATTCTCTACAAACTTGAGGGGGTTGTCTAGCAGCCCAGTGGTCTAGTAGCCCAGTGGTCTATTAGCCAAGCGGTCTATTAGCCGAGTGGTCTATTAGCCGTGCGTCCTAGTAGCCGAGCTCCTCATGGATGCGTATTTGCTTTTCGTCAGCGTCTGGCGTTGCTATGAGTGCTGTCCCGATGGAGCGATTGTCCACTGTCCAGCATTCTGGCTTCTCCCTCCTTTTGTCCATGAACCTGTTTTTCTCTTTCTCCGCTCCTCCCACCCTCCGCTTCCCTCTCCCTCACTTCCCCCTCCCCCACCCTCCCCCCCGCCCCACATCCCTCCCTTCTCCATGGCAGGATGTCAAGTGCCAGGGATGTTTCAGCATGTACGTTCCTCGCATCTTCTGTCGTCTATCTTCTGTCTTCTTCGGCCTTCATCCCTGCGTCCCGTGTCTCTCTTTTTCTCACGCTCTCTAGTCATTCCCTACCGTTCTCTCGTTTCGGTCTTGGGGTTTCGTGGAGCAATCCTGCCCTTCATCACTATTACATGCAGGCTCTTTGTATATGAATTCCTGCTTCCCTCCTTTCTCCATTGCACCCACTGTCTCAACCTTCCCCACTCCTTCTCCCCGACACCCTCCCGCCGTCTGTCCGCCCCCTCTCTCCCTCGCTCCCTCCACCATTCGCTTAACTCCCCAACCATCACCCAACCATCATCCAACCATCACACAACCATCACCCGTGCCTGTGTGCATGGTGCAGCACGACGGTGTTCAGCCACTCCCAGACAGTGGTGCTGTGCGGCAGCTGCTCCACTGTGCTGTGCCAGCCCACAGGGGGCAAGGCACGCCTCACCGAGGGTTGCTCCTTCCGCAAGAAGGGCGACTAAATGGTGAGCTTTCCTGGCTTTTCTATTATGCACGATGTTATTCCTTAGCAGTGGTCTTTGTGTTGATGTGCTCGGCCACTGCTGCTGGCATTGACAAGTCTGCACTTTTTCCCCTGTTGCATTTGTTTTGTTAGATGGAGGAAGTACAGCTTGTAAGCCAGGCAGCTGAAACGAAACTAGCAATTCTTATGGCTGGTTCGGCACATGCACCTCACAGTCATGGAGCCATGTGTTCTTGATGGGTTTTGTTGAAAGCACCCGCCATGGCAAGCCATAAGTGTAGCGTTTGAGCTAGCCTAGGGGTTTTGCCTGCCGATATTAGAAGTACCAATCCATGTCTTCATCTTGTATTGCATGATGCTACCATAGTGAATTAAAGAGCACATAAGAATAGAACAGTGAACCCCAACTGTGTACCTGTTACGAGTGCAATTGAGTGAATGAGCGAGAATTGCACTATCGAAGCAAGAATCCAAATGAGCGAAGGCATGAGCGAACATTATATAGCGAAACTATAGTGGTAACGGTAATGGTCGCGCGACGAGCCTGGGACTGAGGTTGGGAAAGTGTCGAAGCGTAGGTCCGGAGCGCGGGTTACCAGCCGAGCCGTGAGGTCGGGATGCGATGTGCGAAAAAGGGCGGGATGATGAATGATGCGATGGTCGCGAGTGGTAACGGTGCTGACTGAGGTGCTACAGTGATGTACGCGTTGAGCAGGGACGCGAAGTAAGGAAAAGGGAATTTCCTTACACTATCCCCCCTCCTAAGGAGGTCCTCCTTATGAAAGCGCGTGGACGTCTCGGAAATTGTGGCTACGCAGGTAGTCGGTGACGACGGGGTGAGTTTCAACTTTCTCCAGGGGAACCCAATTGTCCTCGGTGGGGGTACGATCTTTCCAGCGGATCAGAAACTCCACTTTTCGGGCTCCTCGAGGGTCGCGAACTCTGTGGCTCAGGATCTTGTCGGGGGTGATGACTGGTTCGATTGGTGGTCGTGTCATGCTGGTGGGTCGATGTCGTGGGAGTTGGCTGGTGGATGGCACGTAAGGGCGAACTAAGCTGACGTGGAACGAGGGGCTGGCGTACCAGTCAGTAGGGAGGAGGAGGTGCGCGGTGACTGGCGTGACCATGTGACTGATTCGAAATGGCCCACAGTATCGAGGGCGGAGTTTTGGAGTGATGGGCAGGCGGAGGTTCTGAGTGTCGAGTAAAACGAGGTCGTCGGGCTGATAAGTAACGGGTCTGCGATGGCGATCGGCGTTGCGTTTAGCGATGATGTTTGATTTTTTGATTGCTTCTGCTGCCCTGGTCCGTGCTGCTTGCAGAATTTCGGCAAACTGTTGTGCTCGTGGGACGGGGTTGTCGGGATTCGGTGTCATGGGTACTGTTGGGTCCTGTCCGTAATTCAAGTAAAACGGCGACTGTTGCGTCGTGGTTGATGGTGCGTTATTGTATGCGAACTCGATGAGTGGCAGCTGCTGTTCCCACGTATTCGGATCGTCGCACGTGGCTCGAATCAGCTGCTCCATGGTCTGATTTGTCCGTTTCGTCTGTCCGTCGGTTTCGGGGTGATAGGATGAACTGAACTGTAAGCGCGTGCCGAACTGCTGCCACAGGTTCCGCCAGAAGTTGCTTGTAAATTTCGTGTCCCTGTCGTTGATGATCGATGCGGGTATCCCGTGCAGTCGAACGACGGTGGTGATGAAGAGTCGGGCGGTTTCCTCAGCTGTGATTGATTTCCTGCATGCTGCGAAATGAGCCATCTTCGTTAGTCGATCGACGACGACCAGGATCGCGTCATTCCCACTCGCCCCAGCTGGTAACCCCGTGACGAAATCCATCGTCACCTGCTGCCAAGCACGCTCTGGGAGCGGGATGGGTTGTAATTGTCCCGCCGGCCGCTTCCTGCTTGACTTCATGAGCAGGCAAGTGGGACACGATGCCACGTGTCGTTGCACATCGGTCAACATTTCTGGCCAGTAGTAGTACCGCTGCAGCTGCTGCCGTGTTTTTTCTACCCCGAAATGTCCCGAGGTAACTCCGTCGTGTGCTTCCTGTAACAGTAGTTCCCGCAGTAGCGTGTATCCTGGTACCCAGATGCGGTCGGTTCCAGCTTTTACGTAATAGACTCCTTTTGCCGCTGCGAATTGCTGTGAGTTGCCTCCTGTAAAGAACGGGTCTGTTTGATATCCGTGGGTAAATAGGCCTGTCAGTAGCGGGCTGGTCTGGGCGAGTAGTATCGCGTGGATCTGGGCAGTGGGGCGGGTCAGTGCGTCGGCGATATTCGAGGCTCCTTTTTTGTATGTGACCGTATAGTGAAAATTTGACTCGAGGAAATCGAGCCATCGAATCTGTCGTGGGTTGAGGTGGGGCTGTGCGCGGAGGTACTGTAGAGATCGATGGTCTGTCCGTACTGTCACGTCTGCGCCGGTCAAGTAGCAGCGCCACACTTTGAATGCGTGCACGATCGCAAGCATTTCGCGGTCGTGTATCGGGTAATTTCGCTCAGGCGGATGTAGTTTGCGTGATTCGTAGGCGATGGGTTGGAGGCCGTCGCCGAAGTCCTGTAACAGTACAGCTCCGATGGCGATGTCACTTGCGTCGGTAACCACTTCGAAAGGGCGGTGGGGATCAGCGATGCGTAGAACGGGTGGTGAACAGAGAACGTTTTTCAGGGCAGAGAAGGCAGCATGCTCTTTCTCCCCCCACGTAAAAGCGTGTTGAGATAGAGGCGAGGAAATGAGTGCACTATGAAATGAAACAAGTACAAGTACCAACCCTAATTGGGTTGTACCCCCTATGGGCTACCCCACTACAGCCTAAATATATGCATTAGTAATATAATCATCTGACAAAGCGACCCCCTTACGCAGTAAATCAGTGAGTGGGGCTGTTAAACGTGCCATGTCGGGCACAAACCGTCGAACGTAATTAACAAAACCTAAAAAACTCTGCAGTTCCGTGATGTTCGTCGGGGGGCGCCACGCTTTTACCGTATCCAGCTTCTTTGGGTCAATCTCAACCCCAGCCTCCGAAATGATGTGACCCAAAAACTCTAGCCTGTCCCGAAAAAACTCGCACTTGGAGCCCTTGGTGAGTAGCCGATGTTCCTCCAAAACCTTAAAAACTGCTTCAAGATCCACTAAGTGTTACTGCTTATCCCGGCTGTAAACTAGAATATCGTCCAGGTAAACTATCACGCATTTATCTAAAAGTGGTCTAAACGCCTCGTGCATGTTCATCTGAAATGTCGCAGGCGCGTTCGTCAGCCCGAATGGCATTACTGTATACTCGAATGACCCGTACCTAGTCCTAAATGCTGTTTTGGCGCAGTCCGATGGTTCGACCCGAATCTGATGGTAACCTCCCCGTAAATCTATTTTCGAAAAGACTCGTGCTGTTCGCAGTTGGTCGATCAGTTCGTCGGCGCGGGGGATGGGGTATCGCGATTTGACTGTTACCCTGTTAAGCGCTCGGTAGTCGATGCACATGCGGAACCCTCCGTCTTTTTTCGGTGTGAACAGTATCGGTGCGGCGAACGGTGACGAACTCGGTCGGATAAACTGCTTCTCTAACAGGTAATCTAACTGCTTCCTTAACTCGTCGAGCTCGGGCTGTGTCAGTCGAAATTGCCGCTGTACAGTTGGTTGTGCCCCCGGTTCTAACTCGATCCTATGGTCGTGCGCCCGCTGAGGTGGCAGTCCCTGTGGTAAATCATCCGGAAATATCCCCGGGAACCGTTTCAGTAGTGCCTGTAGTTCGGTCGGTACAGCTGCCAGCACTTTCTCCAAATCACTCGGCTGCTCATCTTTTTCTACGAGTGCGATATCCACTGCGTACACGTCAGCTCCAGCAGCGACAGCCCGTTTCATCGTGATGGCGTTGACCTGGACCGTCGAAGATTCGGGTGGCTGCCAGCGAGGTAGAACGACCCAGTTACCACTACTTCGCACTGTGCAGCTCCCCGTCGTCCAGTCGATCCGTGGGTTGTACCGTCGCAGCCAATCACGTCCCAATAAAATGTCGTGCCCATCCAGTGTCGTCGCGAGCATTTCCTGTGTAAACCCGAAGTTCCCCCCGCAGCGGACTTTTACGCGCTCCACCTTTTCCCGTATGGCCAGGGGCGTGCCGTCGACTAAGCGTGCATCTATCTCAGGTAAACATCGGTTAGCGTTAACTGTAATTTTCGTGCGGTTGCGGTATTAATTAAGCTGTGGCTTGCTCCTCCGTCAGTGAAGATTTTCACTGCTGCTCCCTGTATTTTCCCGTAGATCAGTACCGGGCAATCCGTCGCTGTACCCTCCTTATTCATCCGAGCCCGATCGATGGCGTGAATCGGTACTGTGACTCGGTGAGGGTCGGTGTGGTTGGGCGAGCAGGCAGTCTCGTCAGTAGTTGGCCCAACTTCTACTGACTGCTGGCGTTTCCCTGCCTCTGAGACTCCCTCCCCTGCTCTTCTCCTCGACGCCTCAGCTCCTCTGGACATTCGCTCTTGCGATGGCCCGGCCGGTTGCAAGCAAAGCAGCGCCCTCTAAACGGCGCGGCAGCTGCATTCGCTGCGACGGCATGTACAGTGGCGTGCTCGGTCGGTCCCCGAGGACGATGTCCGTAATAGGACCCCGGTCTCGGTCGGCGTAGGATATCGATTTTCTCGGCGAGCGCGAGGATCTCGTTGAAATTCGAGAGCCCGCGTAGCATTATCTCGTGCGAGATGTCCGGCTTCAGCCCTCCGACGTAACGGTCCACCCGCTCCGCCTCGTGCATGTAGCCGACCTGTTCGCAAAGTGCGAGAAACCCGCTGGTGTAGTCTTGAACTGACCCGAGCTGGCGCCAAGTGCGTAGTTTCTGACGCGCCGAAATCGAGGCCGCGATCGGCTCAAAGCGCGCCCGAAGTCCTGCGCACCACGCATTCCACGTGCTGTATTGGGCGGTTTCACAGAACGAACTCCAGGTAACAGCTGGACCCGAGGGCCCTTCCTCGTGCGACGGTGGCTCGTAGGCGCGCGGCGACGTCACAATGACTCGCCACCAGTCCATGGCGGGGCCCCTGAGTAGTGAAACCGCATACCGGATCTTGGCGGCGTCCGACTCGACGTAGTTGGCGTCGAAAAACACATTCATCGTGAAGACCCACGATTGAACTGTCGGGCCGCCGCGTTGGCTTGGGTCGAAGCAGGGCGGGCGTTGCGGCTTGAGTGGCATTGGGGCCATCATGGCGTTCTCGCCACTTGTCGCCGCAAACTCCACGTGCCGGCGGGCTTCTCGGGGCTCCCGTGGGCTTAATGCGCTCCTATTCCCTCCCATGCCGGGCATTGGTTGGGCTGCGCCGTCACTGGCTGCGCCTGAGCGTTGTCCCGTGCTGTTGTGTTGCGTTGGTGTGCCGGATGAGATGACGATGGGCTCCTCCGAATGTGCAGGTGCATTGGTTGGTGCGTGTGATGTCGTCGGTGCGTTCACCGTTGACTGTTGACGGGCGGAGTCACGTTCCGCCGTGAGAGTCGCGATTTCGAGCGCCGAATCCTCCAATTGACGCACGAGACGATCGAGTTGCTCCTGCGTCAACGTGGCGAGATTGAAATCGGCCATGGCGGGGGTGTCGTGCAAGCTCAGCGAGAGCCTCGGTCGTGGCCGTGCGTGCTTTCGAGAGAGCACTACGAGCGGCGGTGCTGTGTCGCTGAGAGACGTCTACCCCCCCCAAAAATTGAGATAGTGGGAAGCGAAGGTGTGGATGCGGTCCGAGATGAGATCGTAGGCTCTGAATACAAAGTGTTACGAGTGCAATTGAGTGAATGAACAAGAATTGCACTATCGAAGCAAGAATCCAAATGAGCGAAGGCATGAGCGAACATTATATAGCGAAACTACAGTGGTAACGGTAATGGTCGCGCGACGAGCCTGGGACTGAGGTTGGGAAAGTGTCGAAGCGTAGGTCCGGAGCGCGGGTTACCAGCCGAGCCGTGAGGTCGGGATGCGATGTGCGAAAAAGGGCGGGATGATGAATGATGCGATGGTCGCGAGTGGTAACGGTGCTGACTGAGGTGCTACAGTGATGTACGCGTTGAGTAGGGACGCGAAGTAAGGAAAAGGGAATTTCCTTATAGTACCAAAGGAAAATATTATATGTAATTTCTTCTGGAAGGTACATTATTTGGCACGGCTGTTCGTTTCAAGAGAGAGATCTGATGTCACATGAGTTTCGCGCCTATCAAATTCCTTTACTGCTACATTGCCATTGGCGTGTCAGACCCCTGTCGTGCAGGCCACAGATGGAAAGTTCTCATAGCGCACCCGTAGGGGTTCCCCCTGAGACACGGCTCGCGGTAGCGTCGATCTCCACTCCAGCCCGCAAGAGTCCCTTTCCAGCGTTGCTCACGCCCCTCAGAGGCCTTTTCCCGCGCGAAACATAAGGTTGCACCTTGGTGCGGGGATCAACTTTTCGTGGCGCTTGCCGTGCGCCTCCCCGCATGAATGCTGGCGCTGCTGACCAAACCGTGTCCGCCAGGCTTTCATTTCAGTGACTTCGGGTCACGGTACCTACGTACGGCCGAGATGATTCCATCGCAATCAGTACTGCTGTCGTATTGAGACCCGAAAAAACACAGATCTGGAACCTGACTCGAGGCTACGAACACGTCGTGAGGTCCCAAGAGTCGAAGAATCCTCATATAGAATAATCATCGCAAAATAATACGCTCAGGCTGTCAAACGGAAGTTCTTGGAGCACATTACTCTGCTAAATGCACAAATTTGGTGTTTATTTAGCCAGCCTAATTTGTTGACAAATAACACATGATCTCGCGGTTTCCAACCAGAGCACCCGTACTTTTCTTCCTGACCACTCGACATTTTCCAAGTCCCCAGCCGCCAGCCCATCTGCGGCTTTGCGCCTCCACTTTACGGTTAGAGTTGAGAAAGATGTTCAAGCGGAAACCTCCGCTTACATCTTGACCTGACGCTGCTGTTCCAGCCTCAACTCATGTGGTGCTACTTGTCTCCACCCTTCGTTGTCTTGCGTTCACCTCGCAACATCGCCCCCTGTTCCATGGTTGCCCTCTGGTTTGCCCTTGTCCCTGTCACTCCCTGGGTTGTTCCGAGGCCTGTCCATTGTATCGTCAAATCTCCGCTATTTATTTATTATTAGGGCATCTATTTTTAAGGCATCATTTATCCACCCGTGTGCTAGGTTGTAGTAATCAATCATGGGCGTGGACGTCGATGCCGCTCCTGCAGTGGAGCACGGCGTGCGGCGGGGGCTGGCCGCGCACGGCCGCAGCGTCAGCGCCAAGGAGGGCGTTATCTATCGATCCAACGCGCACGCCGCGTCCCTCCACCCTCGCTCGAGAGCCGGCGGCATGGCAGCAGCGCCGTCTGCGGAAAGCCAGGCCAAGGAGACTAAAGACGACGGGCAAGTTAATCCCTATGGTGCGGGCGGAGGGGCTTCTCTGTCTCCTGGCGCCGATGCTTCCAAGGAGTGCTTTGATGGGAGCGACGGCAAGGGACTCCGCGCGACTGCTTACGACGAGCACAGCAACGCGATGCGCGGCGGAGCTGGCGCACCCGGAGGCGGCGGGGGAGCGCGCGGAGCCGCACAGGCGGAAGGGATGGCTGATTTCCGCACGTGGCTCGAGGACCAGATTAGGTTTAGCGAGTCGCTCTCCATGATGAGCGCCGCCATGGCCGGCTCGTCCTCAAAAACCGCTGGTTCGGTTCCGCGCACTCGTTCCGCCACCGTAGTGTCACTTGCCCGCCTCCCGTCGCTCCCGCTCTCCACGCACGCCGCCGGGAGCGCCACTGCCGCAGCCGCATCGCCTGCTGCAGACGGAGCTTCTGCACCCGATTCCGCCCTTCCCGTATCCGGTCCGCTGCTGCCCCCCAACGCTGTTGTTCCGCTGACTCTTGGATCCGCCTCTGGCGCCTCTTCCGCCGGATCTGGCGGCGGGGGCATGCTGCTGAGCCGCTTCTCCCCGCTTCGCGCGCTCGCTCGGGTGGCGGCGCGCCGATCGCGCTGCTGCTTCTCCATGCACGTGCACGGCATCAGCGGCCTCCCGCCGGCGTTTAACCGTCCGCCCAGCGGCACCCCGAGAAACGGCGGTGGCGGCGGGGGAGGAGGCTGGGAGGCTGTGGTGACGTGGCAGCGGCGCGGAATGGCGGTGGGAACGAGCTTTGCGGAGGTGAACGAGGGGGTGGTGAAATTTGAGCAGATGCTTCAGTTATCGTGCACTCTTTACTTCTCCTCCGGTCCCTCGTCCACGCTGCGCTTTCAGGGCAAGCCGTCTACCGTGGTTGTCCGCGTGCTCGACCGCACGGGGGGCGGAGCTGGCGGAAGGAGCGCTGGTGCGGGCGCGGGGGGAGCGGCGGAGGGTCGGATCGGCAGCAGCTACGAGATCGGACGGCATCTGGTGGATCTCTCGCGGCTCGTCCCGCAGTCGCTTGTGGAAACGGAGATCGGGCCGCACACGCTCTCGTTCCCGCTTGACGGCCCCGCGAAAGGCGCCGTGTTGCTCGCTACGTTCGGGTATGAGTTGCAGATCAACCAGCACAGCGGTGGTGGCGGCAGCGGGAGGTACGGGGAGGCGCGGGTTGCCCGCGCCGAAACCCGCGCGTTCCGCGCGTTTTCGCTCCCCAGCAGCGCGCGCACCTCCCCCAGTTCGAGCCCGTCGCGGTCGTCGGGATGGGCGGGCGCCACGACCGCGACTTCGTCGTCTAGCGCAGCGTGGGAGGCACGGAGCGGCGGAGGGGAGTGGGGGATGGAGGAGGGGCAGGGGGAGACCCCGGGGGTGGAAGAGGGCCCTGAGGCGACGTCGCTAGAGCGAGAGGGGGAAGTGGTGGAGGGGGAGGTTGGGGCGGGGGAGGGGGTAGTTCACGCCGGCGGGAAAGGGGAAGTTGAAGCGGAGAGCGCAGTGGGTAAGGGTGGTGGCGGTGAGAGCGGAGAGAGGGCGGAGAGCGGAGGGGAGGTCGAGTCTGTTGTGGTGAGAGAGGGGTGGGGTGCGACAGAGGGTGATAGAGTGGGTATTGAAGGGGAAGGCGTGGGGAGGGACAAGGAAGGTAAGGGAGTGGGTGTGAATGAGGAAGGATCTCTAGATGTTTCTGGTAGTAGTGAGTCTGGGAGGGACGCTGTGAATAATGAATCACAGGATGATACTATAATGGATGTGATTGAATTGGAGGACATTGTAGCGATTGAGTCGTCAGAGGGGGCTGAGTCACCGTTCACAACACGGGTCCCAGCCGTTTCTTCCGCTGGTGCTGCTGCTGATTCCTCGCTCTCTGCTCCACATGCAGCACCAGCAGAAGGGGTGGCGAGTGATGGGGCCGGTGGGGCGGAGGAGGAAGAGGGAGTGGGAGTTCTAGAGGAGGAGATGGAGGCAGTCACTGATGAGTTTCTGGCTCTGCTTCTGGACGGGCAGCTGAGTCCAGAGAGGAAAGGCGGCAGCAGAAGCAGCAGCAGCAGTGTGAAGGGTGCTGGCAGCAGTGGTGCTGTGAGTGGTGCTGCAGTAGCTGGCGGTGCGGTGGGAGGTGGTGGGCTTGTGCTTGCAAGCTCGACTCTGTCCCACAGTGGCATGCTCACAGTGGGGAACAATGGACTGTGGCTGGATAAGATTCCAGAGGAGGAGGAAGGGGAGGTTGATGGCGATGATGAGGAGTGAATGAGGAGAGGTATGGGTGGGGGAGAAGCAGCGTTGCAGTGTTCAAGCCATTGTCTGGTATGTTTGAAGCCAGTGCCACTGGTTTCAAACAATTCAACCTACTGTTGGCTGGAGTGGTGTCTGGACAGTGTTTATTTCTGCAGCACTGGTGTTTGCTTGTCTCAAAAAGTCACCAAAAGGTGGCTTGCTTAGAGTGTGTCTGCTGCGAATGCAAGGTTTGTGTTGGATATATTTGGTATATTATCATTGCTAGGACTGGTAGTCTTCACTTTTATAGCTCGAGTGCATTTCTTAGTACTGATTTTTTTTTTTTTTTTTTTTTTCATTTGCATGTAGTGTGCCTCTATCGTCCTGTCGAAATGCTGAGGGCGCATTCCTGGCTTCGGGTCATCCCGTTTCATGTCATCCGAAATTTGTGGAATCCAATCTAAAAAATCAAAGCTCAAACCGCGGGCTTTTTGATTGGCTATCCCAATTTTCGGAGCCCCGAACCACGGATGACCCGAAGCTAGGAATGCGCCCTGAGGAGCTTCGAATTGGGGCGGTTTGCTGGCAGAGATGTGGGAGATGAGCAAGATAATGGGAAAATGAGTGTACCGAATGAACACGTGAATATCTTCATGTGTTCTCGTGGCTTTTGTCCGATCTGGTCACATTCATTTCCCTCGTTCGTTGGAAATGCTCGGCTCAGAAGCCCTTCGCGAAGATTCGAAGGGCAATTCGCCGAGACGGTCGTTGGACGTGTTTCTTTGGGGACTGTTCTTTCACTTTGCTCGGTTCTGCCTCGCCCCAGTCCATCCATTGCACGAATCTCATCTCATGGCTTCCATCTCCCTTGCCTGTGCTACTCTCGTCTACCGTTTGCCTGCGTCAGTTCCCAGTATCCCTTCTGCTGTAGCCGCCAAGCCTTCACGCGCTCCTGTTTCGGTCACCTTTCGTGTGCAAAATAAGAAGCGTGTGAGTAAGTGTGCTTCTCGGCTTGTCTGCATGGCTGGCGCAGTGGAGGAGCGTTTGGGCATTAAGATCGAGCGCAACCCATCAGAGGCGCGTCTGTCGGAGCTTGGGATCCGTTCCTGGCCGACTTGGGGGTGCGAAGTGAGTGAGTTTCCCTGGACGTATAGCGGCACGGAGACATGCTATCTTATTCGCGGCAAAGTGAAGGTCACGCCAGCAGGCGAGACAGAGAGTGTGGAATTCGGAGCTGGGGACCTTGTCGTGTTTCCCGACGGAATGAGCTGCACGTGGAAGGTCTCAGAAGCTGTGCACAAGTACTATCGCTTTGACTAGGAGTCACACGCGTGGGCAGTATGCCTCACTAATCGTTCGTGCTGAAAGGGGTAATATATATGCTCTACCCCACGTCAGTGGAGTTTTAACAAAATATATATTTTGTTTTAGCTGGAATGTACGGTTTAGTGGAAAAACGGGTTCCATTTCCGTGCATTGCCTGATTGAAGATGGAATTGAAGTGTCAATCTAGGGGTGATGCAAACTTCAGTGATGAAATAGATAATGACCAATTTCAACTCTTGATGCATCTGGAAATGTCTTATCATGAACGAGACTGGATTGACGACTCAAGTACGATATTTCTGTCGGCTGTGAATTCAGGTACTCGGACTTCGTAACTTTAATAATTGGCACCTCTAAATGGTAATGCACGATACGGCTACACATGTAAAGCTCGTACAACTTCGAAGCAATATACAACATTACGCAAGCTTGTTGGGCCGGAATAATGAGCCGAGTTGAGCCATGGAAAAGCTGCAGCTGAAGCTCACTTTTGCGCTGGTACGTGCGGGCTGATGGTCGACTCGACGTCATATTTCGTCTTGACAAATTCCCGAAGCGGTGAATGCTTATACTCCTTGCCTTCTTTCTCTGAACACATCTCTCCGCCGTTATCCACCCTGGACGCCTTGTTCACACTGCCAACCACGGACAGGCGAGTTAAGCATGCCAGTTGAACGAGTACAGCATAAGGTAAAAAGTGAACTTTGATGGTGGAACTTACAAGACGTCGGGTTGGAAGAGGGCCCTGCTTCCACTGTACACCATGAAGGTCAGGCCTGCGCCCATGGCGGCAATGAGGGGATAGACCTGTAATGGTAACACAATATGGTCAAACTATGTCGGATTGGAACTAACCCGCCCAAAGTAAGCTATCGTAGAACACTTACATCAGGCTTCACCCACTGCTTAATGAACGACTTGGTAGCTGCCATTTCGACACTCTAACGGGTCAAGATGTACGTGAAACGTGGAAAAGGGTGTCAAGAACGGCGAATGAGCGGCTGCTGGTTGTTGGAGGACGTTGGATATGGAGGACGCTGGAGTCGGAGATGGATGGTGAAGTGGGGAGAGAGAGTCAAAATGCAGGTTGGCAGATCCGAGTCCACAAACTGTCGAGTTTGAAGCATCCATACTAGCTTTGGTCGGATTTGGTTGGAAGCGAAGAGCAGGGGTAGGCCTTGAGCCTCCTTCCCGCTGACGGGCAGTTTGCCTGGAAGTAGTGGATGGGTACGTGGAACCCGTGATATCTGGGAATGCGTCAGCAGGCGCTCGTGCGTTGGCTCCCAGTTCTAATGTACGATTGGCTTGTTTGGCATCGGAGCTGGATTCTCATAAAGCGTCGTCCATGGTACACGACGTTCGCAACCAATCTTAGCAGTCCAAAGGTTACAATTTCAACCACGTTATATGGCACTGCACCGCACCATAACGCATACTGTTACATTGAAAGTATTTGCTGGCTGAGGCTTCATTTCGGTTTCATCCTCGTCAAATTCCCAGCAGTGCATCCTCTGTAAGCGAGTCTCTAATCCCGATTAACAGCTCTCCCTTTCCGCAAGCCCTAAAATTTGTCTAAATTCGACATCCGTTGATCCCACCTCTGATTGATTATATGCTTTTCAGAACACATACGCACTATAGATCCATGGACTCCACAAATCTCGTATAATGCCAGCAGGGTCCATGGCACAACTGAATTACGCCCAGCAACGTATTACCCTGCTGGTAATGCATTGTTTTGGAAACCCTTTTGTGTGTACTAGGATTGGTACCATACATCCATCCTTCTCTGCCGGAAGGCGGATACACCTTACTTTTCCCCCTTTTCAAGCCAGTAATGTCAACAGGAATCTCTGAATACACAGCCTCGCAAAGCCACTCAGACAAGTGGTTTCAAGTGAGCGCATTGTGTACTCGTTCCAGCAGCCGTAGCACAGCCTGCAAGGGAACAGGCGAGTCACCCTCTTCCAAGGGGTCAATGCAGGATCGCAGAGCCTGCAGGGACCATGGCCCACCCACCCCACCCACCAAACCTGCCGGCTCCCTCTCATGCCCCAATGGAGGGCTTTGCACACCTTGATCCATGTCCTCCGTATCAATATCTGCGCCAACATCAACGTCAGTGTGAGCATCAGCACCTGCAAAGGCAAGGGAGCGATGTGCATGGGGCGCCTCCTCCTCTCCATCCACATTGCTCTGCCTACCTCCATCTGCCCAAGCCCTTCCAGCAGCACTGCCCAAGTGAACAGCCGTAAGTGCTTCTTGACTCAGCCCAGCAACGCTTCCATCAGAACCAGCACCACCAGTAGCATCATCATCTGCAACAGCGGCACTGGCTGTTGCCTCATCCAAGCCTCCACCAGCTCCCACCCACACTCTCTCCCGAGGGCCTTCTAGCAAGTCTAGCAGCGCAGATGACCGCCATTCCCCTGTGCCCTCCCCACCACTGCTCCCGCTACCACTCCCACTCCCACTACCGCTCCCACTCCCGCTCCCGTTGCTGCTGCTGCCACTGCCCGCAGCAGCAGCACGTGCCATCCTGGTGGTTTTCCTCCTCCTGCTGCTGCCGAGGCTGGCAGCAGAAGGGGGAAGAGAAGCCGCGTAGGCAGGGCCGAGGAGGGAGGACGAGGCAGCGGCGTCTGCGGAGGCGCCTGAGAGCACATGGTGCTGCTGGCGCGGGGAGAGGTGGAGGAACTGCGATAGCATGTCGCCATCTAGCACTCGCACCACATGCGGCTGGGGAGAGGGGAGGGAGCGGGGGTGAGGGGATGTGAAAGGAATTGGAAGATTCTCTTTAGGACCTTTTTAGACGACTTTTGGAACGACTGTTGAGGTGGCTATTGAGACGGATTTTGAGTCGACACAACCGTCGCACAGCACAGCACAGCACAGCACAGCACAGCACAGCATAGCACAGCACAGTACAGCACAGTACAGCACAGTACAGCACAGTACAGCACAGTACAGCACAGCACAGTACAGTACAGTACAGCACAGCACAGTACAGTACAGCACAGCACAGTATAGTACAGTACAGCACAGTACAGCACAGTACAGCACAGTCCATGGGGCTGCAAGGGGCGAGTGGGAGGGATAGGGGGGCGGCGTGGTGATGGCGGTAGAGGAGCACCAGGAGAGGAACCGAGGTGAGGTTGAGGGGAAAGACAAAAGGCAAGAGACAAATCTGGCATCCGGAAAAGAAGAAGAAAGTGCAGCGAAGTCTTACTGGAGCCCCTTTGGAGCGGAAGTGAGCGTGGTTGTTGCCAAGGAGGGGGGCTGTGAGTGGGTGCTCTGCTAAACGGTGCTCTATGAGCGCCAGCAGTGCATAATCCGCTCTGCGATTGGGGAGACAAGAGGGGCGCGCAGAAAAGAGGAGAAATGGGGGAGAGAGGGGAGAGAGGGGAGAGAGGGACATAGAGATGGGCGATGGAGATAGATGGTGCAATGGCACGAATAGGACTACAAAGACTGTGCAGTGCAAGCGTGTAAGTATGCAAGGAAGCAACAAGCAAACGAAGATGCGTGGTGTGGTGGTGGCACACGCACCTGGACAGTTGCAGCAACGTGACAACCGATCCCAGCAAAGTGGAGACCACAAGGGACGAAGCGCCCATGGAAGAATCCCCACCACCCACACCGCCATCCCTCCCTCTCCCTGCACCCATCCCTTTGCCACCACCCATGCCCCCTCCCGCCTCTCCTGCCCCTCCTGCGTCCTCCCCCTCCACCAGTGCATCTCCCGGTTGACGCTGCTGCTGCAGGTGCTGCTTTGGGAGGCGGTGGTCTGTAGATGCCAGGGGGGTACGGTAGGCCAGGGAACCCTGCAGCACCAGCAGCACCAGCAGCACCAGCAGCACCAGCAGCACCAGCAGCACCAGCAGCACCAGCAGCACCAGCAGCACCAGCAGCACCAGCAGCACCAGCAGCACCAGCAGCACCAGCAGCACCAGCAGCACCAGCAGCACCAGCAGCACCAGCAGCACCAGCAGCACCAGCAGCACCAGCAGCAACAGCAGCACCAGCAGCACCAGCAGCAACAGCAGCACCAGCAGCACCAGCAGCACCAGCAGCAACAGCAGCACCAGCAGCACCAGCAGCAACAGCAGCACCAGCAGCACCAGCAGCACCAGCAGCAACAGCAGCAGCACAACATTGGAGTTGAGATTGGGGGAACCTCACAAGCAACAGCGGCACATTGGAGCTGCTTCTCAGGAAGCCTCACGAGCAACAGCGGCAAAGGAAGGGCGAGTGGTGGAAATTGTGTGGTGCTGGGGTGCACGAGCAACAACCCTGGAAAAATCCTCCCTCTTCTCCTCTCCCCCTTTCTACCCCGCTTCTTCCCCCTATCCCTCTCCCCTTTTCCCTCCCTCCCCTCCCAGCACGCACGTTTTTCACAACCTGCACGCCTTCCCCCCTTTAGAGCCACGCCCTCTCTCTGCAGGTGTTTATAGGCACCTCAAAACTTGTCTCTCCCCCTTCTTCCTGTCCTCTCTCTTCCCCCCTCCCCCTCCCAACCCAGCGTACCTTTTTCACGCCCTGCACGCCTTCCCCCAGGTAGAACCACGCGCGCTCCTGCAGGTTCCGCTCTGGACTGTTGCCCGTGCACCCTGCATGCAGGCCTGGAGAGGATGAGGACAAGGGTTGCAAGGGAAAGAGAGATGCACAGACAGAGGCCAGCGCAGGGGGGTGGTTCAATCAAACAACAGTCGCAGCCTTCTTCTGAGGTGTCTTATAGAAATACGAATCTTGAAATATAAGGCCCGGCAGGCAAGGGGGTACTGAGGAGGTGCGCACCAAGGTCAGCAGGAGGGGGTGGCGGTGGCGAGGCGAGGAGGCAGAGGGAGCCTCGGCGGTCGCAAGCAAGAGCAGCGGCGGGGTGGGAGGACAGCAGCAGGCATGCGGACGTGAGGCGATGCGATGGGTCTGAGTGCAGCAGCTCGAACCGTGCTGCTCCCTGTGATGTGCATGGGCGGGAGGCGACGGGAGAAATGTTGGGGGCACACAGGGAGGGGAGGAACGGGGGGGGATAGGGGATCTGGACAAGTGGAGAGAGTTGAAAGTGGTGCGATGGGTCTGGCTGCAGCAGCTCGAACCGTGCTGCTCCCTGTGATGGGAGGGAGACGATGGGAGTCATGTTGGGGAATATAGGTGCGCACCAGACCAGAGAAAATTAGGAGACATGTGGGGGTTGAGGGGGGTGACAAGTCGATCTGCAATAGGATATATGGAAAGTGGAAACGGGAGAAAGGGAAAATGGCAGCACAGGAGGGAAAATCCTGGAAAGGTAGACATCAGCATGTTGTGACTTTTGAGTGGTGCCACTTGCCACATCGGAGGAGGTAGGGAGTGGATACATTCGTAAAAAAGACAAGGGCAATTGGTTGGTTGGTGGGTGGGTGGGTGGGTGGGTGGGTGGGTGGGTGGGTGGGTGGGCGGGTACCTCGTGGAACGCGTATAGCAGCACACCATCCCGTGAGTCTGCCACCAGAACGCGGTGAGTGAGCGGGGCGGAAGCAGACAGAGCGGCCGACAGCGCAGGCACAGCGGCAGCGGCAGCAGCAGCAGCAGCGGCGGCAGTGCCAGTAACAGTGGCGGCGGCAGGAGTGGCAGAGGAGGAGGAGGGGAGGGGCCCGGAGGAAGGCGGGAGAGGGGCATGTGGGGGTGTGGGCGGTGCAACGGAGAGGGAGCGAATGGCATGGCGGGTTCTGATGGAGGCGACTCGGCGCAGATATGCCTTGGGGGAGAAGGAGAAGCACAACAGCTGGGGGGAGGGGGGAGACGGGGAGGGGGAAGGAGGGAGGAGTGGGGGGAGGGACAGAGTGGGAAACTGTTGAGGTGCCTGAAAAGATGGAGTGGCGGGTTCTGATATGCCTTGGGGGAGAAGGAGAAGCACAGCAGCTTGGGGGAAGGAGGGGAGACAGGGGAGGGGGGCGGAGACAGAGCAGGAGACTGTTGAGGCGCCTGAAAGGATGGTGTGACAGGCTTCAATGGAGGCAGACGGCAGCAGCAGAGAGACACTCAGCGGTGAGCAGCAAGTAGCCACATTACAGGTGGGTAGGTACGCACGCACCATGCCTGCTTCAGTAGACGCTCACCACCACGCTTGCTGTTGCCCGCAGCAACGAGCAGGTACTTTGTCCAAGAGGAGGGGGACGACAAGACAGCAGAGAGTGTGATTCGAGAGAGTCGACTCAAAAAACATACCATGTTGCCCGCGGCAACGAGCAGGTACTTGTGCAGGAACGGCACGATGGCAGAGACTGGCCCGGGCATCGGCACACTCCGTAGCAGTACCACCTCCCACCCTCCCACTGCCGCTCCTGCCACTTCTCCTGCTGCTGCCGCTGCTGCTCCCTGTTCTCTATCCCCCTCGCCAGCACCACCGCGAGAAGCATCAGCCCCGCTGCTTCCCACAGCCAGTCGCCCCTCCCCCGCCCCCTCCCCCACCTCCTCCCCCACCTCCTCCCCCATCTCCTCCTCCTCCTCCCCACTGTTCCTTCCCATCAATCCCATGCCGCCATTCGCCTGCCGGTCACCTGTCACCCCTCGGCTCTCACCAGATCCCGTCCCTGGCTCCTCTCCTCCCATCCCTCTCTCCCTCCCAATCCCACCAGCACCACCCCCCGCCATTCCCTCTCTACCCTCCTCAACTCCACCCGTCTCCTCTCCCCCCCCTCTCCGCACCTCTCCTGCGCCCCTCCCTCCCCCTGCAGTACTAGCGCCTATTTCTGCTCCCCCTGCCTCCCTTACAACCGCCCCTCCTGCTCCCCCTGCTCCCCTTGCCCCCCCGCTCTCTCCCCCTCCTCTCCGCTCAGCAGCAGCCACTGCCCGTCTCATCCGCTCCAGCACCCCACTCAGCCCCCCAAGCCTCTCCCCCGCCCCCCCTTCTTCCCCCCACCTCCCCCCCCTGCCGCTGCCACTGCCCCCGCGTGGCCCCCCTAGCCCTGCTGCTGCAGCTGAGGTGACCGGTGGTGAGGAGGAGAGAGGCGTGGAGAGAGGAGGGAGGGGAGGGAGCGACGGACGAGAGGGTCGGGCAGGAGGAGCGGTGGAAAGAGGTTCGGGGCAGGGCTGGAGTCGCAGCATATACAGCGTGCCCCTGGGAGCGTGGGGGGAGGGGGAGGAAGAGGGAGGGCGGAGAGGGGGAGGGCGGAGAGGGGGATGAGCGGAGGGGAAAGCGATAGGAGGTTGGGGGTTGAAGTGGATTGAGCGGAGAAAAGGGGGGGAGTGGGGCAGGCGCGAGTGGGGAGAGGGGAACGAGGGGAATGAGCACAAGGGATGAGAATGGACAGATGAAGGGAAAGGGCAAGCGACGGGATCGAGGAAAGCACTGCTCTTGGAACGAGGAGAGGTAACGTGAAAGAAAGAGGGAAGCGATGGGGAGGAAGCGGGAGAGAAAGGAACAGAGGGAGGAGAGGGAAGGAGGCGGAAGCATGCAAAAGAAGAAACCAGCAAAGCGATCGTACGGCTGGAAAGGAACCCTTGAATCAGCTCAAAACGGAAGAGGGGGGGAGGGGGGGGGAAGCGGGGAGAAGGGGAAGAACGGGGACTTGGGGCAGAACATGAGGCAAACGGCAAACGGCAAACGGCAAACGGCAAACGGCAAACGGCAACACAGATATGCCCCCATTGAACACAGTTGCGCTTCCCAGTCCAACTGGCCGAGGATGCACCATGCTAGATAACAGTGAAGCACGAGAAGCAGCATACCCGGTATCAGAGCCTTCAGTCTCCTCTGTTCCTAGCATGACAAATTCATGCCTGCTGCTGCTCCCATGCTCCCTGCGCCTCTGCCTCCCCCCCTGCTGCTGCTGCTGCTCCGCACCTGCCACCGCTTTCCCTTTCCCCTTCCCTCCATCCCTCCCCACCTCCCTTTCTCCATCCCTCACACCCTCCGCCTCATCCTCCTCCCCCTCCTTGCCATATCCCCTGCCTCCTGCCTGATGCTCTGTGTGCTGCTGCAGGGGCGGAATGGGAGAAAGAGCCATTCGAGAAGGCGTGTGGGCGTGGGGGAGAGGAGCGAGAGGGGAGGGTTCCTGCTGCTGGGAGTGGGAGGAGGAGGGTGCGTGGTGCAGTGGGGGAGGGACGCCAGAGGTTTGTTGCGGAGTGGAAGGTGGGGGGCTTTGGATCGGTGTCATCGGCTGCTGCTGCTGCTGCTGCTGCTGCCCTTGCTGCTGCTGCTCCTCATCCTGCTGCTCCTGCTGCTCGTGCTCTTGCTGCTCCTGCTGCTCGTGCTCTTGCTGCTGCGGTGCAGATGTTGCTGCTGCAGCATCTTGCGCATTCTCCTCCTCCTCCCCCATTTCCTCCTCCACCACCACCACCTCTTCAACCTGCACTTCCTCCTCCCCCTCCCGTTCTCCTTCCTCTTCTCCCTCCTGCCGCCCCTCTCCATACCCACCGCCCCTCCCCCGCTGCCCCTCCAATTCCCCCTCCTCTCCCCTTTCCTCTCCTTCCTCCCCACTCCCTTCCCCCAGCCCCTCACTCTCCCTCCCCACCCGCTCCCTCCCTCCTCCCACTCCCCTCCCCCTTTCACCCAACCGTCCACCATACTCCTCAGACCCACCCACCCACCGCACCCGATCCGTACGTTTCAGCTCTGGAAACATTTCCTCCTTCCCCTTCCCCTTCCCTGCTCGTACCACACCCTTCCCCGCAACCCCACCCTTCCTGCCTCGCACTCTCGGTCGTTGCGGCTGCCAGAGAGCCAGCGAGCGCGTACGGGACGACACAGGAAGCTCAAAGCTCGAAAGAATCGACCCAGACGATGGGTCTACACACCGGAGGGAAGGCCGGGAGGGGGCCGCCGGGGGGGTGCGCGGCGGGGACGGTTGCTGGAGGAACGAGGAGAGAGGTGGGTGAGTGCGGGGCGGAGGGGCGGCGCAGGCGACGAGGAGAGTGTGGGAGGAGGGGTGGAGGAGGAGGCGGTGCGGCGTGGCGTGTAGGGGCATTCGGTGCATATCTAGCCGACGGGCCCTGGCTAGCTCCACAATATGCAGTGACCTATCAGCGACGAATATGATCCCGCTGGTGCAGCCCGCACAGGAGAGCGGAGCAGCGTGCGTGCACGCGGGGAAGGAGATGGAGGCGCAGAGTGGGCGCATGCTGTGCGACGAGTGCACGAGCAGCCAGGGGCGCTCGCTCATTGCCACCACATCACACTGCAGGGATGGTTGCAGCGGCTCGAGCACCACGGGGGAGAGACCCAGCTGCCGGTCTGCTACTAGCTCAAGTTGGACCGCGCGGGGGAGGGGGTTGCTGGTGGATGAAGCAGCGGGTGCGGGTGAGGGAGTGAGAGCGACAGCCCCTGCCGATGCCTGCAGCTGCAGCGCCTGTGGTTCCTTCCCTTGCGGCCATGCGAACCGGACAAGGGTGCCGTTACGCAGGCCCACTGCCACATACGCCTGGTCGAACAGCAACAGGCACGTGCTCTCCGGCACACTCCCTCCCATGCTGCCACCGCTGCTGCTGCTGGTGTTGCTGCGAGCGAGTGCGGGGAGGGGGAGGGCGCGCAGGGGTGCGAGGGCTATCAGACGGAAGAGGTGGGAGGGGTCGAGGGAGACGACCCGCACGGATGGCTCGTATGTGCCTAGTAGGGCCACACGCCCCACGAGACATGGCCCGCCTGCTGCTGCCGCTGCGCCTGGTGTTGCTGCTGTTGATGCTGCTACTGCTGCTGCTGTGCCTGCTGCTGCTCTTGTAGGTTCACCGAAACCTGATTCTCCTTTTCCCTGTGACTGTGCCTGCCCCTGTCCCTGTCCCTGTCCTAGTTCATGCCCCAGTGCGAGTGGCAGCGGAGGGAAGGTATCATCCGGAATGTGGATACAGGACAGCTCATACTGCAGTGAGTACCGACACACCTCCACCAGACCCACCTGCGGGGGACGACATTCATGCACCGAAACCCCACCTGGCGCACGCATGGGGGAATGCTGCGTTGCCGGGGGCAGCAGCGAGCATGTGAGCATGACGAGCACAGGCGGATTGCATGTGAGCGCCACTAGCACCACCCCGCTCGCCACCGCTGCCACTGCAATCTGCTGCCTGCTGCTGCTGCCGCTGCTGCTGCTCCTGCTGCCAGCAGTGGTGGTGGAGGAGGTGGAGGGTGGGACCCAGAGCAGCCCATCATGTGCCACCCCGCCTTCTCTCCTCCCATCGCCCTCATCTGGGCCACCCCCACACCCCCCATCCAACCCTATCTCCATCCCTTCACCCGCGCCCACCTCCCCATCCTCCTCTCCACCCTCCCCTCCTTCACTCCCCCGCATGAGAGCCTGGGGCATGCGGCACAGGCGCACCTGGCCAGGTGTTACCTGCACGAGGAACCCGTCTAAGATGCGGCCTGCTGCCAGTGTGGGAGAGCAGAGATCCATAGGGACTTGGTCTGATACGTCTCTGAAGCGACTGCCCACAGCGAGCACACGCGTCTGAGAGACAAACGACATGACAAAGAGCGAGTGGTGCTCGTCCCCTGCCCGCGCCCGCACTGTCCACGTGCCCGTCACCCCATGGTACTCGGGAGCGGTTGACAATAACCGCTCCACACTCACCCCGTTCCGCACCACACACACCGCCCCGCCCTCCCCCTCCCCGCACGCTGCCACTACCTGATCCTGCTGCTGCCCTCCCAGGTCTGCTAAAGTGAAGTCTATTAGAGGGGCGATTCCGGGGATGGGGGAATGAAGGGTGAGGGAGATTGGCGGGGATGGGAGCGGGGAGGATGAGGGGAGTGGGTTGGGAGCGAGGGTTGGGTGATGGGACGGAGGAGGGGGTGTTGGAGCTGAGAAGGGGTGGCTGGTGTTGCGCTTGCTGGGTGATGCGTCTCTGTCACATTCCATTAACACCCACTGGTCCTTCCCCGGCTGTCTCTTGTTGCCTTCCCTCTGACCCTGTTGCTGCGCCTCCCCAAGTCCTGCACCCGTTGCAGCAGCATCAACCCCACCAGAAGCAGCAGCAGCGGCGGTAGGCTCATGTGTACACCTGTCTGCTTCCATTCCCTGCTGATCCACTCCCACCCCACAGCCCCCTTCCCTCTCATCCACATCACCTGCTCCCACCTCCCTCTGCTCCCCACCCCTCCTTTCCCCCTCCAACTCGCCCTCTATCATCTCCCCTCCCACCTGAAACACGCACCCTGACCCAGCAGCAGCAGCAGCAACCACCGTGTGCTGACCTGCCCATGCCACAGCCCCCAATGCCACTCCACTTGCAAGCACAGGTGATAGCCACACCTGTAAACACCCCTCTTCTCTCACCGTCCCCTCCTCCTTGCCCTCTCCCCTCCCTCCCTCCCCACCCTCACAGCCTTCCCTCCTTCCTTCTTCGCCCTCCTTCTCCGCCTCCCCCGCCCTCTCCGCCCTCTCTCCCTCCCCCTGCCCCTCCTGCTCGCGCGGAGGGGCGCACTGAAGAGACATGGGGGAGCAGGGGGACGGGGGGGAGGCGCGGGAGGTGGGCGGAACGGGGGACGGGAGGCGGGGGCTACCGGGGGAGGCGGAGAGGGGGGAGGTTGGTGTGAGTGCGGGGGTGAGCGCGGAGGTGGTAGAACGAAAGGAGGCAGAGGCGGAAGACAGGGCGGGGGAGGAAGAGGAGGAGGAGGCGGCGAAAGAGGGGGAGTGGTGCTGAAGGGAGAGCACGTGAAGAGTCCCTTGGTCCGTGCAGAGCAGGAGTCTTTCCTCCTTTACTACACACCTCACACCACTCCTCCCACGCTGCTTCCCCCACCGCTGCTGCTCTCGCTGCTGCCGGCCGTGCTTCTCATCCTCCTCCTGCCTCTCCTTCGCCCCCTGCTCCTCCACATGCTGCTTTCCTTGCGGCTGTTCAAGCCTCCCCTGTTCTTCTCGCCTCTCTTCCCCCTCTCCCCCCTCCCTCCACTCTCTCTCCTCGCCCCTCTCGCGCCCCTCACCTCCCCCACTTTCCATCATCACCACATCGCCCTCCCCCCACACAGCCCCTTCCACTGGCCCAATCTCGCCACCACACCTTACTTTCCTCCTCCTTCCAACCCTAGATCTTGCCCTCCCTTTATGCCCATGCCCATGCCCATGCCCATGCGCATGCCCATGCCCATGCCCATGCCCATGCCCATGCCCATGCCCATGCCCATGCCCATGCCCATGCCGCATGTGGCACCATCTCTCTGGCGTGGCCTGCACCTCCCAGCTCCAACTGCTGATCAAAACCCCCTCCTCGCCTCCCCCTTCCTCCTCCAACAATCTCAATCCCAATGGATCCTCCTGCTCCGCATCCTCTTCTTCCTCCTCATCCTCCTCCTCCTCCTTATCCTCTTCTTCCTCCTCATCCTCCTCCTCCTGCTCCTGCTCCTGCTCCACCTCCTCCTCCCCGTCCCACCCCCTCTCCCCATCATACTCCTGTTCCTCTTCTCCCCCCCCCTCGTTCTCTCCCCTCTCTTCTTCCATTTCCTGCTCCGCACCTGTGCCGCCCTCTTCGTCCCCTTCTTCTCCCTCTCCTTCTTCCTCCCCCTCCCCTCCTTCCTCTCCCTCCCCTTCTCTTCCCCCCACCCTCCCCTCGACTTCACACTCGGGTCTATCCGCCCCCTCCCCATCCCCCCCCGCACATCCCCCCACACCCACTTCCCCATCATCACCCCCTCCCGCTCTCTGCGTCTCATCCCAACACCTCTCTCCCCATCCCACCCCACAACCACCACTCCCATAATCCCCCCTGCCATCACCACCACCCCGTGAATCCTCTCGCCACAGAACCTGACTCCTCTTCCCCACATCGTCTCCTCCACACCGCTCCACACACCTCTCCACCTCACTCCCACTCGCCCCTCCTTCCTTCCCAGTCCAACCCCCCCTGATCCTCCACCTGCCCCTCACCTCCCCCACTTGCCTATCCTCCACTCTTCCACCCAATTCTCCCCCCACCGCGACCAGCCCAGCTACTGCCTCCCCAGTTACCACCTCCCCCAGGTACCCTTTCCCGCCATTCTCCTCCACATAACGCCGCCCCTGCACCAGAGCATGCCTGACTGCATCCCGGGCAAGGCGTGCAAAGGGCGAAGGCGCGAGGGGGGCTGAGTGGACAGAAAGGGTGGCCGACAGGACAGGAGAACCGGAGGGGAGGCTCGGGGATTCTTGCAGGGAATTCACTGGAATGCTGCAATGGTGGGAGTCACTTCCACCACCGTCACCACTGCCACCAATGCTGCTGCTGCTCCCAGCAGCAATGCCACACTGCATGCTGCAATCCAAGCTGTCTCCCATAGTGTTTCCTCCCACACGCCTCTCCCACTGTTCCCTCCCTTCTCCCCTGCTCCCTGCACCTGCCCACGCCCTTCCACCTTCGCCAATACCCCCACACGCACCACTCATCCCTCGCCCCTCGCCCCTGTCCTCTTCACTCCTCCCTTCTCCGTCCCTACTCCCGTCGTCTTCCCCAAATCCTCCCTCTCTTCTCCCACTGCCGCTTCCTGTTCCTCCTCCGCTCCCCCCCGTCCCCCCGCCCCCTCCCCCCTCCCCCTCCCCCTCCCCCTCCCCCTCCCCCTCCCCCTCCCCCACCACCGCTGCCTCCTCCCCCTCCGCCTCCTCCACCCCCTCCTCCGCCCCCTCCGTCCCCTCCTCCCCGTCCTCGCCCCCAACCTCTCCTCCTCCTCCTCTCCCTCCCCCTCTGCCACCCCCCAACTCTCTCCCCCTCACTCCTCACATCCCTTCCCAGCCCAACCACTGCCTCCACCACCATACTCACTCCCTCTCCCCTCTCCCCCTCCCTCACACCAACCACCACCACACTCCCCTCACGCAGCAGCAAAAGGGTGTTGGGGGTGCGAGGGGGGGTGACGAGATGCATGGGGCAGGGTCGGGCGGGGATGGAGAGAGAGGAGGCAGGGCGGAGGGAGGCGAGTGCAGGGTCACAGCGCAGCAGAACCAGGTCAAAGGAAGAGGAGCCCTTGCTGGGGAGGGGGGGAAAAGGAGGGGCACGCCACGGGTGGGTAGATAAAAGGTTTATTTTTTTTCGTCCTGGGTTTAAGTTTTTGAAGGGTTTTTTAAGGGTTTAGGTCTTTTAAAGTATGTGGAGAGGGACGAGAGTGATGGTGAAGGGACGGAGGAAAAGGGGAAGAGAACGAGCAAGAAATGTCCTGATTGCAGAAACATTTACGGTTGAAGTGTCGAAATCTACATGGAGGTTGCTTAATGAGCAGCTCAAAGATTCTAAGTGCCAGAGCACAGCGCAGAGAGCAGAGAACATAGAGCCAAGAGCAGAGAGCAGAGAGCAGAGAGCAGAGAGCAAAGAGCCTAGTGTCCACTTCTCCCAGCGTTTACAGACCACGCACCTGTGTGAAAGCACTGCAAGGTACAAGGGACCAGACCATTCTTTTCCCCCCACCACCACCTGCTGCTGCTGACGCTGGTGCTGCTGCGGCTGATGCTGCTGGTAAGTGCCGTGAGCAGGGAGCAAAGCAGGACTGGGAGCATCCCCTGCTGCCGCTGCTGCTGCTGCAGCATGCATTGCAGAGGCGCAGGGAGACATGAGGACGTTGGCAGGTGGGGGGAGGTACAGCAGTGGCAGGGGTGGTGCGGAGGGGAGCGACGTGGGGGCACGAAAGGCAGGAGAGACGGCAGGAGGGGTTGTGCCTTGTGCTGTGCTGGCAATAGCAGCGCCAGCAGAAGCAGCAGCAGCGGCGGCGGCGGATGGAGCAACTGGAATGCTGGCAGTATTCCCTGCACCACCAGAAGCAGCAGCGGTGGCGGCAGGGGCAGGGCGGTTTGAAGCGGTGCGGAGTGGTGCGGAGGAGACAAAGGCGATGCTCCAGATGGTGCCGAGAGTAATGGTTGGGGGCTGGTTGCAGAGGAGATGAGAGAATGGAGAGGTGGAGCGCGGTGGTGTGTGATTGTGCGCTTGAGTGTGAGTGTGAGTGGAGCGGGGTGCTGCTGAGGGTATGGTAGCAGGTGAGGCGGGTAGAGAGGAGGTGGAGGCGGATGAGGGAAACACAATGGGCTGCAGGGGAGGGATAACAGGCGGAATGGGAGGGCGGGGGTGGAAGGGGGGAGGGGAAGGACAGAGGAGGTGAGAGCAGGACGAAGAAAGGAAATTGGACGGGGGGAGAGGGGTGGGTGGGTGTGGGGGTGAGGAATAACAAGTCGGCAGGATGCAAAGAAAACACCCTCCCAAACGCAGCTTCTCACAACAGGACGTGACCTTGTAAATTAGGGCTACGGGGGCCACACAGGCAAATAACATAACATGTACCTTGCAATATCTGCAGTGGCTCAGGACAAAGACAGGCAATTGGCAATTCGCACCATGTCTGCATTGGGCCAGGGCTTTTGAGTCGACTCAAAAACCATCTGCGCATTGGGCCAGGGCTTTTGAGTCGACTCAAAAACCATCTGTGCATTGGGCCAGGACGACACAGGCAATTGGCAACCTCTGCATTGCCACCCTAGGCTACTGCCACCCACCCACCCCTGAAACGCCTTCACCATTGCCCCAGCCCAACTCCTGCCCCTGCTGCTACTGCCACAAGTACTGAACCAGCTACTGCGTGCCTTGCCATGCCCGTCCCACCTTGGCAATGAGCCTGTCGCACGTGTGGGAGTGCAGCACCGGCAGCACCGCCACTCGCCCCTCCATTGCCGCCACTGCCACCGCCCTGCCTCTGCACTCACAGAGGGGGCAGAGAGGAGTGAAGAAGGGGGAAGGGCAAAAGGGGGGAAGGGGGGGAAGGGGGGAAGAGGGGGGAAGGGGGGAAGAGACATAAAGGGCATGGGGGCGATGATGTGGGGTTGGAATTTTGGGGGGGGGGATACCTTGGGAAGTTGATAGTTGGGGGGTGAGACATATACAGGACACGTTGGGGCGGAAAGGTAGACATGGCCTCTGATGCAGGAAGCCCGATGATCGATACATACAACATTGTTACGCAATTGATAGATAATTGACCTTAAAACACACACAAATGTATATATTATATATACACTATCCCAATAAGCAATCAACACGGGGTATGGAGGGGCTGTGGCATCTCACAATGGGTGTACGGCCAGCAACCGCCCAAGCTCTCGAGGCGCAAAGGACTGCAGCGGCCGCGGCCTGTCGGAAAGCGCCACGTGTCGCAGGGCAACGAATCTGGAGAATAGAGCGAAGAAGAAGAAGAAGGGTTACGAATGCAGGTGAAACAAACCAAATCAAAGTGCAACCTCCAGCAACGACAAGCCAACACCTGATCAAAAGCGAAGATGGACAGGACAGCTTGCCAGCACACCTAGCCCACACGCAACACCGGGCCCCCCTACCCCCCATGCGAGTACTCCCACTGCCAACCCCCCACCCCCCCCCCCCCCCCCCTCTCTGCCTGGCGGCACCTGTTGAGATCGGGATCGAAAGCCAGGATGGAGAGCTTTCCCGAATCCGACAGCACTGCTAGCATGTCCCTCCCCGCGTACTGCGCACGGCGGGGAGGGAGGGCATGGGTAGGAGGCATGGGTAGGAGGCATGGGTAGGAGGCATGGGTAGGAGGCATGGGTAGGAGGCATGGAATGGAGAGCTTGTCCAAATCCGACAGCACTGCTAGCATGTCCCTCCCCACGTACTGCAGACGTGGGAGGAGGGGACGGCTGGGGAGGGGGTGCGAGAGCGTGGGGCGGAATGGGGGGAAACAGAGGGAAAAAGGGGGTGAGAGGGGGGGAAGGGGGGGGGGGGGTAAGATTGGGGAGAGACAAGGGGGGGACGATTGAATCTTGAGGTAAGGAAATTTGGGAGAGGGGCGTGGGAAAGAGGGAGGGTGTTTGGCAAATCATGAATAGTACAGTGATCTTCCCGCGTCCCCACCTCCCCAGCTCCCCACCTCCCCAACTCCCCACCTCCTCGCCTCCCGCCTGCCTGCTTCCAGTAATGGTTTACCTACCCTTACACCCCATCCCGTCCCTTCCCCATGTCCATTCCTTGATCAATTCGAGCTTCTAAATCCACAATAAATCCTTCCTGTGCTGGTATTTACCTTCGCGCCCGGACTGCTCCCTCCTGCCCCCCCTGCCGGCCCCAACATCAACTGCGCCAGAGACCCCCCTCCCCCCGGCGACATTCCCCCCAGCGGGCGCGACGGGGAGAACGCGCGAAACGGCGGAAGGTACGGCGACAGGGACACGGGGAGCGGGAAGGCCGCAAGAGGGGGGGTGGGCGGGGGGGGCGGCGGAGGCGCCGGCGGCGGTAGCGGCGGAGTGCGGCGGCTGGTGCGACGGCGGAGGCAGGGGGAGGAGGTGCGGGTTGGGCGGGAGGGTCTGCAGCGCGATGATGGTGCCAAATACGGGCTGCTCGCACACTGATGAGAGCGCACCGTCGGGTAAGACCTCCAATAGCTCCACACAGGACTCCTGTCGGGGGTGAGACGCAAGCGGGAGGGAGAGGGAGAGGGATGGGGTTTGAGAATTCTCAACAACCACTTGCAAGGTCAGATAGGACCTTTTGAGAATTCTCAGAAGTGCAACGTCGGGTGAGACCTCCGGTACGGGGTGAGACGCGCGTTGTGGGGGAAGGGGGGAGAGGGACGCGGGGGGAAGGGGAAGGTCAGGTGGGGGAAGGGAACGTGGTGATACTGAAAGACGAGCAGAGATTCTCACGTAGCAGTGACGGGGTTGTGCGACGAAGAGCGCATGGGGGAGGGGGGAAACCCTAACCGCAGCGGAAACGCGAGAACGGAGCGGTGGTAGGAGTTGACAGGGAGAGGAGAGTGTGAGACGGTTCCGATCTAACGACAGAAAACATCCGCGCGTTGAAAGGCGCACGCCGCTAGAGCCGCGGTTCCGCAACGGCCTTAATTCAACGCGCTTTTAGTCTCAAAAGCGCAGAATCGTTGCGCGAGCTGCGGTGCGCTGCGCTCCTCTGCACACGGCGCCTTCACATCCCGCCCACGCACCTTCCCGAAGACGACATCGTACGACGATGCTGCGAGGAACCTTCCCGCGACGGCCTGCAGCACTGCGCTGCTCCGAAGCGCCGTCTTCGCCAAGAAGAGCAGAGGAGGCGGCAGCGGCGGCGGCGCGGCCGCGGACGACGGGGGAGGCTCGGGTTCAGGAACGGCCATCGCGAGACTGAGAGACTAAGGGAATAAGGTGAGCTAAGAAATAAGAGAATTTTATTATTAGAGGGCTAAGGAGTTGAGACGGTAACGCGCCAGGCGATGGATCGCCAAATGATTCTGCAACGGCTGGAACCGGTGGCCGCAGTGTGCGGCGCTGATGCCGGAGAACGGTGTAACGAGAAGCACGGGTTGTGAAGAGTCACGACTTTTGAGTCGACTCAAAAGTCACCGCGTGTTACGGCGATTCTGTCTCAAGCTGTGATGATCGCGCGAGGAGCGGCTGGAAGCGCAATCAGAAGCGAGCAGAAACGAGTCTCACGAGTCCCGTGGAAACGAATCCCCGCGCGGAGTTGACTAATAATCCACGCTGCCAGCTAGATTCACACGCGCTGATCCTCAGCAGAGAGCATCCACTCGCTCCTCGGTCACGTACAGACAGTCTCCGCAACTCCGCCCTGCGCACACACCACCAGCTTTTACTCCTTCCTTACCTCTCCTTCTGCCTGTCCCTTTTACTGGTCCCCTATCCTTTCCTGTTCACTGCTCATCCCACAACCTTCTCCCCGTGCGACGTTACCAGCACACTTTAAATGAAATACTATGCAGGCCAGATGGAACTGGTAGGGCGAGGCGAAAAACATGTTCGCACATCGGGTTACAGCTGCGAGGAAGCACGAGCGAAGAAAGGAGTCGCAGTCCGAGACGTGCCTCCCGTCTCGCTCGAGGCTCAACCGTGCTGCACACTTGCGGTGGGACCACTTTCGGCAAAAAAACATTTGTGATCATTCTCGCATACCTTTGCGTTTCTTTGAACGAATGTTACCTGCCAAATGATATTGATACCTTTCCACCTGTCATACGGTGTGGGGTTCTGAAAGGATCTTATCCACGTAAATACTGACTCAGCGTCCCCATTAACATGTTTTTGGCATACTAGTTCTATGCTTTTCGTATTGCCAATCTGGTCAGTTGTCAGTACACTACACTAGACTAAAAACAGCCAACCCATCATTTCACATCAACATATTTTACCACACTGAAGGACCTCGTCACCTCGTGTAAAAATTGCCTGTTTCTTCCACTCACGTTCCCCCACACTTCCTTCGCCCCATCTCCTCCACCACTCTCAATCTACTCCTTTCTCCAGGCCCCACAGCGGCTTCTGCCTGTCCCCCACCCCGATCCCCTCCCATCCTCGCTCTCTTGCTTGCTCGTCTCACCTCCTCCTCCTCCGCCAACTCAGCAGCTGATTTGGCTGCCTCGTCAGCGTCCTCCTCCTCATTCCCCACGCCCTCCTCCCACGCCACGTCATACCGCTCCCCCCGCTTTTCACACAGGTTATGCAGCACACAACACGCCCCCACAATCTCCGGCAATTCCTCCACTTTAGTTTCAGCGCGCTTACTTAAAAGTTTCCATCTGCTCCGCAGCCGGCGCACTGCATTGCGCGCCACTGCCACCGCCCTTTCAACCCCTTGATTATACTGTAGCTGATCACCAGGTAACATGCTCTCCCTCCCCAGCCTCTCCAATATAGTCAGCCGTTTACCACCGCCGTCACCACCACCACTGCCAGCACCACCGCCACCACCGCCACTTCTGCCAGCGCTACCACCCTTGTCAGCAACATCATTCCCCTCAAATTCCCCTTCCACAAACTCACTTCTCCCTATTCCCCCACTCCCACCCCTCCCCACTCCCCTACCCCTGCCTCTGCCTGTCCCGAAATCCCCTCCCAAAGAACCCCCCCCACTCCCACCCTCCCCATCCAGTGCCGCAGCGCCCACTCTCTCCATCTCCACCCTCCTCTCCCTCTCGCCCGCCCACCAGCTCCTGCTCTCCTCCCGAATCACCCTTCTCGCATGCAGAGGCGGCCGGCCCCGTTTCCTCGGCCGTGCCTCTCCCACTCGTCCGCGCCCCGCATCATCTCGCATGCCATCTAGTGCCCTCTGTAGCTGCTCAATGTTGTCAGGTATGGGAATGCTGCCCTTGCGCCGCACCAGCAACTCGGTAGGTAGATCCGCTAGGTTTACAGACGAATGCGGTGCTGCTGCTGCTGCTGCCTCGCCAGCGAGAGCAGCTATGCTTTGGTTGCGTGCAGCTGCCGCGGCAGTTTGGCTCAAAGCATTTTCTGAAAAGTTTCGGCTCCTGGTATTGCCTGCAGCTGCAGCTGCTGCGGCAGCGGCGGCGGCTGCTGCAGCAGCAGCTGAGACCCCTCGTCCTCGCCCACGCCCTAGCCCTCTCCCCCCTGGCCCGCCTGAAGCACTCGCGATGGCTGCTGCAGCGGCGGCAGCAGCTGCCGATGGGGAGGATATCAGCGCTATTGCTGCTGCAGTCGCTGACGCTGCTGTTGCTACCCCAGCAGCTGCTGCTGCTGCATCTTCTGTGCCGGCCGACCGTGGCAGGTGTGACGCAAGTAAAGCCGTATTAGCAGCAGCTAGAGCAGCAGCGGCCGTGGTGGGGGGAGGGGGGAAAAGAGGAGCGGAGGGTGTGCGAGTGTGGGCAATGCTGGAGAGGCCTCGATCCGGGAAGGGAGTGAGCAGCCATCGGAGCAGAGGGAAAGAATGCCAGCCGACAAGAAAGAACCCTGGAGGAACTATCCCTTCCCCACCGCTGTTACTCTTCCCCTCCGCCTCCCCCCTCCTTCTCCCCTTCCCCTCCTCGTCCCCCGCGAATCCCCCCTGCCTCTGCCTCTCCTCCTCCTTGCTCACTCTCTGGTACAGCTGGGACTGCAACAGCACGTCACTATCAGTGAGCGACCCAGGCCCAGCGGACACATCCAAAATCAGCCCATCTGCCCCCACAGCCACTTGCACCGCCACGGAATAAACCATCTTCTGCCGCCGCGCCGACAGCCGCCGATTCTCATACTCGCGCATGCTCTCGCCTGTGCGAGGCGTGTTCATGGTGATCTGGGTCGTGTGTAGCGCCGCCACACACCCCCCCGGAAGCCCACACACCTCCTCAAATCTCCCTGCTGCGGCTGCGCGGT